>CM037849.1:6293678-6893678 GCA_021234535.1 Stichopus chloronotus
AAAATGAAAAAGCACAAATAACTCAGAGATTTGCCAAAGAAAGTTCATCCTTCCCTTTTGAAGACTCATCTCCTGATTGATATTACCGAGTAGGTTGAACTTACCCTACTTCCAGCCATCGAACCACTGTAGTAAAGTTTACGTCATATCAACAGAAGAAAAAATAATTCAAGCAAGATTATCATATTGTTATATCATATCATATTGTTATCAATAATTTAAATGAAACATGGAAAGGTCACAAACTATTGGCCAGTAGGCACAGCACCTCTGGTTTATACAGATGGTGAGCAAATGAGAAAAAACCCAGTAGTCCTTCTAATCTCATGAAAATTTCAATATTATGCTAGTTTTTAATATTAAATTAAGTTCCTTTTAGTAAACATTATTCCGCTTGTTGTTTCCTTTTCTTACATGTGATTCTCCATCTTTCTACCACAAGTGGTATTTATTTACACTTGTACCATCTATTTCAATTTCATATTTTAATGCAATGATTGCTTTTCATGTTTCACATTTTTATATTGCTCATGAATGATGATGTTTCTCACATGAATCCAGGTTTTGCTACCGATGCTGATCATTTTATAAACACTACAGTTAAACTATACCATGAAAGTTACCCTGTAACTATTACGATGTCAGAAAAAGACAAAAAGGACATGTTTATATTTAAAGAGGCAACCAGTAGGAGAAGTGAGAAGAAGTTAGAAAACAATCATAGATACCCTAAATACTTTAACAGAGATGAAGATACAGATGTTTCAGACATTTTGTAGTCCCTTTCACATGAAGTTGGGAAACAGTTGATCCATCCTTTTGCATTCAGCCCTGCTCTTTTAACGACGGCTCACAAAACAATGATCGAAAAGTCGAGACAAGCATGCATTTATAACACCAGCGAAGTTAGTAAATGACTCTTCATTGACACCAGAACGTTCATAGGTGCAGCACACCATAATGAATTTCTAACCATAGTAAATATGCCTGATGTACTTGCTGTTTTATTTACCTCAAGTTTATAATATTTAACACTGACTTCCTGTAATATGTAAACGTGGTAAATCATCAATCAGTTCGTAATTCATCATTTAGTAATAATGAACTTCTAGTCCCAAAGTTGTTCGAAAATTTTCCAGTACTGGATATGTATCACAAGGAGGTTTCATATACATGTAAGCTCATTATATGAGAATGTAAGTATTGTGCTTTAAAAACAAAATGTCCATACATATTTTAAAACATAAAAAGTATCTTGGACAATGACAATGTTTATAAAATTATTTGCAATTATAGTTATTTTAATTTTCAAAAATGTATCAAAATAGAAATTGCAATATAATATAAACGATGGAACAAATGATAAACTGTACCATTTCGTCATTTAATAAAGTGAGTATAATAACTCAACTGGATAGAATCACCCCAATAATCCTAAATAATATTTGTTACATCACAATTCAGTTTTACTTGTAGCATCATTTCTTACTGATATTAACACATATACCATTAAATTAAGACAAAATTAAATCTCTGATTATAGAAAATTTAGGTACAACGATCGAGAATTTTTTTTTAATTTCAAGTCGGTTGGACGAATTTAATGACTGAAAGCCAATGCTTTTGTTTTTACTTCTCTTTGATACCAGTGTCAGTCTTTTCTGCTAAATTTCTAACTACGGAAACGAAACGCTACCCGTAATTGAAACAGTTCCTTCTAGTTGCTATTAAAAGTATTAAGTGGTATCGACATTCATAAATTGTCCATATTTTTTTTTTTTTGCACAGAAGTTACTGCTATACGGAAGTGATATCTAACCATTCTACACTTTAGATCTATACACAGTAGGAGTGACTGTGGAAATATTTCAGATGTTACAGAGATTTTGTTTTGTTTTTGTTCTGATACCTAATTCGCAACAACTTAAATTTGCTTCTGCTGAGACCAGGTTTTTTCAGAGAGCTACCATTTTGCGGTAAATGAACTGTGACAAATCTCAATCCAGTGGCGCCTTGTTGTAATGCAATATTGCTCTTAGAAATTCGCTTTGACGCTCACTGCACATTCTGATATTTTGACATAGTATGATAATCCAAAAAATATAGGAAAAAATAAGGCACATACAACAAACTACGCTTTTATTTGATAGCCTTTTCTCTTGCAATCTTTCAGGATCATCAAATCAACAACATTTCTGTCCTCTCTTGGGACAGCAGACTAATATCAAGTACACAAAAATGTTATCGTAATCTTATTGTAATAGAGGAAGCATGTACAGGCACGTAAAAGAGTGACACAATTTAACAAAAGCAATAATGATTGTCTCAAGTCTAAATATAAGACATACAATGGGGACGATGAAATACGAAGAACATGTACAGAAGGAACACCTGCAGTCAAAGGCACGTCATGAGGAACTAAACACTTGCAATATGTGATAGAAAGGTATACACAAAATACATGCAATGTATTTCTAATTACTTTACTCATCAACGCGTTCATAAACCTGAGCCCTGTTGTGGATTCTTTAGCATTAGCCTTTCAGCTAGATCTCTTCTTTTTGCCTTTGTTAAAGCAATGCAAAGGACGTGGTAGGTTGCTTTGCTGGCATGTTCCCTTTTCCACCGAATCAGGCTTTCATAAGAACAGTCTTCCTGCCTGTTGCAGTCTTGTCCAATATTCTCAATGTCTGGATCTGTCAACCAAGAGCTCTTTGCAATGTCCCCCCCAGCTGTTACCATTTCTTTGGATAACATCTACCGAAAATGATGCAGACAATAAGGGCGTATTTCTGAATCACTTATATAGGGCTATATATATGGCTGTATATAGGGCTATATATATGGCTATATATAGGGCTATATATAGGGCTATATATAGGGCTATATATAGGGCTATATATAGGGCTATATATAGGGCTATATATATATATATATATATATATATATATAGGGCTATATATATATAGGGCTATATATATAGGACTATATATATATATAGGACTATATATATATATATGTATACGCACTTGTACACATCATTGTATCTCTTTGTCCAAATGTAGTCCTACATTACAAATTTGGGTAATTACTGAACAACCTGATTAACGGCAAACTGAAACAAATAGCATGGGGTATTGTAAGTGACCGAGTAAGATCAAAACACTTTTATAAAGCACAACGGCAACTCTTCATACCCCAACATGAGAGATAAATATATAACTATTTTCGGATGTAACATCCCTCTTTCTGCCATTGCAACACCATAGTTTGGGAAAAATAGTCTTTGGTCTTTACAACTTTGGTCTTTGATCTTAACGACTGACATGAACATAATTGGTTCTTTTGACTTCATTTCAGAACTGGTGGAACCCAGTTACCTCTTTGTAGTAAATTAAGTGTAAAATGGGTTACCGACACATCTTCTTTAGAAACTTCGTCTAAATTTATTTTTCTCCCAGACTGTTCCCAGCCGTTGTTTGTGCCATCCTTTTTGATAGTAGATGCTTCAGCTCTGAAGTTTGGGTCCTATAGAAAAATTCAGGAATGTTCACTATAACATAATCACTAGACTACTATCATTGCTAGTAGATCATACATGAGGCAGTGTCTATGGTATACGTCTAGACGGGAATCTTAAATTACCTTCACACATACAACTGAATGAATGAGTAGACATTATTGGAAAAGTCGCGTTTGCTTAAACTTTGACCTTTTTACCATCAGTCTAAATCTTGCACTTTCAATATTTCACCATTTATACTGTCAGTACCACTGCAGAACTCGTGATGTAACGTGGTGATACCTGTAACTAGTGTGAGACTTAAACTTAGATTTGATATCGGCCTTTTCGTATTTAATCGAACAACTGATATGTTACTACTTATAAGATGAAATGCAGCTACTTATAAAATGCATCTGTTTCACAACATTCGAAGCTACACATGCCTTACAAAACACTTTTAAATGTATCTACAACTTGTTGTAAAGAATCAGCTGTTCTTATCAAATAATGGTTTCCAAAATTGTCTAATATAGACAAGTAAAGACAAGTAAAAGCACGAACTAGTAATATCACCAAAGTTGACTGCAGTAATATTACATGTGTCTAAGTTAGGTTTCCTCAATTAAACTTGGTCAAACGTCACATGACGAAATATTTCTCATAAAATGCGCCACTGATTACCCTCCTGGTTGAGACGTTTAATCCATATTGTCTTAGTAATTTGCATGGAACAAATCTCCATTTCACAATTGTTTGTTTACTTGTGTGTATGTCTTTACTTGGTTTGGTTTCCTCTTGCTTGAATATCCCCACCCACTCTTTCCTTGCATATTAATTAAGGTCTCGTCTTCAAAGCAGTGGTGTAGCCAGCTTGGGAGGGGGGTGCAGTCCCCCCCCCCCCCACAGAAATTTTCGGACGCGTTAGATAATGTTGAAAAAAGGGGAGCAAAAGTCAAAATAAAATCAAGTGACGAGAGGCCGCAGGGATAATAAGTTAGGGAGGAACTGGTAAACTGCTTTGACAAGTGTGATCTTTTTAAGAAATTGAAAAGTAAGATGAAACGGATTTATTAACAACACAATTGAAACAAGGTGTTCATGAAGGTGAAATCGTTGATTCGTGGTTTCGATTGTGCTTATATGCAGTGTGAGGTTGGATGTTACCGACGTCATAGATTCTAGAAACAATGTTCCTCTGTTTCTTTCCAATCATAACACTGAATTAAAAAAAAAACAAGTAGTTTCCCCCAAAGTATTCGTTGTCATGAGGCTATGAGAAATACGAACCAATATTTCGTAATACTATTACTTAAAAGCACGTCGATTCTATTACTTAAAGCACCTCATTTTCGTTTCTTTTCTTTTAAATGTTTCAATAAGGTGCATGCAACTAGCTCATGTTTTACCCTGACGTTTCATCAAAAGGTTTCCAATCAGAGTCTGCGTCGCTTCGTTACGTTAGATGTTCAATCGCTTAAAACCCAATTTTCATTTTCAAGCTTAAAATTAGTCATTATCAACGTGAGGTTTAAGGTGTATTCAATCCTCTCCCTCTACTATTTGCCAACTGTCCAAAGAATAAATGTAACAAGATGCATAATTCATTATCATTCTTGTATCATCTCAGCCGATCTGATATGTATTACCATTTCCAATAATTGATTTTGATCTCACTAATTGAGAATTTTCAGTCATGATATCCATATTTAAAAGCTGGGTACATGTAGCTTAGAGCGCCGGGAAAGTGCCGTTTCCGTCCATCTGGAGCGTTTAAAAGCCAAAACTGTTTAGGTTCGTTCCGCGCCAACCGATAGTGGCACTCTGCTTAGATAGCCCTGTCGACACTCAGCCCCTTTCAATACTTTTTCCATCCCGCAACCTTTAATTTAGGTTCATGGCTGCAGGTGCCAACAAAGTTTTGCAAAAAAAAAAAAAAAAAAATGGCAAAAATAATCCTTTTTAGGTAAAGGGGAGGGATGACCCATCCCCTTAAGTTACTCCTCATGCCACGTATCTGTCGACTGACTAATTTCAAATCGTGGCTTTACGACCGGGAAGATAATTGGAAACCTGGCTACGTCCTGCTTCAAAGTAAACGTGTTGAGACATTATCATATAAAGAAAAACATGAAGATAAACTTCAACAAAAAAATTAGTGGTTGACTTAGCCGTAAACTGATGAAACTGTCTTGACGAAAGTAAAAGACTGTAAAACGCTTTCGTTGAAGGAACCCTCAAACGTTATTGTAGTGAAGGTCTTGTTGAGCGTAAACATAATAAGCATAACAAAATAACATTAAGCATTATAAAGTAAATGTTCATATCTCTAGCATGATTGGATTTTAAATCTATCCTCCTGAGCAGTATGGTAGTCAATATGATGAAAACAATTTGCAGTTTAAAAATAATAAATTCTTGTTTCTTAAAGTTCGTTATTTTTTAAGAAATCGTTCTATCATTTGCTTTTTTCATTCACTGTAAATTAATTTTCTGTGGTATAACAAATGAACTGACAGCATATGATATGTAAATATATGAGGTGATATGAGGTGATTTTTTCTAGTGATCATTTATCAAATTTTGCATGATTACTTACATTTCGTGTAGTATTTAAAGTTTTGTTAGGTGTCTCTAAATCTACTGCCAAGTCGACTGTTTGTTTGGCATATTGCTGCTGATATGTTGCTAGTTTTTCTTCTGCAGCCCTAAGCTTTGCCTTAGTCACTTTCAGTTCCTGTAACAAGTAAGGATAAAGTGAATGGGAGTAACTTTTCTTCTTGAAATGAAGCGAAACACTGTCACCAGGTTACATTTAAAAATATCCACAGAACTTTCAAAGACAGGCATTTGACAAGCATGGACGAAATATCCAAGGAAACCAAGAGAACTTATATCCTAGAGGTTTGTAAATTCCCTTACGTGGAGTTTAATGTTTCAACTGAAACAGGAAACATAAGTATCCCTTAAGTATTAAATTTAGCAACGAAGTTTAATTCGCCCGTTAACAATGTAACCTTTCAGTTTCATCATAAAAAGTCTTTTTCCCGTTTCCTTATGATTTGTTGAAGGTCACTTAGTAAATATATTTTATTGACGAAAACAGTCCCATTTAATAAAGAAGGAATTTTATTCTGCTTTGCTTTTGTCACAAAATCACCGAAACCAGTAATGTCTTGAGTTTCATTGATCATCCACCCAATATGTTAATTTATTCTGTGCTGCAGTTTTCGAGGAAAAAAAAAAGATGTTTGGCCTATACCTAGCTGAACTGGACTTAGACAGTTTGAGTAAAGGTGAGAGAAATTACAGGACTGTATGAAGTCTGGAATCTACAGTTTAACCCTACAGTTTCTTTTCACAGAAATTTCTGTTTATAAATAAGTGATTTCACATTTTCGTTGAAGAAAGAGGGACATTTGATTTTATTTATTTTACTACCCTCCTTCCCAAAAAGAAAAGAAAACCTGAAAATTAAATAACTTTCAACTGTTTTTACATAAAGTGAAACAATTACTCACCTTTTGTGCTTGTACTTAAGGACCAACAAAATGCGCTAAATTATGAATTGAAAGAGATCTCACTTTTCAATGGAAATACACAGTTAATAGTATTTGTTATACTACGAACATCGTGGGAGTCACTGTAAGTTGAAAGTCTTTGTCATATATTTATAACAGACCAAAAAAAAAAAGTAATATCACTTTAAACTGGGAAAACCGTATCTCTAGCAATAGCAAAGTTTAGGTTGCAAGTAAAGCACCCAAATGTCGGCTCAGACAAAATATGATTGAAGTAAGTGCAGGAAAAATTGAGTACCATACATTTTAACATTCTAATATCAATACATCTTCATTGGTACAGGTCCCTAGCTATATTTCCACATATACAACGTGTGCGCAGGCACAAAAATCTAGTGCATTCTAACTAGACTAACTGTTTTGCTATCCAATATGCAAACTAGGCATCCCTCTTACAATTCTTATATACTAAGTATCTAGCATGTCAAATAGCCGAAGCACCAGATATTGCATTAATATATTAGACACAACACAGATTACCTTGACTGCACTTTGTATACTAGCTACAATTGACTAGCTGTGCATAGACAATAACACATAGTTATTGGTCTATATCATGTTCCACCCAACAGTAGTGGCTACTTGCATAATGCTTTGATATATCAAAGTACACAAAATGTAAAGGAATATGGAATATTATTTTACTTCCATAGTGCAATGTGTGTAAATAGCTATTCTGATTCGTCTACTCCATTAAATTAGAGGGAAATTGTCATTAACCAAGTATGTTGAGGCACATAAAATAGAACCTTAAAAAACTTTTTGATTGTTTATCAAAGTTTGCATGATTACGTACATTTTCTTTTCTCCTCAAGGTATTTTTCATCTCTTCCAGTTGAAATTGCAAGACTGATAATTGTTTGACATATTGCTCCTCACATGTTTCTGGTGTTTCGTCTACGTCCCTAAAGTTTGCCCTAGACTCTTCAGGTTCCTGTAACATAAACATGGTAAATGAAAGTTTTTTTTCTACTCGAGATTAAGTAGGTCACTTTCTTATTTGTGAATATGCAGTCCACTGTGCATCAAATCCTTCATGACGAAATGGTCAAAATAAGAAATATATGTATATATATATATATTCTAATTAAAGCCCTAGAACATGGTTACCACCATCCAATTGGGAACGGATGTCATTTACAATTTCCAACAAAGCATGAGATGTTGAGTGACCTTCTCTGAAAAAAAAAATGATATTTATAAATAACATCGGGTGTGTTTAAGAAATGTCTGATTCGTCTTTCAAAAACACTTTCAATAATTTTAATTATACATGGGAGTAAATCAATTGGGTGTATACTTTTGCTGTAGAGAGTGATCACCCTTTTAAAAATGGAATAAACTTTGCTGTAAGAGCATCTGCATACATAATCGATGTAAGTACATTGTTTAAGATATGTGTAAGTGTCAGAATGGACTAAAGGATCAGGTCTGATGCTCTCCTACAGATTTATCATTTTCCTCTCTAAACACACGACTGATTGCTACCTGGATTGCACCTATCACACCTTTCCACACCACATTTTTTTTTTCGAATCGTAGCTCTTCATGTTCTCCTCAAGATAACTTCTACTGGAAACGGACATTCTAAGTGTCTGAACCATACCGTAATTTCTGTCGTAAGGCACCAATTAGGATAATTTATTTGACTTCACACAAACTTATCTACATCCCTTGCCTCTGCAATCTAACTTCGACAAATACTTTTGATTGTTTCACAATGATCGCAAAACATATCGACTTTCTCCACATCCCCCACGTACATCCTCAGCTGCTGCTACAACACTGCATTATTACTTTTCTGTTTTTTTTTAATGTTCAAAACTGTGTCTATCCTGTTCTACGTTCTTCCCCCAGAACACCTCACAAACACCCACCTTTGACACCTAATAAAGTGCCCCCTCACTCTCTTAGCTCAAACAGAATAAATTAAAGGGCTATCTTGTTTTACTTCCATACTTATACTGTTTTCTTCCATCATCTTTGTCTTTCCCATCATGAATTTCCTGGTCTTGCTATTTAATTGTACTCACCCAGACGGCGAGATCCCTTTCTAGCTATTGTTTTGATTCAGCAACACCTAATTGTCTGCAATATGTTCTTTTGTTAATTTCCCCTTTGCTTTGGTTTCGTAGTAAGGTAAAAGTATAGACATGCAATGAGTCTTGACTGATAGTTTGACTTAAAATAAAAGATGTGTGAATATATTCTGAAATTTTGATGAAGCATACATTCCATGCTTACATGGGCATCATTCCTGCGGGGGGGGGGGGGGGGGGAGACACGTCCCCCATTTCGATAGGTGGGTGACATAATACAAAGTGTCCCTCACATTTGTAAAAGAGACGTTGTAACAAATATCGTCCAACAGGCTGATAAATGCTCATAAAGGTATTCTACGTGACGAATTTTGGGTTCATATACCAACGGTAGACCCAACTATACATCCCAAGTGCCACAAGTTTCCGCTTGGCGGAGCGTTCTCTTTACCGTGTTATGTTATAGGACAAAAAAAGGTAATGCATTCACTGACTTACCTTGCTAGTCGAGATTAAGTTACGAGGGATACATCCGCTGATTGTGAATTTGTTGTTTCTTTCGAAGCAGCTCGAAATTAATGAAGAACTTTACCCCAGTAACCCCCCCTCCTCTCCGCACTTTACATGGAGTAACTGTTACCTTTCGAATGGCAATTATCAAGTTAACGAAATGTAAGTTTGTAGAGTAAAATAAAATCTTATTTACCGTGACTGATTTTATAATGGATTTCTCCTAAGTTTACGTTTCCTAAAAAGTTAATTTATAAAACATTATATATCGGAATAAAAAAAAAATTTCCAGCTAACACACAAAAAAACGGGAAATGTCCTTCATGATGAACAACAACATTGTGGTACGTTCCCTTTCGATTAATACACCAACAAAATTTCAGATTACCCGACATGGGAGAACTCAGGTCAAAATTCTGTTGGTGATGGCATATTTGAACGATTTGTGGATATACATTCAGGGTCGTCGCGAACGGGGAAGGTTCCCCCTTGAAAATGAAAAAAACTCAGATCGACGAAATCTGACATACCAATTAGAATTTTTCATATCTCAGTCTAGCACGTTTTATGACGTGAAAGATACCAAATATTTCACCACATTGTGAGGTTACCTGGTAATTGAAGAAAACCCCTAATAAATCTGAAAGTCAGAAATAGTCAGGATAGTCAGAAATTCTAGCATACCAGTTAGAATTTTCCATATCTCAATCTAGCACATTTTATGACTTCAAAAGAAGCCAAGTATTGTACTACATTGTATCTAAGTTAATCTTGTAGGTGAAAATTTTCTTGAAAGTCGGGTGGGGACACCTCCTCTAGTACAACCCTCTCGCAGATCTCGACCATCACTCTTCTCATGCTTTCCCTGTCTTTTTCTCTTCAATGTGGCTATCATTTTCAAATGTTATCAGTACAAGAACGAGTTCTACTTTGTCATGCAATCATCGACAGTTGTAAACATTAAACAAGTGCAATCGATGAGAGTAAAAACTATTGGAATAACTTTTCTATCGAGATAAGAGCAAACCAATTTTTTCATTTTTCCATAGTATGATGTATTTATCATTAATTGAGAAATTGCGGACATGAGAGCCCCATTTCAAGACTGGGTACATGAAGCCCAAGATACCAGGGAAGTGCCGTTTCCGGCCATCTGGGGTATTTGTGAGGCTTAAGATTGTCTGGTACCATCCGCACCAACCGATGATGGCGCTCCGCTTACATAGACCTGCCCACAGTGCACCCAAAAAGCGTTTGCCCTCTGACCAAGTCTAAGTGTTAGAACACACGGGGAAACGCGGTTTTGACTAAAAGGGTTGTTTGCAAAACCTCAAATTTTCGTGTAGGATATGCGCTAACTCATTGTGGTCCTCCGCTCAGACAGTATTCCCGCTCAGAAATTAGTAACAAACAAATTCGGTCTAGCCCCCCAAGAAAAAGATCCAGGAGTCCTTGCGCCTGTGTAATGATCAACCCTCAAATATTTGTAAAGTCCTCGAAGAAAATGAAAGACTATGCGTAATTCATTATGATTTTTGCGTCATTTGCGAGATTTGGAAAGCCTAGAATTTTCTTGCACACTCTGCCCCAATCGGCCGCTTAGATAGTTCTGACGCAATGCCAACAGGCCAGCAGCCGTCCCCTGTTAAAAACCTGTACACGCGTCCCGTAATTGTCCTCTCATAGACTTTTTACAATATGTACTTTCAATGACTAGACCCTGGTGGCCTCCACCTGTCAATATCAAATTTATCGTTTGTCTCAAAATATGCAATGTCTTACCAGTTTTTCCCTATCAATACCATTAAAAAAATAATGAAATCCGTCATTCCCAAGTTCACAATTTTGCAAATACCTCAGAACTACGGAGTCTTTTCTTTTCACTTTAATGGACATTACCTCCGGGGAAACCTATTGGATTTGTTCAATATATCCAAAGCCGGTAAAAGTAGAATGCGTAGATCTCTGCCGGGGCCCCTAATTTTCAATTTAGATTGACCCCCCTGCCTGATTAGTTTCTCTGACTTTATCTGAGACTCTCTTCAGAATTCAGTATCTCTTTCTACTGCTTTCTGTTGTGCTTATTCTATGAGAGAGAGAAAATATTGCCGTACTTTATCCAAACCATGAGTTTATCAGCAAGTGTTTCTACCTCCATTGTTGCCTGTAATTTGCTTAAAAAGTGTTGAATTACCTGACGATGTCGTTGCTCCTCGTCTGGTTGGGGTGTTCGTGAATTGGTATCTTCGTCATCTGATTCCATACTTCTATTCTCAAATCCTGTAAAAAAAGACGCCTTGGAATTGAGTAAAAGTTGCAGTTACCTACAGATGACATATATTGCAGTGTATTGAAGGGCGTCAAATTTGATACAGTAAAGAACGCAATAATTAGAAGATCTATCTCGAACAACTTTGATACAATAGAAGATGTACTAGATTACTGGGTCTGATACTTTCATCATGCACATGCAATCCAATAAAATCAAGAACCTGGGTAAGGTCATCTTGTCTGCTGTATGAAAATGAAACAAGTGAGTATAAATTATGTGGTAAATACAAATCGTGTCTTCCAAAACTTCATGCTCTACTCCACGATTATTACAACAATTGGTCAGAGCTGATAATATCTCATACTTGCTGTGTATGTCTATCAGAAGGTACGGTTTTCCAATGTAACTGTCGTTTGACCATTGGACGATTTGACACGTCACCATGTAAAGTTCTGCGGTAAATCAAGATACATTTGAAATGCCACTTCTCACCTGACTCATTTTTTAAATGATCAAAAGTTGTGTAACTCTGTCTTCCAAACGTTACCTTGAAACAACAAAAGGATGAGGATAGAAAACACGTCTGTCTATAGCTGAGATTAATTTGTATCAAATGTTAAACGATGATATCAATATCCACGGATACCATATGTAAATATATTTGAAGCAGTAACATTCGAATATCTCGGATATGCATAACTGACATATATCTGAAGAATAACATGTAAGTGAGTGTAAATATTCATTAATCTTGTTTTTTGCGCGTGTCCCGCACCCTTCTCTTTATTTTGCCCCCTCTCTTGGAATCTGACAAATCACAGTATTTCCAAAGGTGCCTGTATGTTAAGCTTTAGTTTGGTTTCTGAAACATACAGAAAGATACCGCTAATAATTGACAGATGCTGCTAATGAAAATTGACACTGTTATCAGACATAATCGTTCAACCGTTTTCATTCGTTGAAATACTGTGTCACATTGCATGAGAAAGCATAGCTGGTATAAGTTAAATTGATACCATTAGTTGCCAGCACTCAAGATGCAGGTTATGACACTGCATTTTGCACTGTAATACCAGGGATCTTTGATCAACAATGCCAGCGTAGACTCCGACAAATCTCATATTCCAGCAACTACCGACCAAGTTAAAACTTTAGCTGAGACTGCGTCTAGGAAACTTTCCTATACCACACTTTTTTCATTTTTTTTAATTTCATCTTTGACAGTAGCCTTTTCATCAGTGAATGAATACTTATAAAAATTGTTAACTTTGTCTCATTTACTTTAAACACATGGTATTTACGAATCTTTGAAACATCTACAGATATACAATATTAGTCAGATATTAAAATACACCTTTCGTTTCTTATATCCATCACTTCTAGTTATAATACAAATTATTGTTTTTAGTGAAACGGGGTTTGATAATTACAGTCACAGTCATAAAAACATAAAATATGTACAAAAAGAAGCACTTACTGGCTGAATCAAATACAAAAGGTAAAGAACAATACAACGAAAGAAAGAACAATCATTAATTGAACTTCATCGAGATTGTCATTAACACAGAACTTAACATTTCTGCACTTTAACACATGCTTATCGAGGTGATGAAAATTTAAACAAACTAAATCGAAATGCATCTTTTTTACTTGCTTCCGGAAACAATGCGTTGATTATATTTACTACAAGTCTTTAAAACTTTCTATCACTTTATATGTCTTTCGTAGAAGAATGCTTTCATCATATTCATTACAAGATCGTAAGTAAATAATCGTGAAAAAATTGCATCAGGTAATTTTTCTCGTTATTACTAAGAAGATATTGAAAGGGAGAAAGGCTTACCGGCTGTGAAAAAATGTGAAAAGAACCAAATAATGGGAAAATAAATACACAAATTGAAGTTCAATAGTTTCATCCATGCAGAAGCCAACATTTGCCTACGTAAATGTTTCCATACCCACACAATTCAAAGTAAAATGAACTTTATCAAGCGTCTTCAATAACCATGCTTTCAGAACAGAATGCCTTCGGCACAGCATTCCAAAATCATGAACATAAGTAAGTGATTTTATTGATGTTCCACAGCAGAGTTTATAATCACAGTAATGATATTACAACAAAACGATTAGTGAAAAAATCTCCATTAGTATTCACGTTCAAATAATAACAATTACAAAAAAGGTATGTCTTCTAGGCAATATATTCATCTAGATCACCTAGGCTACATGATGTTTCTCATGACAGTGAAATATCTATGGTGATACCATTCTTTTCATTAGGCACTTAACTTTAATTTTACGTAACTTTTTTTTTCTTCTGAAAACAAAAGTGCGTGATGAATTTATCACATTAGAGGTTAATTTAATAGCATTAGCAGTTGATTATTTTATCACACCAGAGGTCTGTATAATATTAAATGTTAATTATTACATTAGGATGAGAGACAATTTCTCCTCTAGCATTTATGTTTACATTTAGATTTTCTAATTAACCTATAGAATAGCATTTTGAAAACATCCAGGACACTGCGTCCTTTCATTCCTTTTAATGTTATTTTCAAACGCTCTGTTCATGTTCTTCACTTGAAAACTTATTAGATACAATAACGTGAAAGTACACTTACCCCCTGAATCACATAAGAATGAAGTGCAGGAACTTAATAATCCATTGATTGAAATTCATCAATAAATTAAATAACATTGTAGTCATACCTTCTTTGATAAATCAGTACGTATCCAGATAACTGAAATCTAATGAATTGCATCAGACTTCATCTCCTTTCATGACTTTTAGAAGAAAATGTTTTTGTCATATTTATTAGAAAAAAAAGTAAAATTGCCATACATCGGTGTTGCTAACTCATGCTGTTTCACAGCAGTTCACAATGACATGTGTTAACGACATGATAACAATATAAAAAGCTGTAAATTTGATATAATAGTAAATGAATGCTTGTAATAATAACGGTGAAGAAATGCTAAATCAGATAACAATTTCAAATGAAACTGATGTAAGAAATCAAGCATCATTAATTAAACTTTATTGATACTTTCATTTCAGTAATATTCAATGTTTCACTACGTTAATGGCTTCACATCGGAAGAGTGCAAATGTGAATAACTTTCGCGAACGTTTAGTACTTTTCATCTCTTTTAGAATAGAATTCATATGTCATTTTTATGGCAGAATCTTGCAGAATCTTCCATATCCGTACTCAATGGACGATGTTTTACAGCAGCGATTGTAATCATACGCAGTGATGATATTACAGCTATTTAATAAGCTACAAGTTTAATATATTGAAATATATCTTACAGTTTATATTAAGAAGTCGAATAATGAAAAGTGAAAAGTATAGTCTTCGTACTTGTGGTATCTTTATGAAGTCAAACTATATTATAGTATTCAGGATAACAAGCCTTCGATCTTTATTCGTTTTCATTTATTTTCTAATCTTTTCATGTTCAACGTAAAAATATTATTTTTCAGAGAAACTAAATCACAAATATTCTGTCATAAAAAGCAGAGGTAAGAAATGGAAGAACACTTACAATCTGAATCACATAAGGAGGGAAAAGAACGAGGTGACAGAAGAATGAAGAATCGTAATTGAACTCAGAGTTTTAGTTTTCTGAATAATTTCTGTTTATCCAGTCATTGATGATCAAATAAATTGCTCCAAACTTTTCAATTTGTCTCTGGCAAATTTATGATTGAATATTTAATTGTGAGTAAATAGGAATGTTTCCCCACAGAGTTATTATCACTTGTGCCGTAACGACATGATAACTATAGGACTGACTCCAGGTTTAATATAGTAAACAAATTTTGTGTAATCAAGCTTTACCATAATAATCACAATAGTGAAGCTTCCATTTTCAATTGTTAATTGCAACATTTCCGTTCATATTCACCATAAAATGTGCAGTAACGTTTCTAGAGAAAAAGTTTTTGATACTTTCTGTGACATTGTCAAAGATGATGACAACCTGCAGGAAAAAATACTTACTTTCTGTTTCACAATATAAGTAAAAGAAAAAGACGATAAGTAAATAAGCAACAAGTTGTTGAACTTTATCAATATTTTAAAGTAAAAGTAAACAATTCTCTTACTTAACGTGTCTTTTACCAGGTAATGCAAATTGCATTAAGTTGCAAAATTCAAAGCTTTTCATGTTTTTTAGATGAGAAGGCCTTAGCCATATATGATACAGATTCTTTAAACTTTGTAAAGGTGATGAGGAGATGTTTGACAGTATGTTTAATAATCACAAAGAAATATTATAACTATATAATTAGTTGCAATTTAAAGATCATGAAGTCTCTCCTAGTGGTTAGAAAAGTTAGAAGAGAGATATGTCTTAACTTCCTTTTAACATTCGCTTGTAATAAAGTTACTGGATATTACGGCAGGAGAGCAGTAACATTTTTTCTTTCCCTAACATGAAATAATGACTTTGTTTCCTCAGAAATGCACTTTTTCCACATACATTGGAAAGTTCGCTTGTCATAACCAAAAAGAAGATGTCAGCGTCAAGGAACACTTACCATCTAAATCAAGTAAGAATGGAAACAACAATGAAATGAAGGGAAAAATTCAGGAATCATTAATTGGGTTTCATCGGTACTTTTATTGACAGAAATGACATAAATGCATGTGACATATATACATATCCAGAGACGAGGATTACAATACACGAAACTTCATCACACTTCGTGTCTTTTAGATGAGAACATCTTAATAATATTTATTGCAGAATCTTTAGTATAGTCAACAAATTTTATCATCACATATGGTGACAATAGAATACCTATGTAACTAAATGAAGGTCGGCAACTTTGATGATTTTATCAAGTCTTTATCCTAGTGTGTTCATTAAGATGAACATCGTGAGACAGACTGAAATGTCTCCAAGACACAACTTGGAAAGGTTATGTAATGCTATACATATTAAAAATATCTTTACAATCCTTCGTGCTTTACAAATAATCATTTTTTGTAGGGTAACTCTTCAACAACCCGTCAATTTTAAAAATATAAACTAGTATAACACATTTTATGGCTTATCTGGAAAAGTTGCCTGTCATATTCATTACAGAATCTTTACCATAGTCACATAATTGAACAATAATGTTTCAATTTGAAAGCTGATAATCACATTTAGTAACGATATTATCAAGTCATTCCTTTGCACTACTTTCAGAAGAAAGTGAATTTGTCATAAATGACGAATCAATTTGACATGTGGATAAATGAATACGTCTCACTGCATTTCATCATTTCATCTTCTCTTGTATTTACATTAAAATTTTGGTTATTAGACGAGTTATTAGTCTTATAATGACTTGATATGACTTCTTCTGAAATCAAGATACAGGGTACTTCTCAGAGAATGCAAACTTTCATCTTTCTGTACTTTCCATGCAATTTCCAAATTTTTTTCTTGTACATTACAAAAAATGTTTTCTGTCTTCAAAACAGTAGCAGATCATTTCTGCCATAATTCCCAAAAAAGATAATAATGTGAAGGAATACTTACTCCCTGTATTATGTAAGAAAAGCGATAAGAATGGGATGACATAAAAAACAAGATTCAGTAACTTAGCCTCATAAATATTTTTCTACCTCAATCTATACAAAGTCACGTAACTGACATCAAATGAATTTTCACATGCCATGTCTTTCAGAAGAAAAAACTGTCTCATATTTATTGCAGAATAAATATACGCAAAGGACTAAAACTGTTTACGATCACAAGGAGAAATAATGCTATGACCAGTGACGACGTGCGTAATCTTTCCTGGAGGTGGAGAGGGGCGAGGTTCAAATGGCTCCCATTATTATTTACTATTCAGCTAGCGATAATTTCGAGATGACTACATAAGATGACGCTGAGCGCCCCAACAAAATTTTGTATGGAAATACCCTCTGGATCGCAGGAAATCGACCTTCCCAAGACCAGAGCTCTCTTTCACGTTAAATGTTCCCCTAGCACCGCCGTGGCCATCACTTAGGCATCCCGCCACTGGATTCGACTACATGTTTGACTGCAAATTTGATACGTTAATCTCAATACATGAAGATACCAGTTATTACAACATTGATAACAACTGTTTTCTGACAACTTGTTGGAATCATTTTTCAGAATACTGACTTTTTCCTGTCCTTGTCATTCATGTTAGTTGAATGTGACCTTTTCGTCCATGTTTATCTTTTCTTACTTTCGTCTAGTGTAACGGCATTTGATAGTAATTGGCATAATCATGGAGATGATGATAATGTTAAGAAACCACTTACCCCCTGAATCACATCAGAAGAGAAAAAACAACAACATGAAGAGAGAGATAGAGAGACAAACGATTTGCAACAATATAAACGAATTTTACACAAAAAGGAAAATTGCAAATCAAACGTCATCCTTTTTCATGCCTTCAAAACAAACTGTCTTTGCCATATGAGTACACAATCTTTAATATAGTACGTTCTTGAACACATATGATCTACAACAGAGTCTATAGCCACATGCGGTAACAATATCAAAATCGTTACATCATTGAAAGTTTGTGAAAATAAATGTCTACTAGTATTCATATCGAGTGAAATGTCGTCTAACTAATTTTTTGGATTATTTGTTAAATAGCTATATAATGTTATTTAGAATATTGCAACTACCATATTTCTACCATTTTTTTCTTCAATAAGATTTTGAACAGTTGAGTCTTTTTGAAGGTAAATGATATTACGCAATTTCTGTCGTTGCCATAAATGTAATGATAATGTGAAGAAATACTCACGGGCTGTGTCAAATGGAAATGAAAATTGTTACTATATTAAAGAGGCAATCATTTCTCAGAATCTTCAATGATTTCATTAAATACAAGTTAACACTTCTTACGGATCCATAGCAATGTAAATGCAAATTAAAATACACCGCATCAGAAGTTATCTCTTTTTATGCCTAGCAGAAAAAGAAAATGTCTTTTTATATCGACTAAACGATCTGTAAAGAAGTCAGCATCTCTGTATGTAGAAACATTTATAATGCAAATTAAAATAAATTGTATCAAATGTCATTACTTTTCATGCCCTTCAGACTAGAGTGTCTTTGTCACGCTATGATAGAACCTTTTAAGTGAATAAAGACGTGTCATGACAGAGTCTATAACGGAGACAGTAATGACATTTCAACAATACAATTAGTGATTTATTTGATAACACCTTGTCTTTATTATTCCATTCGTTTAAATAACGACAATTTTAAAAAATGATATGTTCTCTTGGCAATAATTGCTTGCATCTTTACGTAGTTTACCAATAGGATATTACTAAAAATATTGAATCTTTATTTTTTCTATCCTATTTTTATCAGGTGTGTAGCATTTGTTCTGGTGTTCGTACATCAGAACACCTTTACCTCAGAAAACAGTATTTGTAACTTCGGTCATTGTCACAGAGTTCATAAAAACACAACGACTGAATCACATAAGAATAGAAAAAAGAACTAACTATGAGCATATTGTACTTTCTTTGATGAGGGAATCGGTCTTTTTTCCCTCAGTGATTACATATCCAGGAAATGGAAAAGAAAAAAAAAATGAACCAAAGTTCATAGGGTTTCATGCATTTTTAAAGTAAATGCTTTTTACAAAATAGACGGAAAATAATATTTCACATCAGTCTTTACAGTCACATGCAGGGACCGATGTGTACTTTTAGTTTGAAGTTTGATGTAGTTATGTTCCTACTCAAATTTACATGAAGATATTATTGGAAGAACGAAATGTTTCGTAACGACTTGCTTACCTCTTTTACTCAATGCATACGATATTACTTAGAACATTTAGGCATCATCATTCTTTACCCTTCGTGTTATTTTCCCGTTCATGTTCTGACTAAAAACGTTTCTTCGGAATATAAACACACCATTTCTGTTATAATCATTACGAAGGTGATAACGGGAAGCAACACTTACCCACTAAGAAGAACAGTAAAAATGAAATGACATGATAATAATCATCAACTGAGCTTTATCATTATTTCTTTAATATTCCAGTCGTTATTTAAGTGCGTAATTCAATACATATCCAGGTAACTGAAATCAAATGAATTGTATCAAATTTCATCGTTTCCGTAGCTTTCAGAGGAAAATATCCTTGCACTTATTTTATTTTGCACTTGCACTTATTTCATTATAACAAAAACTTTAACATACATCAGTGAATAAATTTGTTCCACAGCCGAGTTTACAATTGCATGTACTAACGAAATTTTAAATATATACGTACTGAAATTTACACATATAATATTTATAAATACATATTAAATTTTATTTTAACAGACACAAAATGAATGAATTTAACATATGTAGAAAGTCTCTACTATTTTTATGTAAATATCGCCTTATTCGACTGTTAAGTTTTTATAACAACAAAGGAATTCCCAAAACTATGGCAAACGTTGGCCGTCTGGATCACATACAAATTTAAAATTTAATGAGACGTCTGGAAAAACAAGCATTAGTAATTTAAAGTGATGACGTGAGTTTGAAGAAGCTGTAAGCATAGAAAATTCATGGCCAACCATATTGATATTCAATTGAGTGCACCAAGGTTATAATAAGGGAAAACTACTGAGGTTCAAAATGTCGATTCCATCCAAAGTCTCTGAATTTTAGTAGAAATATCGGACAAACGTGGGGAAATCTAAAATGTCTGCAAACAAAATTTATTCAGACTCAAAACGAAGCTTGCTTGAACAAGGGCTTTAGGCATATTCATTATACAACAGCTGATCGCGGCTGTAGACTACAACGTACACAAGTGAAATGTAGTAGTCCACAGGTGTGGTACAGTACATTGTGTTGTATTATACCTACACATAGTACTTTATCATCGAGTAACGCCGTAAAATGCATAAATGTATACTGAACGAAACTTGATAGTCGCAACGTCACAACGTTTTCGTTCTTAGTTCATTACTTTAACTATGGAACCAGCAAGTTCCCATACAACATGAGACCTGATAAAAGAATTCAAGACTTGAATAGTCAACGCCCTTTAGGGGAAATAATGCAATAAATCACGCCGTTTTTCTTAGCGCAGAACCCACAAGATAACTAAGTGTGCAAGACCGTTTGCTAGGCGTGGCTAAACATTCATAACATGGACCCTTATTTTCCAAACAGGAGGTCAAACTTTCACCTATTTACCCCGTTCAGTTACGTTTTAGAATCTTTCAGCATCTTTTTGGTTAATGCATAGGTCAAGGCAACTATTCACAGCACTAGTGTTTTTATTGACGAATATAGAAAAAAACATAAGAAGAAGCAAAATCGTTATGTTTTTAATTTTCTTCAAACTCACGTCATCACTTTTACATGATTCATACTTTCATGAAATTCAATGTAAGTAGATGTAAACGTTTCTCTACGTACAAGCCTTTATAAAGTAGTAATGCAAAAAAAAAATTAAGTTGCACGTGAAGCTTATCAATTTTCATGTCTTTGAGAAGAGAATGCTTTTGTCATTTTGTCAATGCTTTTGTCAATGACAAAATCTTCAATATAAGTAAGTGAACAAGGGTGATGTGCAATAGATATTAAAATCATAGGTAGCAACGCTTCTATAACTATATGATTAACTGCAAATTAAAAAAACAGTATAATGTTTTTATTAAGATTAAAATGAAATGTCTTGTATTTTCTCGTGCTATCTATATGTAATCAAATACTATGCTGTTACTCAGAATATTGAAACTTCGAATCTCTTTCTCTTTTTCATGTAAATTTCAAATCTTCATTTCATGTACATCATAAACAATAACATTTTCCAGAAAAACTATGTTGTCATAGTCAAAGATATGAAAGAATAAAGGCAACTTACGATCTGATTCACATAAGGAAAAATAAAAACAAGAACGAGGTGACAGAAAAATGGAGAAACGTTACTTGAACCCTACCAATAATGTACTTTCATTGACAGAGGTGTCAACATTGCCCTACATATCCATGTAATGAACTTCAAAAAAAAAAAAAAAAAAAATGCGCCAAACGTTATCACTTTTTCACGCTTATTTACAAAAAAAAAAACAATGTCATCCACACACTATTTTTTATGGCGTATTTAACACCCTTGTGTGAATGAGAATGTTCCACAAAAGGTTTTATAGCTGTAAAATGCCGTTACAATAAATATAAGACTCCAGATTTACTATACTGTCTCCAATACTATGTAAATATACATATCTTCAATGTGTACCATATTGTTCAGAATAGTGAAGCGTCCGCAGTTCTTTCTTAATTTAATTTGTAACACTTTCTTTCAGGTTCATCACAAAAAGCAACTTTTTAGAGAAACGGTATTTGATCATTTCTGTCACACTGTCAGAGATGATGATAATATGAATTAATACTCACTTTCTCAATCTCAAAAGAAAAAAGGAAAAGAACAAGATAAGTTAATAAGTAACTAATCAATAACTTTCAATACTTAAAAAAAAAACTTGCAACTAAACACTTCTCTGCGTTAACCTCTCATTTCAAATGCAATTGAAATATGTTGCACCAAAATTCATCACTTTTCATGTCTTTCAGATGATAATGTCTTCGATCATGTTCATTTCATGTAGAAACAGCAACAGACGTGATTGAAATGAGGATGTTTGAGAGTATAATCACATGAAGGAACAATGTTAATAAAGTCTCTGTTATCATTTACATTATGATACCGACAATTGCAGGACTAAAACGTTTTCTAACTATACTTGTTGATATTTTCCTCTCAGTTATTACACAGAACATTGAAATTTCCATCTTTCCTTTTTAATTATGTAATTATCAAAATTTCATTTAATGTTGTTCACAAAAGTGAACTTTTTCTACAAAAGTGGACACAGAACATTTCTGTCATAGTAATAAAGGTGACAATGTAGAGGATCACTTACCATCTTTATCAGTTCAACCATCAGTTATCAGTTTAGTTAAAAAGACGGACGCGAATGAGATGACGGGAGAATCAGAAATTAATATTTAATATTTGTCAATACTTTAACGACACCCCAGTCAAAAATTTGCTACGTAAATGAGAACATATCTAGTGAGCATGGAACAAACAAATCGCTCAAAAAATAATAATAATTTAGTTGCCTTTTTAAGGAGAAAGCCTTTATCAAATTCTTTGACAAGATTTTTCACTAACTATGAATCGATATGTATGTTTAGCAGGGTAGTTTATACTTACATTGACATCATTGCTTAGAAATGTGATAAAATAATAACTTGTTTACTAGTATATACATTTTTATGCCCGTTATTTAAATATTTAAATTTCCTGTAACTACTTCAATTTTTCTTTACGTGACCAAGCTGTGGGATTTTGCTCTCAAAGTTGAAAGGTCTGTCTTCATGTTCCTTTCTTTCATGTTCTTTTAAATATATCATATATGTCACATAATGTTCATCATATACGTTCATCATATATGTTCATGTTCATACACACTACCTTTCTACTAGGTAATTTATGATTTCTGTCATAATGATACGATAATGGTATGAAGAAGAATCACTTACGTACTGAATCCCATTGGAAGAAATTACGACGTGAGGAGTAAATTAATACGTATCGAAATTAAACAATACTTCCATGAAAACAGGAGTAATCATTTCTGCAAGTGAAACTAATTTATATGCACTTCATGGAAAAATAAACTAAATTGGACCAAAATAATTATGTTTCATGTCTTTCCCGAATGAATGCGTTCACTATATTTATAGTATCCCCAAGTTAGGGTTCATCTAGAAAAACATTACAAAGAAGCTGATTTCAACTGATTATGGTAGATATGGGTAATAATATGACTGTGAAATATGACTGTTCAAAGTTAGATAGCAATGCAAATATGATGCCTTGATGACGTGAAGTGTTGTACAATGTCAGCACTTCTTTTTGTTAGACCAATATACCGTATTTAGTTCCTTGATTACTAGGTTTCATATTGGTAAGTGATATCAATATTTGTGAAGAAAATGTATGCTTCCAATAGAAAACCCTCCTGGCATAGCCTTTGCAATTCTCAAGTGTCCTTGAAATAAAGGTTACATAAAGATAGAATTAACATGAGACATAACAAACCGACAAACCACTAAGGGGATACAAAAATTCTCAATTGTCCACGAAATAAAGGGTTATTAAGAGGGCGTTTCTGCTCCCAAACTAGCTCATTTTGACTAGAATTGGTTTTTCATGTTACTGTTTTTGTGTTTTATGTTATATTCAGAGTGTAAAATTGTTTTATATTTAATGGATTTTCATGGCATTTGTGGCTGTTTTCAACATTCGTACGGTAAATACAGAAAATATGACAATATTTCCAGTTCACACAACCTTTAAACGTATACTCAGCTTAACACAGGTAATGTTAAAGTAAGTTCATGTAAATGTATTCATTTACATCAACTTATACTTTTATGGAAATTTCAATCAGTTACAAGATGATTAAGGAACAGAATACCCGTCCATATGTACAATACATATTAAATTTCTTTAAATTTGATCCCAAACACGACATATTTCTGGTATAATTTAGGGTCAATGACTAATGGCTCTTATGACTTCTGACTAACCGCCTGAAAAATCGAGTTCCTCACCATCTATACGTTCTTACTTTTTTCGGTAATAACTGAGTCCATACCAATCATTGTTGCAATCGGCTTCTTTGCATTTTTTTCCAGAATTGCCAAAAGTGAAGTAAAGTGTTGCGATACTTTTATTAGAGAATCCTTAACAAGTTTTAATGAAAACCGATATTTCAAAGTACAGTTTAAAATCACATCCATTAACGAGATAATAACCATATGATTGGTCAGTGATGTGACTAGCCAGGAATGTAATAAATTCTGAACCATACGATTAAAACATTGATTCTTGGAAGAGTGAAAGGTCTTTTAACCACTTGCTGGTATCCGTAAATAAAAACGTGCTTGCATATTACACAGAATTGATGTGGATGTAAGTCCAACTTTCTTATAGTGAGTATCAATGTTTAAGGAAAGAGCTCATAGTCAAATACAATAATGACATTTGCATTAATTAATCAGCTGCAATTTGGTATAGAAAGTTCTCTTAGTATTTACACAGAAATATCCCCAATGAAAATATTAAAGTTCATCTCTGTATTTACTTAAGCTGAAGAATATTATTCAGAATATTGGTCTAAAACCTTCTTTTTGTTTAATACTAAGGAAGTTTTTAACATTCGTTTGCATATAAGAATGATGTTAAATTAATTTCAAAATTTGCTGTAAAGACGGTGACAAGAAATATAACTTACAAACTGAATGACGTAATAGGGGAGAAAAACGAAACGATGAGAAAATCAACAAGCTCAGTGGAAGTTTAAATGCTTTTATTGATATATACATAAACATTTCTATACAAAACGTTCATGCAAAATTAGATAAGGTGAAACAAAAATTTAATAATTTCATTACATTAAGATTTAAATAGTGAAGGAGGTTTGACATTAAGGTTTATAACCAGATACGGTAACATATCTATATCACTGTCTGAAAATCATTTACACTAAAATGTCTAGAAGTATTTACATTACAATTTTGATTTTGAGAAGTGTGAATCTGCTAACTGCCCGTTGAAAGTTTGTAACAGCTTTCTCTTTCTCAAGTATTTAGCAACAATTTGCTTCATCTTTATCATGGAAACTAATTTCCTCCAGAGAAAAGAACATTTGATAATTTCTGTCGTAATAGTAGAGGTAATGACAAGGTGAAAGGTCACTTACTTGCTGAATCACATAGGAAGGCGGGAAAAGAAAGCAGTGTAGGGAGAAAATACTGTATCATTAATTGAGATGTAAACAAATGTTTTTTTTTTGCCACGTCTTCCAAGCACTTACTGGTACTTTCCATTAACCTAGCAATGGAATATTTCTCAGACTATTGGAACGTCTACCTTTCTTCGGTTCTGATATAATTTTAACGATTATTTTCCTGTTCATCAGAAAAACTAATTTCTTTTTGAAATAATATCAGATCCTTTTTGTGATAGCCAAAAACATAATTAAGTAGAGAAAATATACTCCTTACATTAGAAATGCGAAAAGAGCGAGATGACATAAATATCAAGAAGAACAAATTATTGAACTTTAATATAACTTTCATTGACATGTGAAAACTTGTCTACCTACATGTCTACATATCGTGGCAATGGGAACCCGAGCTTCACAACATTTCGTGTCATTTGGCAAGAGTCTTGCTTTTGATATCATTACACAGATTCTTCAGTAAATGACTGAAGATGTTTTACAACGACGTATATAAGTACAATAGTAACATTACAAGAATACCATTAGTGAAAGATTTGATATATGTATAAGTACTTATACAGAAATAACATATTTATTTACTCGTGTATCTGCATTAATCTGTCGCAAATTCAAATGGCGTCTACGCATTCATTTACATTTACATGGGGATCAATTCTAGTTCCACTCGTTTTCTTATAAGAGAGTAATCAACGTTTGTTTCCATATTCATCAGAAAAATAATCTGTTTTGACCGTATTTAATATTTCTTACTATAGTCTAAAGGACACGATTGAGATGAAGGAACACCTACCGGCCGAACGGGCTGAAGGAAGAAAATAAAATAACGATCTGTCAAAAAAACGTACAATCATTAATTGAAGTTCAAAATACATGCACCACGATACAAGTCAACATTTGACTACGTAAAACGAATCCACATCTAGTTCAATAATATAAAAAAACAACTAAGCTGTAACATCTCTCATGTCTTTCAGACCACATTTGGAACATTTGTTATATAATCTCCTCATATGTGAGTAAAAACGGTTGTTTTACAGAAGACTATATAATTACATTCAATAGCAATTGCACAACTGTACGATTAATTGCAAATTGGATATAACAGTCTGCAGTAAAAAGTAGAGTAAAGGAAACTATCAGAGGCAATTGAATTCGTTCCTAAATGAAAATAAAAATCATTGAGAACATTAACCCGTTCATCTTTCTCTCTTTTCTCATTTATGTAATTATCCAAACTTCATATCTTGTTCTTAATGATTAAAATAAACAAATTTTTTACTCTACCAAAATGAACACGTATCTTTTTTGGAATAATCACAAAGGACACTTACCCCCTGAATCAAATCCGAAGAATGATACGAATGAGATGACATGAAAGAAAATAAATACAATAAAGTGTTTATTAGTGTTTACCTTCCTTTTCATGTCATGAAAGAAACCGCGCTTTAGTCCCACGACTTTGTGTTCAAGCAACTGCGTTCGAGATTGAATTAGGCAGTATGTAATCATTACATCCTCTGTGTTGTACCTTATTAAGTGTTTGGTTGTTTCAATTTACAATTCACCAAAATATGATTTTACGTAGCGCTCTCTTTGTACGACTCTTGAAAAATTTACTTTTGTCATGTTTCAAGGAAACTAAAATGTCACCCGTGTTAATGAATCTTCCGGTAAATGCAATTTGCCTTGAGAGGCACACTAAGGAAATAAAAATGAAAATTGGCAGTGGGATCAATTAAGGGGAGCTTTCGGACGAGTAATATTTTTCAATTCACATGCGGTAACATTATTTGACTGCAAAACTCAATACAATAATTTCCATATAGTATTCTTATTGAAATTTAAATACTGATTCGATGAATCTGAAAGACAGAAAACTGATCTGATATATTGTCTGGTTGTAATCATAAAGAAACTGATAAATTTTACAACTACTTACCTTCTGAATTACAGAAGTACAAAACAAACAAAATGACAGACAAATAAAACATCATCAAATGCAAGTTGTAAAGTACGGAATAGGATTATAGTATTATAAAATACAACATTTCTTTACTTTATTATCTACATAACCAGTTATTGAATTTTAGAAGACATTGCACTTGTCATACTGTTACGGAATAATTAATACATGTGACCAACAAAGCTATTTCAGGCTAGCGTTTAACAACACACTTATGATAGCACACCAATACGATTATTTACAAGTATTATTAGAATACAATTCGTTCCGAATGAACATTAAATACCGACTATTACATTATTTAGATTTCTTCTAAATACATGGTATCTTCATGTTCCTTAACTCTTGAATATTTCGAAGAATTATGATACATCCCTCTTTCTGTGATTTTATTTTAGAAGACTTTTAAGATTTCTCATCATTTTTATCACTGAAATAGCTTTTTCTAGACAGAATGAAGTTGGCTAAATTCTGTGATAATCATTAAAATAATGGTAAGGCTAAGGAACACTTACCGGCTGAATCAGATAAAGAGAAGGAAAAAGAAAGCAACATGGGAGGAAAGTCGTTAACAAATTTCATCAATATTTTCGTTCATTTACAAGAAACAATTTCTCTGAATAGGCACTATGTAGGTAAATGACATTAAACGAAATCGCAGAAAAACCCATCACTTTCAAAGAGAATCAAGTTGTTACATTTTTCCACAGAATTGTTAATATTATATCGTAATATTTAAAAGGAGGACGGATTCTCACAGTAAAAGTGATCATGATCACACGTACTAACGTTATGGTAACTGAGTGATTATCTGTAATATTTATTTAATATTTTAAAATATTAAAATGGACCATTTTTTTATTGTAATGTTTTTTATTTCGATGTTTCTCGTGTAATCCTAGATCCTTTTTCTAGAGACATGGTACGCTATCAGATAATTTTTATAGTAAGGAATATCATAAAATGAAGGGACACTTACCTTCTACAAAACATAAGAGCGAAAAAGGACAGAAAACTCGAGAATCATTACTTAAACATCATTAATAATTTTGCTGAGAGAGGAGTAAACATGTTTTCTTCCTGTTTTTCTCTATTTTCATGTAATGTATAATTAGATACATTGCACAGAACTTACGATCCATGCCTTAGAGACGAGAATGCCTTTTTCAAATTATTACTGAAAGTTTTCCACATGTGAGTGAATAATGATGTGTCACAAACAAATATTAATCACGAAAAGAATATTGTAACAATACGATTAGTGAGAAATTTTCTATCATCAAGTTCTGTTCTGATAGTTAGAATACGGACAATTAGAATATTGGAATATATTTTAAATGCATGTTGGAACAAAATACTGTAACTTCCGTCTTTCATTACTGCCATAATGTACAATACCGTTCTAGAGAAATGGCATTAGGCATTTCTGTCATAATCATGAAGAAATGTTATTAAACACTTACCTTCTGCATGAATGCAAGGACGACGAAAAGAATGACATGAAAGAAAAATAAAAACAATCATTAACTCAGCAATCGTTAACTCATATATATATATATTTATATATATATGTTTATATATATATATATGAATAGCACATCAAATTTTGCAATCGCATACAGTAAAGATGCTATAGGGATCCGAAGAGCTGCAAAATTGATGTAATAACTTCTTTGCTTTCATATTGCAATCCACATTTTGTTTTCATGCCCAACATAAAAAAAAATATTTTTTTCCTGCAGAAATAGCCTCCCTTTGTTATAATCAAAAGCAACGTTAGGAAGTTAAGAAACACTTACGGTCTGAAGCGCATCAGAAGAGCAAAAAAAAAATAAGATGACAGGAAGAAAAATTAAGAATCATTCATTGAACTTAATACCGAAAGAAATTTGTAATCCAGGTAGCTAATGGTAACTGTGATAAAACAACGACGTCAGTAGTAGTATTTAATTAAATTACATGCTTTGTAGATGGAGACGTGCATTTTGCTCAAGTACTTGTTACTGTCTTTGTGTAAAGTATCTCATTTTTATGAGAATATTGACACTTTAATTTTTCTC
Organism: Stichopus chloronotus; assembly: GCA_021234535.1. Lineage (NCBI taxonomy): Eukaryota > Metazoa > Echinodermata > Holothuroidea > Aspidochirotida > Stichopodidae > Stichopus > Stichopus chloronotus. The sequence continues at coordinate 6,323,447 of CM037849.1, forward strand.
TCCTTTCTCTTTCTTTTTTGTTTTTAACATTTCTTGTTATGATACAGAAAGTACCTTTTTCTACAGAAGTAGCATTATGTAAGATGTACTCGATAATTTTTGTGATAATTATGGATAACAAGAAGTAAGAACAAAAAGGATTATTTACGAGCTGAATGAGAATGAGAAAAAGTTAAAGATGTATTCAACAAGTAATAAAGGAAATTGATCAACATTCCCGTTGTTATAAAAATCAACATTTCACTATGCATGCAAATGAAAGTCAGTTCCATCAAAAGTCAGCACTTAATTATTACATTTTAAGACAGTCTCTACTAGTATTTCAAACAAGCTATCCATTACTGGATGATGTCTTTCAGTAATCAACTCATGAATTATTACTCAAACTATTAAAGATCCTTATTTTCCTTTCGTTTCGTGTAAATGGTAATGTTTCTTTTCATGTTCGACATAGCAAATACTTTCTGTAATAATTATGAGAGGAAGGTAAAGGGAAGGAACACATATCACCTGAAAACCCCACGGTATCATCTGACAAGCGAAAAGAGTGAGATAGCAGGAAAATCAATTACCACTATTTAACTGTATCAATTTCCTTATTGAATGTGTAATTGGGATTGATAGAACCAAATAAAAGCACGAATTAATACACAAAAATGCTGATACGCCATTTTAGAAAAAACGAAAGAGAAAAAAGGGAACGATTTCGAAGATTTTACATCTTCCTCGTCTGAAAAGAAGACAATCAATTTATGACGAAGTCTGAATTACAAAGAACGTTATTCAGTGAACATCTTTTACTAATGATTTCTATAATTCCACTGTCCCTAAAAAAAAAAAAAACTACAAATACTACGTTATTTCTAACTTTCATCAATTTGTAAATGATCTTGTTTAATTTGCTTAATTCAGTGTTTTCTGAATATATTGTTTGTAGCTCTTGGGCTGTGTATCATGAAGAGTTGTCCGAGTTAAAACACATTTTAATTACAAATGATTATCCCCGAAAAATCCTCCATGGGTGAGTTATCAAATCCCAACCAAAGTCCTTGGTCGGGAGAAGGGTACGTCAGATTAGGACCATTATAAGCTACACTGTGTTAAGCTAATACCGGCCAGGGGATGTGCGTATGTGCAAAACCTACACTGTATTAGCCTAACACGGGTCATGTGACGTGTATGTGTGCACCTACGTGCGCTACCTTAGCGCCCTGGTCACCGTCGACTGACAATCACGTGCTGCATGCGTTATTCTGAAAAAGGGGAATTCCATTGATTCCTTGCTGGGACTTTCCTCGGGGCCCGACGAGGCCTGCACTGTATTGGCTAACACGGGCCAGTGGATGTGCGTGTGTGCCTCTACGAAGGCTGCCTTAGTGGGTCACATTCGCTGGCGAGAACGAGAGTCTTGCACATCCGTCTTCTCTTACGGGCAGCTTCTAACCGGCGTAGCTGCCCAAAAATTCCGTCGCTGCTGGGAGGTCTGTCAAACAGCAAGTTATAGAGGCCCTCTCCGGGGGGAATTTAAATGACTTCTTTGCGGGACTTTTCTCGTGCCCCGATAAGGCAGTAAGTGCGAATATGTGTTATGTGCGTGCTTGCTTGCAAAAGAAAATTCAAACTTCAAACGTTTGCGTCCGCAACTCCACAAAGTCTACGAAGGTCATATATAAGTGGTAGATAGGTGATCCGAAGTCTGAAGCTGTGACTCAGGATTTAGGGACAGAGTCCAAAGATTAGAGGTCAAAGTTCAGTTAAGTGAAAATCCTATTTTTGTTGAATTTCTTAATCCAATACTGCTCTTTTCATGGGACTTTCAAATATGTGACCGGTACACAAGATTTCATTAAATTATTTTTTGTAGGTTTTTAGATCAAGGGTAAAGGTCAAAGGTGAAGCGTCAAATCTGACACCAAACAGTTTGTGTCCGCAACCCCTACTACAACGCAAATCTAATGAAGATCAAAGTTCGTAGATAGATGCCACATGGTCTGAAACTGTGTCTCCCATTGAAATTTAATCTCAGAAGTCAGAGTTCAGGGGTCAAAGGTCAAATACAAAATGATAATTAAAATATATGACAGGCATACAAGATGTTAACAAAAATCATGTTTGCATGTGTTTTGAGATTAAAGGTTACGATAAAAGGGCAAAGGTCAAATCTGACACCGAAAACCTTACGTCAGCAACTCCTGCTTTACCACAGTGTCGATGAAGTTCATTGTTGGTAAATAGGTGACGTCTGGTCTGCATTTGTGTCTCCTGTCAAACTTAACTTCAAGGTCAGAGGTCAAATGTCAAAATGTTTTGAAAGAGTGTTTTGCGATAGCCTTCTAGACGGTAAGTATAATATACTTTAAATTTAAAGACAAAAACTCATCACCCCAGACAGTTTCAATTCTCCCAACCACCTACCTCTACTCCCTCCCTCAGCCTGTCTTAAACTCCTCCACACGTGTAATCAAAACAATGGATCCCTGTGTGCGTTGTGAAATACGAGCTGCTCTGCATTTTTCGAATTTGCTGTCAGTCTAAGAGTACTGTAACTTTGAACCAGTTGAGAATTTTCCTTTCCGGGAAGTAAACATATAGCTTAGAGTGATGCGCTACAGCCTTTAAGTACCTGAGTAGGATATGATATTCGCCTGATTGGTGACGTCATAGTTGAAGGGTCTTGGTTGGTACAGCATATGATGCAAATAGCCTATGGTACCTTCTGTTTGTGCAAGGTGTCAATATAACATATTAAATCTTTGCATTTTCATGCAATGTCACGTGATATTTTTATGTATGTAACCACGTATGGGCTGGGCGATTAAGTCTAATAACAATGTAATTTTCCACGCCATAGGTAAGACCCTCACCATGTTTTAACTGTCGCGTATACACTAGACAACGTTAAAGTGTTTACAGTGTAAAAAGCGTTCTAAGAAATTGCATAATGCAAATGATCATGACGCCCCTCCTAGAACTACTACAAACCCCCAGACAGGGGGATAGGTGATCTGAGAACCAAAGGAACAAAAGAACAAACTTTGACGCTCACGAGTTCTGCATGGAAATACTTGACGCGCACGTGCTTTCTAAACACACGTACGCTTGCGCGGACTTTACACCCAAGTGCGCTGCGCCTAGCTAGCTTTGTACTGTGTATACTGTATAGCGCGAGGTGTTTGATCGAGCTCGCGATTGGCTAAATGCATACACGTAAAAATGAATACGGACAATGAAAGGGATGAGATATACTCCCTGGATTGCCCTCTTGCTACAGTTTGACCTTTACTTACCATAAACAATGACCCCAAACAATAGGGTTCGATTCCTTGAAAGTAATGCATTTCATTGAAGCACTTTATATGACATCAGTGCAAGTTTACGATCTTGAGATACTTAGTTTACATCGTTTTCAGTCCTCTTTCCACAAATGCCTTTTAACCTCCTCTTAACAGTAGGGTTCTGTACTCTTTTTGGTTGCTGTATATATGAGGTCAGTGTCAGCTGGCGTTCCTTAGGAACAGTGATCACAAAATGTAAAGTGCCACTCCAACTGACCTCACTTGATTTTTGACCTCCACCAGTACAGTAAGGATATTGTATTCAATCTAAGTTAAATACAGAGTAAATATAAACTAACTTAAAGCATTCTTGAGGTACTGAATTTACAAAGGATACATAGCTTGACCTCTGTTGACCTCAAATGACCTTTGTACCTCATAAAATAGTGAGGTGTTTGTACTCAATTGATAGATCCAGCTTATATGAGTTCAGGCCAAACTGGTGTACGAGGAATATTACACGCGTTTCACAGTTTAACCTTTGTTGAGTTTACTTGGCATTTGACCCTTACCAACAGTAATACTGATCTTGTGCTGGCATTGAGAGGCTATATATATATATATATATATATATATATATATATATATATATATATATATATATATATATATAGGGAGCTGTTATTTAGACGGAGAGAGTACGGAAAATTCAGTTAATGCTAACACTTAAGAGACCCCCTCCCCCCTCCGAAAGTGAGTAAAGATAAACTGTGTAATTAGCGCAAAGGAATTTCTTTCATTTATTCGACGTTTCCAATTCAATATAATGCATGTAGCAACATGATTCAAGGCATATAATTCGTAAACAAGAAGCTCGCTCAGAACAATGCTTGTGAATATTTTCCTACCGGAAACACTTTAAGACAAGACTGCCTGCAACTCGAAATGAATGTTAAATTAAAATGAAGGAGTATCATTAGCTCATTTCTCAAGAACTTATGCAAATGAACAACGGAGGTAAAAGTCTATTTTTTAAAATAACTGAGAAGTTCCCTGTAAGAATGACGATGTTGTATTCCGAAGCGCTAACATTTCCGAAGTACTTTGTGACGTCAGGAGTAGATCTTCACGTGCAAAGCACGACCTACTGTCTATGTCCTGTACGTATCCATACGCATGTTGTTGTCACATAAAATATTTGCCGCGCAGTCTAACGTTACAATTTAACAAGTCAGCAGAAAAATATCTATTTAAAAAGGATAAAGTGACAACCACAATGGGATGCTAGGTGCTAAAATGTGAAAAACCCAAAGGAGTAAGTGATACTGTCCACGAGGAGTAGTTACGACCCAAGTAGGAGCAACTTTGCCTTATCATTGTGTACGAAACAGCGGTGTACATGTGCCGGGAAGGGCCGGTTACAACTTCATGTCGCTCCCGCTAGTCTGTGCTACGTTAATCGATTTCAGAATCTTAAGTTAGTTACTATCTACAGGATGTAAAAGTAAGACAGCAAATCCTCTAGCTCAGTGTGGGTAAGTGTTAAGGCTAATGCAGGAATCTTTTCATGGTGAGCTGTCATCTTTTCGGATCTGCTTTCACTCCCACTGAGCGCAACCGATACATTGCTGACATGGTCGTTCGGTGCAGGAATACTGTATTTGCTATTCGCAGTAAGCACGTATATCTATCGGTACAATTTTGTTTCAATAATACATAGTTTCGGAGTAATTTAACTTGCGACTACATCCTGTAAATTCAGAGCTGCTTTTAATGACTTAGCATCGTCCAAATCCGAGAAGTTCTGCTTACAAAAGACATCATCACAGTCACCGTTCGAACGATGGTCTGACTCTGAACAGACGACAGTTTTCAAAATACCCGCCAACACAACACAAACTTTTCCAGTCATCAAAAAAGTTTTGTTTTGTCCTTGGGAATTTGAGAATACTACACGACATGGTCATTTTGCTTTACGCCATCGTCATTTCGCTACAGTCATAAACGACATCACGCTTTGACTATTTTTCAATAAAGACTCTGTGTATTCGAATGAAGTAGGCGAAAAAGTACACATTGGCATGAGGACAACTAACGTTACACTATAGGCTTATACAAGAAGGGGATGTAGTGCTGTACATGTACGTCTTGCCTGTGTAGGCAATGTAGCATAGTACTGCCTGTTATTCCCTGCAGCATGCAGTACGACATCGAACAGCTGGTTTATTATTATCCACTCCTGACGTCACTTTTCAGATCTCCGGAAGAGCACGACAAATCCGCCTCAAATGCCGAAATTTAAGTGTCGCGCCAACTGCGCCTAAGATCGAATTTTATATTCAAGTTTAAAACAAAAAATTGAAGTTATACATGGCTTAAAAGTGATGCTTGGCTTTCCTGAAATCGTATCTCCAATCGTGAACCCATATCTTTAAGTTTCCAGAAATGGCGAAATATATATTCTGCTTTATGTTTTGATACACAAGCCTCATGTCATGTTATCATACTTGTCACCGGGTTCAGAAAGGTCGAAAAAGTCATTTTTTTCCCCACGAAGACTGGCAATGCTGTAGCAGTATAACAACATGACATTCTCTAACTGCGGCAAACTACGATAGTGTGTTCTCTGCTTTATACGGTGCCAGTTTTTAGAAATGTCAAAAGCGATAAACCTCACTTTTAAGCGTACCCTCTCCGTCTTTCAAATATCGTATCTAATGATGTGTTCCATAAGATAATGGCCTGGACGAAACAGCATGAAATGCAGTTGCCTTGCCTTGCATTACGTCATGGGTATCATGAAAACAATATAAAATCGGTACTGATAAAACAAAGGTAGTGCATTCTGCATGATAATAACAAACAGTTGTATTTATTGCAATGTTATCCCGTACCATGGACGATTGAGAAAAAAATGGTAATGGCACAATAATTCATCACTAGTCCTGTCCTGAGATAAACAGCCAAGAAAATGAGCTCATGTACCAGAGAGTTTTTTTTCCTGTTCCTGGAACCACCGACAATTCCACTCTTACACACGGTTAGTCAGACGTAAACTTGCGGTAGTACAATTTAAATATATAACCATGGTAATCTCCAATAGATGCTGCGTGCATCGTTGAGTCACACTCAAAATAACTTGGTAAGAATTTCAGATAGCAGGAAAGTTACTTTATTTGTTTTTATTTTAATTTAAACTAAAAGAGCGTAAGACTCTGTTAGCCAAAACTAATCTTCCCCGAGACCTTCTGTACAGTTAGATGGACAGATTGTTAAAACTTTGACGTTAAATAACAAAATAATATGAATATACATATAAAATAAACTATATAATGATCTTGTTTCTTTTTTAAAACTTACAGGCAATGCGGGCAATGTATTGATAAATATTTACCTCTACTGGCAATGTAGTTCTTTTCGAACGGCCCATATCTTTCTTTGCACCAGTTTGAAAAGTTCTTCCGCTGGTGCCGGGTTGAGACGAATCTGAGAAATGCATAATTTATTTACGTGTTTATTCATACTCATTCATACTTGGTAAGAATCCTCAACCCCTTTTAGTCCATTACAGTCAGGTGACTGCATCTTCTGGACAATCCACTGTCAATTAAAAAAAAATCAATCACCCCCGGAGGAATACAATAAAACCGTAGATCGACAGTGCTTTGTCGTCCGTGATATACGCTGACGATCATTCCTGACATGTCTGTAATCGTGCTTGCCTTTCCTTAGGGTTCGTTTCTGATAAAAAAAAGGTAGGCAATAAAAAAGCAACTAGGCCTAAGTTAATTCAACAAAGAACAAGGATTACACATGCTCAAACGTTAGTCTCAAAACATTGCTGTAAGATCACGTTATGGCTGTTTTGGGATAACTCATGTTAAGGCCTTCCCTGTTTAATTTTATTTTCACCATATAGTGCCTAGGCGTATCAATAGGCCTCAATTATTTGTGTTGTGGAGTTTTCTATCCTTAAGAATAGTAATCCGGTGGTTGTATGGAGACCCTTCAAGATGGCGATGCATTGCAGTCCTTAGTCCTCTTTACACGATTTTATTGCATGGGGAATTGTTTTTGAATATCCCAGCAGAATTCTACAAAGAAGGAAAGCTAATTCCGGTAGGCTATCAAACTTTCAAAGGTGTTCAAAATATACTGAAGAAGCTTTCACCCTGCACAATTCTGATATTTAGGTAAGATCACCCTACGCCAGAAGAATTATCACTGACAGTATACTGTGCTGTTGTTATGTAATTTTACCAACATTTACATTTTACTTTTGAGCAGGCCCTAGGCGGGTAACGTTAGAACTAGGAACAACAAACTTCAAATCGAAGGATATTTCCCTAGTGTATGCCTGTTACTAGTAATACTGTAGGCATTGTTTTATGCAAGATATAGCAGAATGAAAACACACTGTCGGTCTACAGTTTTATTGTATTCATCCGCCGGTAATCGACCGTGATTTAACAAGTTGGGTTATCAGCGATTAACCCACGGTCACCTGACTGAAATGGGCCAATAGGAGTTGAGGATTCTTTCCAAGTATGTATGAACTGAGGATAATGCACGATGGAGACTTAATGCTAAATCTGGATGCACTTACTGGCAGGCGGACCTTGTAGTAAGTCACGATAGAAAGGATTTTTTTCTGTCATTTGTTTTGTTTTAAAAGTTCGGGTCGGGAAGGGCTAGTTAGAAACAAACCGATATATCAAAGGATTGTGTACTGGTGCATTTAATACAGAAAGCTAGTTTGCAAACTAGTTTGGAAAAGATTTCTGTTGTGCTTTCGTTTACGATTCTCCGCAGTTCTAAATGTCTGTACATTGCATTATTAGTTACTTTGCGATTTCAGGAAGGGAGAAAACGAGGGAGGAACATGCGGCAAAAAAGTGGAATAAGTATGAGCAGAAGCTAGCCTCCCTCCGTCCTGTTGAGTTTCAGAAAGGTCTTTGCCCGATTGAATGTCCTGTGTAGACTGACAGATCTGTAATCCAAGCCTTTAAAGCTTGAGTAAAAGTGCAATGTCATAGCAAATGATCTGAGTTCCAAAGGAAAGGATGTATATATTTGTGCATTGATGTTGTAACCATGACATCTAACTCAGAAAATCACGATTCGTTCTGACCTTTGACGTGCCATGTCGGCCATATACACAAAGACTGGTTTCCTGTGGCTTCACAGCGGCGAGCAGTTTCGCCAATCCATTTAATATAGAGATCAATGAATGGAAAAGGTAATAGGTACATCGTAATTGCCATGGTCCATGAAGATTTGCCATCCTCTATTGTTACAGTATTGTGATGAGTGTGTAAGTTAATAGCTTTAACTTGCAATTTTGTAAATGAATGCGTCATCGTTATGGTGTCATTGAAAAGCACCTTCGTCTGCAGAAACGAAACGCCTTAAATGTCATGACTCTACACCATGTGCCCATGCTTTTAAACTCTCCGCCCTGTTGCTGTACTGTCCTGAATCGAAAAGTCCCTATAATTATATCAAGCACACCGTGGCTGCAAACGTTGTGCTTATCACGCAACCACAAAGCAAAAGGGTTTCTACACTAACAAGCTACGTCCGCAAGTAGTATTTCTTGCCATATCCAAGTAAAATAAATAGGTATCAAAGTAAATTCAACGTAAAGTTGCTCTTGAGAAAGATATAACGCCCAAATTTTTTTAAGAGATGCAAATTAGGCTAAAAAGATTTGAACCTATCAGTCCACTGTCTAAATGTAAAAGAGTGGAATTCTACAAAATAGAGTGACTGCAGTGACCACTCTTGCTTTCGACTGACATTCCACTATCCGTTGAGTGACACTTTCACTCAATTGAGTTAACAACCACTTCAAGCAGAGTAAAATCTCAATCTAATTCCACTCTTTTCAAGAATGGTCAATGGAGTCACTCTTTTTCTTAGTTTTTGACAGTGTTTTTCGTCTTTTCTAGTCATTCAAGTATACATACGCCAGCAATATCATACCGAAAAAACTTTATGAAATAACTGTACCCCACAATAAATTGGTACATGGTCATAACAATACTTGCGCCAGACTGAAAAGTTTTAAGTTTCTGTATATAATATCATCAGACTAACATATGTTGCCAGATTCTTTTTGTAAAAAAAATTACCCTACCAGCATGTATCACATTGTATAAATCTTTTCTTCCGATTTGCAATAGGGCCTCTGACAATTGTTCCATAGTTGCAGCGTTGCCATTCCTCTCCCTCCAAAAAAGGAGCATTTGAAAGCAGATCTTATGCGTTTGATGGTATTTTTCTCGAATATGAAATAGATCTCCTTCCGTTATATTAAAGTATCTTGCTAGCTTCCTCCAATCAGAACCAATTCGTTCGGATAATCCCTGTCAAGGCAAGCCGAAACAGCAAGTTTAGCAAACGTTTGAAATAGTCATTTTTTTTTTAAATCTCACCTTATTATTCTCTTTTTTCTTATCACTAACAATTACACAAGTACTGTATTGACCTTCAGGATGATTTCATCTGTATCAACGACCTTGCTCATGTTTAGGACTCCAACGAATCGTCTATCCGTATATCTTCAGTAGAATACTGATATACTCTAAATAAAAGACAAAATTTGAATTAACTGAGTGAGACAAAAAAAGTATTGCATTTCTCCATCTTTCTATCTGTGTCAAAAACGGATTGAAAAAGTGCAAACTGCATTGTATTGAAATAAAAAGCCATGTGTAACGTTGATATTTTCTACACATTAGTTGTAGAGTTATTACCGCAAATAGGGGTACAGGTTCTTCAGGGTGTCAAATAAAATGCAGTCATGTCCCATCGCAGTATAGGAAGGTGCAATTTATCTACGATTTATATGCTTTTCTGCCCAATCTTTCTCCATGGATGTGAATAAGCATATTCCTTCTAAAAATGCTGAAATCGCTTATGTGCGTAAGGACAAATGCGAAGCTGTCGCAACTTCATTTCTGCAATTGTTGTTTAATTGTTGGCTTGGTTATTGGTTCCAATGCAATGCTCTGCGGCAAACATCAGAATATTTTTTTAAACAAACTGAGAGTAAATTTACCCTACCAGCTAAAATATAAATTCGTCTTTTAATTTTAGTCAGTCGTGACTTCTAGATAAGTACATAAACTATGCCAGTTGCCCTCTTGGACGTCTGAGTCCATTCCAGACATCGTCCAGGAGCATACATAGAGTATATGGTAATGGTTACCGTGCGACTGATTGAGACATATTTTGCATTTATTGCAATCAACTATAGTTTGGGTAACGTTTCACCAGTTTTACTCTGTCGATTAGTGTTTTATTAGTTTGCTATACCTCTGTCGGTGGTAGCATAATAAAGTATAAAGCTAGTACTTGTACAGACAACTTTGTAAATGATAGCCAGCTTGGTGAGAAAATAATATCATGCAATAAAGTATTTTGATAGGTGGGGAATTCTTGAGATGAGTGATGGTTAACCCAGCAGACGGCTGTAAGGGAGGAGGTGTTCCCATCCCCCTTTTGAGAAAGTTTACACCTCGATGCAATCTAGTGCAATATTTGTCGTCTTCTGAAGTCAAAAAAATCCAAGTGGTATTTCGCAGTTTCCGACTAAAATCGCACCTAGGCTGGAATATGAAAAATTCCAACTGGCATTTCAGAGTTATTGAGATTTTTTTCAATAACCAGATAACCTTAAACACAATGAAATATTAAGCATCCTTCTATGTCATGAATGCGCCACACTGCATAATCTGGTGCAATGAAAATTTCCAACTGCAACAAAAATTCCGTCATCTCCTCTAGTGTTTAATATGAGAAATTCCAACTGGTGTTTCAGACTTATCGAGAAATTGTTCAATTACCAGGTAACCTTAGACACAACCTGCTGAAATAGCAGGCATCTTTATAGGTCATAAAATGCGCTAGACTGAGTAACAAAATTCCAGCTGATATTTCAGAGTTTCCGATTATCATCGTGTCTACTCTTTAAGATGAGAAATTCCAACTGGTATGTCAGATATATTGACTTTTTTCAATAACGTAAGCAGAGACACAATCTGGTGCAAAAATAGGCATCTCTCTGTGTCATAAAATGTGCTAGACTGAACAATGAAGAAATCCAAATGTTACTTCACATTTTCCGATTATCGTCGCTCTGACAGATATTTCTACAGATTTTTTTTTTTTTTGGGGGGGGGGGGAGTGAGACACCCCACGGTCACGATGGACCTGATGAAATGTCAGAACTCTGGCCTGCCGCTAGGCTTAGCTAGAACGTCAAAATTACTGGAACAGTATAGATCAGCATCTGAACTTGTAAATGATTATTATACGGATACTAATCCATCTATGTAAGAGTCAACTGCTTTTGGTTTGTCTTTACTACTTTTGGCAATAAGCTTATTTGTGCTGCTACGTAATTGTTAGTGTGGTTTCCAACCAAAGAGGCTGCATATTACAACAGTGTTTAGTGATAAAACCTGTCATGCAGGGCTATGTCGCCTTTGCAATGCACAGAGTTCAGAACATTTATCAAGACTTACGTTTCCTTTCACCATAGAAGTGAAAGGAAATGTATTTGCTGCTATCATTATTTTGAGTTCTGAACACTACTGCTTACGTCAAAGTGATCATGAGAGCCTATCTGAAAAAAAAAAAAACCTCATGATGGTAGTTATACAAGCACTATGCCATGGTAAGGTATGTATACCGATCTCCTTCCAACTGACAGAGCTAAAGATCTATACAGCGAAAGTAGGCACACAGTAAACCAGAATGTTTTCAACATTAGCTATATTTTGTTTTTCAAAGAAATTGGATTGTTGAGGAATGCTGTACCATGACTAGTTTTGACTTCAGCTAAACGCTGCTGCACCTTCAGTGAATATATGTTTTATTAATGCAGTTGTGTGTCTATGACGTTCACCGACTGAAATGGACGCACAGTGACACTAGGTAACAGGTCAATACATGAAATTTCTCTGCATCATAGACGTTTAAAAAATTAACCTTTTCTCCTAACATCTCGACAGTCTGGGTATGTCCAGTGCACTTTATATGTATTGGACAATACAACATGTACCATTTTTTCGATAATAACATATTTCTGGCACACAGTCTGCTTCAAAGCAGCATAGCAACAAATAGAAACATTTCAAGAATAAATTTTAAATGGTAGAGGGATTGAGTGATTATATATTTTATAACCTATATGTTTTGAACTTCTTCGGCTGGTATTTTTCTCTGGATACCAATAAAACTAATTTTGATTTCAAGATTTTGGTTGATTCTCATTCAATGGGTTATGAGTCTTGTAATGTATGTCTTCATTATTGGTTTACTTGATTGTGAATGCCATACCATGACACTACCGGTCTACAGAGCAGCCTATGTTTAGCACTGGAAGGCAGTGTCACTGACATTTCCTCGCTGTTGGCAACATTCATCAGGTTGTTTGTTACGGAATGGACAAAAGGTCATCACAGCCGACGTTTGTAGTCATGACTTTATTAACCTGTTTGTGACCATCACTGAAGTTCACGCCTCTGTATTGTTGCATGATCCTCACCAGAATAGGAATCTGGTATTTATTTTCTAGGACTCCTTGTGATAATCAAAATTTGAAACAAAAGTAATGAAGTGACTGACATTGAAGTTACTGTGTAAATGTGTAAATTAAACTGATATTTTCAATATTTTAATACTTGTCCCGGGATGGGCAGTACCACACTTACTTCAGGGATATAGTTTAGTTGTTTTTTTTTTTAAATTAAATTTACTGTTGGACTAAAGGACAGATTTATATCAACAACAGGTTCTTAAAAGTAGCACTTGTTTTTAAAATGAGGTGACATGTTGTAGTTCATACAGAGTTTTATCATATAAGCGGTTCATAGAGGCTACGCTATGCTAACACATGTGATCGCACCTGTCCTACTATTACTACTGTTTCATTTGAGTACAATGTCTTTAAACCAAAATACTGTTAACCATAAGCCTGAAACTTAATGAGCTACCAATTACGTAGGCATGACCAGCCCTGCCATCTTACCGTTACCGACCTTGACTGCTAGTGAAGGTTCAGGCTGACCAGTTACTACAACAGTTGTCTTACAATGCCGCCAATTTGTTGTTGGTGGAGGGAATATCGTCGAATTGACTGTTATTTTTAATTAGTTGTGTTATTCAAACAGTATAGAGCTGTCTCCCAACTTCATATCCACATTGAACTTTAAACCACGGTATCCAAAGTTCAGTTAGTTTGTGTTTTACTTAAACAGCTATGATTCCAATCTGTAGATTATTATGATGGTAGACAGTGCCAAAAAGCACCGCTACCTAAAATGTCGTATCATCAGCCACCATCACGATTTTAAGAATTACCAATTAAAATACATATTTTGTGAAAAAACGATGCCAGCAAAGAATCCAGATTGTTTTTAAAACTTGAGGTATGGCAGTCACCGTCAGAGATCCTTGTAAATAGACAAAACCACTGGCTAATTTCATTCCTTCTTTCTTCTAGCTCAAGACATATTGTCACCATGTGGATATTGAGAGTGCCATGACGGATCAGGAAATCATCTTTCGTATGACAACATTTACAGGATGATACGGGATCTATACCTTATTTTCATTTGGGGTACTAAAGTTCTCCAAAGTTCAAATGATGTTTTCGCATTGAGCATCGTGCCAAGGAGGGGGGGGGGGGGTTCCCAGTTTCAGGTGACGTCTTGTAGATGATAATTTGCTCATGCATTTTCTTTAAATTGGGCAATGATTGTTCTTGGCTAGACAGTTGCATGGTTGTTGTCTTCTTCCTGGTGATAATAACTTTGAGTTTTGCGCTTTGATTGTCTTTCTTACAACAGGCATGCATGAATAGCTGATCATGACGTTGTAATGTTCACTATGAGGTCAAGAAACTTCTTCCCCGAGTTGGTTTTTGGACTTGGTACCCCCCTACGTTGGTAATGTAGGCGGGTAACAAGATTATTTTCCTCTTTCGGTTCCTCTTGGTACCTGTGTGATCTGTGTTTGGGGTACTAATTAGAACGAATGAGTCTCATGGTCGAACATGTAGTCCTATAGTTTCAGCATTCGGTGTTGAATACGTCATGGGAACGCCCTTTATATCTATTGTACTGTTGCATTCAGATATCCCATAATACCTTATGTCGGATTCAGACTGCTAATAACGTGTTTAAGAATACTGAGATGGAGTTAACATATAACTGGTTCATGTAATAAAACCACGTCTGATGAGAGTTCATCTTTAACACTACAGAGGTAGGTACCATTACTTACACACGACATTACATTCAAGCAAACGCAGTTGTGACGACTGTGCGTTCATGTGTCCTTAATGAATTGGTAAGTTTATTTAGACCATATTAATTTTTTGAGGATAAATTTACTTTTTGTTTGCCTGTATATTTAACCCAGAAGAATTTTTGACTTTTCATAAGGTGAGTCAGTTAGGGCACAGTTTGGACAACTTGCCACTGATATTTAATTTATAATTTGGAAAGCTTTATTGAACCATGTATTTACTTTTTTCTTTACAAAGTTATCACGTCTCTGTTTCCACTGTATCTGTTCAAACGATATTTGCATGCAGAGTAGATTTCGACATGTGTTGATCTGAAATCGTTTGGTGTGCACATCATTGTTAACGCGACTAGTTTGAAGCATTGATAATATGTTCAATATATGCTGGTGGTTTCATGGAGTGATTGAATTTTTTTTGCTTTAATTTCGGTCCAAACGCTGTAATTAACCAGCACTATGAAGGATTAAGTGTAGTACGGAAAATATATCGATGGTCAAAGAGAGAGAAGAGCTGGGGGGTGGAAGTAATAGAGAGGAAGGTGGGTGGAGAGAAAGAGAGAGATAACAGAATCAATAATAACTAAGTCGTGATCATACTCGTTGATGTCCTCTCATACATGTTCCAGGGCCAGGAGCCCCCCCCCCCCAGAAAATAGTTTAGCTACGCCACTGGCGGAACACGTCTAGTGTCTTTATCTCCTGCAATCAATACCTGCCAGTGTGACTTCACTTACCATTAAAAAAAAAAAAATGCCTAGTGATCTAAGAATATGTAAGAGAGGATTTATAGTTTACTATGATTCATTGTATCACCTCAACCCATTTGATATGTAGTACCATTTTCATAGACTTATTTTAGTTCTCATTGATAACTTGCACACCCGTGAAGGGCAATTTCCAACATCTGGGACTCTAGAAGCTGAACACTTTTTTTTTGTACGTTCCATGCCAACAGATGTGTCGTTGCGTATATAGTCCTGAAGGAACACACCAATCCCCTCCAGTGTCTTTTGAGGGCATCGAGTGTTTACCACTCAGCGCTCTCAAATTCAAACTTAACAATATAATAACTAAGGTGTTAAACTGTGGAATGCACTTGATAAAATTCCAAACTTTTAGTTCATTCAAAAAGGCACGTAAGTACAATTTCTTACAGTTGTGTGAAAGATATATTGGTGGAGAGTAGTTTAGTTGTTTATTGGTGTGTGTGATTCTCTTTCCATCTTGACTTTTTTCTTGAACGTTTTATTGATGGAAACAAAACTATAAACACATATGTTTCCTAATTAAAAGTTACCCGTTTGTCTAATTTCCGGAAAAGTCTTTATTGTATTGTATTGTTCTTCCTTTTTTCAGGCACTTTCAAGATAAGATACGGAGTCAGGTGACAATGGTTGAAAGGACGCAAGAGTAAATATAATTTTACATGTAGGTGAAATGAAAAGCAAACAAGGATGTTTGCTTTTTGAAACACGTCCAGCAGATCTATTTGTAGGATTACTACTACATCAGTATCTCTCGAATCGTTACACGTCTTCAATTACGATGTTTATCGCAAATCTTTAATCCATGTAAATTATTAAAATTACCTGTGCCGTTAGTCTTACATCGAGGCCCTGGTCTCAATGTCTTTTGGTAAATCACCAGGAAAGAGTGGTCTCCCATCTGTATTTCTTCATTTCCAACTATTCCCACCAGAGAGGTTACGTAACCGAAGAGCTGGGACGGTTATTACAGTAATCCCAAGTCTTCAAAAGACTGCTTTCAGATAGCGACTATTTGTCCTTTTCAACAAGGTGATCACAAAATTACTGACAAAAGTGTTGCAAACGTTTTTTTCTTGATTTATATTTTTTTAGCAGACTGGTTTTTCAAAGTATGTATCTCACAGGAGAGAACATAAGGTGTACATTGGCGGCGCTTGAATCCATTGCGGCCTGTGGTTACAACGAAGACAAATGAAACCTTCATACTTTCAAGCTTTACCTACTGTTTTAGATATAATTATATATTACTACATATTAAAGAATGAAACGAACAAAAAAAAAAACTTCCACTTCTCTTTTTATTCTTTCTTCTATTTCCTTTCGTTTTTTTTTCTTGTTCTGTTCACCTTATTCAAATGTGATGAATATTGTACAACTATTGATTACGCTTCTTTCATATTTTCCTTTCTACAACTGAAAAGAACTATGCGGGGTTATTGTATGCGTTTAGTGTAGAACATACCAGTGCGAATATACATTTTGATATCAATTTACGTTTACAGTAAACTAATTGATATTCCTCTAACTCACAGTTGAAAGTATTAAGTATAAAAGTCACGAGAGACAAATAAACCATGGATAAGAAACATGTTCTTTGTAAGAGCTGAATCAAATAAATACTCCAAGAAACTTTTCAAATTTGTTATTATACATCGTTGTAATGAGCCACCAAATTACACAGAAATGTTTTAAAAACCAATCGAATCGTTGCATTTAATCACAGCGATAGTTGCTTAAACTATTACCCTTAAAGATTCCTACAAATGTTTCCCAAGAATATATCGTGTACTTAGTGGTGTTGCACATATTCATCATGATAGTCAGCATCTTACTAAAAGCTAAAGCAGAACAGATTACAGGACTGATGGTTTCGAATTATGCATTGATTCAATAGGCTTACGTAACAGAAAGATGTAGTAGAAGATGGAGGATAATACATGTATGATTTGTAAATCCCAATCAATTAAAATCATTAGCTTTACCCGTCTGTTGTCTGGTCCCTCCACCCAGCCAACATATATGCGTGTGCAGGTTACAGTACTGTATTATCAAAAGTCTGACATTTTTTTTCAATACGTCAAATTAAATGTATTTTTCATCATTACGGACATTTAATTTTAATGATGCAATCCAGAGCAACAAACTAGCCAGGGAATCTTGCCTTCATGGCACACACATTTCTTTTACCCATGTTTGTCTAAAGCTTGGACCGAATACGCGCAATTCAATACATGAGTCAACTTTCAACAAACCACATTCAAATTAGCAGTTTCATTAATGGATGCAAAATATCAACTTGAAAATCAATTGTCGTATCGACTAATTAGTTTAGTTGAAAGTTGAATTGCATGTTAAATCACATGAATGTGACCCTGGCTTAAATGGGCACATTGAGTTAATTACTGGTATCAATAATTTGTGAGGATTTTGAGGGGTACAAACACACCACAATATTTGCAATATTGTTCTGATTGTTGGCATATGAATTAGTACTTACGAGGAACGTGTCGGTCACAAAGTCCCAAAAGACACTTAAATTGTTAATAACTTGCTCATAAATTCTCCAACGCATGTAACACATGGGGTGTTCTCTTAGTTGACCATTTGTCATTATCACATGAAGGAAACTTGAGAGGTTTTGGAAAATTTAGTCAATTTTACGAACAATTCAATGTGCCTCTTTAAGGCAGATGTGGCGTAACATTTTTTCAATTACTTTAGATGGGAACTGGTAGACGTCTTGCTTTCAGACTAGTACATATAACAATTGATCCGCCATCCCGCATACAGTAATCCTCCTTTTCAGGTAGACAAACGGCAATGATTAAGAAACTCAGTCAAGCGTCCATACAGAATACCACTCCGTCCATTGAGTATTCACTTCTTGAGATCAATAATGCATCATGAAGAACTTCATCGACGTAATGCAACATGTGATACCTCAAAATCAAAGCACTTGCCAGTATATGCCTCTTAAATGGATAATTCCCTATTATTGATAAAAAACATACATAACCCATCAAGCATTTGTTGTCTAGTAAATATGAAGTTATTTGCCCTAACCAGTGGTATGAAGGTGAATATTACTGTACATTTTAAGCTCTATGTTAACAGCTTCATATTTTGTTTCAAACGTAAAAAATGATGATAATTCCCCACCTGAGCATAAACAAGAATTAAAACTGCAATGTTTATATAGGTTTAAAAACCTAAGCAACTTGTTACATCAGTTTCCAGAATTGGATCAAAATAGAAAGTGTAACTTGAAAGAGTAAGATTTAATGATGAGTGAAGTTATGTACTATAATATTTGCTTAGAAATAAATGCATAAAACAAAAGGATTTACAGGTCAATTCAATATCAGAATTTATTGTTGTACAATAAATATTGTACAACAGGATATAATTTTATTTCATTATTCAAAAGAGAAATCGCTATGATCATTCTGTTAATGGAAAATATAGCCTCTATATTATAGTCAGGTCAACTGCAAAGTAGAGTATGTACAAATAACCTTGCAACATTCTGTTTAACATTGAGTCACAAAATGTGGAGAAATGGTGAATGTAAACTCGATAGTGTTCCATATGAAAGCTTACGTCTTTTCGTTACCAGGTTGATTCTCTGTTGCTTGATTATTATCTGAAAAGAAATAATAATGCCAATCAATTACTTCTAGCTGTTGTTGAAAAAATTTCATAGTGAATGACATTTGTGAGTAGTAAATATTGTCATGTAACGATGAAACACCTAAATGAAGATTATTGGGGAGCTACTGGGCTTTTTTCACCTGCTTATTATTTAAAAATCACGCACAGCATTACAATAATAATAATAATTCATTAATAAATAATTCAAGTCTTTATAATGAAATGTTTATGCTAAACTGAAAAGGATGGATGGGCATGCTAAAAAGTACAAAATCTTTCCTCCTTCGAAGACAAATTTATGCATGACAACTACAGATCCCATGTCATGAAATCCTAGGCATTTGATGTCTAATTGAGAGTGATAACGATTTCTACCTGAGTGGGATAAAATCAGAGAGACAGGTAAAAAAAAGGGAATGCGATTGGTGACATGCCAAAATTTCTGATGTCCTTTGTTCTAGTGTGGTATCAAAAGCAGGAGTTCTAGCACCTTTAACTGAGCATGTTGACTGGCGGTTACGTTATGACCATAAGCAACTAAACAAACATTGAGGAAGCCTTTGGCTTATACATTACTGTACAACTCCACTTAGGGTCCGACAACCAACTCAGTAATTGAAGCTAAAATTTGAAATCATATTTTTCAACACATATGGGAAAACCTTAAGCCGCTCAAAATGCTGTAGCCTAGCAGGAGAGCAATCCCAAACCCTTTGCACTTTTGGGCTTCATTGCTTTATATACCACCATCTTTATCCACTGGACCACATCACTGGTTGCACTGTTCCTGTCTTTAGTTTCCCACTACATTAGAATTCATTATCTAAAAGCTGGCATGTATCGTGTGGAGAAATTCATGTAATAAGCAGGTCACTAAGTGCAAAAGCCTAGACAAGCTGGAAACATTCAAACATTTCCAGCATGCTTCTGCACAAATTCCTAACATTAAAAACATTAACATGCTTCCAACTGCATTCAAGCCAAGACCAGGCATCTAATGTGTCATTTGAACTATTTTACATCCATACCAGAGGCTGGCAATTGAAAAGTATTGAAAAAGATCAAGGCATTCCTTTCAGTTGCTTGTCAATACTTTCTCTGGGACTTGAATTTGTTAGCAGGAAAATGTACTTGAATTTCTTGAATGTATTCTAAATTGCAGTTTTTTGCATTGGTGTAAGATATATTCATCATAAAAGGTATGTGGAACAATTCTAGAATTGTTGAAACCTCCAATCCTTAGTCTGGCTAAGAGTAGCAAACTATGAAAATGTACCTTGCAAAGCTGTAATTTAAGCAGTTTCAAACACCTTACACAAAGATTGAAGTTTGCAATACCGAAATTACCAATTTCAAAATCAAATACGAAACATTCAATTATGTATCTACAATAAATTTTCAAAGGTTCAATAAAGTTAAGGTCACTTGAAAATAAACACCAGTCATTAATTTCTTCTACATATTACATAATTATGATTCATCAACATCATGTTAGACCTGAAAATTGCTGATAAGCAACTTCTGTATGTTTTCTTGTACACTTCTCTGCAAAACTGGATCTTACGCTGAATACTGTCATACCTGGCTTTTCAAGATTGTCAGCTAAATCCTTTCTACCTGCATTTTGCAAAGCCGTCACAAGAGCACTTTTGGTTGCAGAAAAGCCATTTGTCTCTTTCCACTTAGACAGTACTTGATAGGAAATCTCTTGCTGCTGCTGTGTGTTACTTCCTTTGATGTTTTCTATTTGTGTTTTTGTCAACCCAAGAGCTCTTGCAACACAAATGCAACTGCTACCTATTTGTTCTGATAATTCCTGTTCAAATATTAAAACAAAAGAATAAAGGAAATGACAATATGTCTTCACTTAATTTCTTTTCTCTAACTGGAATTGATGTTTGACTCACTTAAAGCTGAAATATGAGTTAAAAGTTACTTAGTGAAAGTTGAATTCCACAAAATATGCCATAGCCACTACAAAATACATTGTTTAAGCCTTTTTGTGTAGACATATATTCATTCCATTGTTCTGGGTAATTTCACGTAATTTGTCAAGTATCAATAATTCAAGTGATTAAATGTTATGCTTTCTTGGAGAGTCTAAATTTTGTAGGGCAAACAAAATTGTTAAGACAATTTTCAAATATCTGGAAGATGGAAGATTTTGTGACAGGTGATGTTTTCCCCCTTCATTCTCTTCCTTGAAACACTGACGAAGAACAAAAATAGATGACCCTGCGATTGTCAGCACAACTCATATACCAGTTTTAAACAGAAAGGTTAGTCCAAAAAATATATAGAAAAAAGGAACACCGAGAAAACTACCCATGATCACAATGAACTTGCAATAACAAACCAAAAAGTGGGAATGTATTGCAACATCAAACACAACAAACATTTTATTCACTACAAGTATCAGGAACAGTCAACATTATCATATGGAGATGAAGGTGTGTAGAACTTCCTAACAAAGAAATGATAACATTCTGAATGATAATACTGGCTCTGAAGCGAAACATGAAAGTAAAGTGTGCTTAAGCTACTTGATTTGACATAACTACTGAAGAATGCTGCTTTCCTTAAATGAATTTTAAAAGACAGGAGAGTGAAAAAGTACAATTACAACATCCTTCAAACAAATTTAAAAAAAAGTCTGTGATAGAAACATGTTTTTCGTATACTTACATAGAGAAATAAATAAAAAACATATTTTATACAAATGTAAATAATATATGTATACCTATACAAAAATGTTAAAGAATAACATAGTAAATCTATCATCACAAACTTAGAAGTGGAAAGTCTATACTTTTAGACTAAATTTTCTGTTCTGCTACAAATTGTCAACATAATTCTGGCATATAACATGGAGAGATCAAATGCCTTGCCCTGCGTCATTACTGTGTGAAGTAGTGTAAATTATACTGACTTGTAACAAACGACCAAGAATTGCAACTTGCACATTATTGCAATACGTTTACAACATCCACATTTTTATCTACCACGTAACACTGCACCTACCGTTCAGTCTAATTACAATATAATTTAATATGTTTCTTAGCTTTCAAAATCACAAGACAAAACCATGCATTCTACAACACATTGTAACAGCATTCGAGTTTTTTCACAATCACATTATCTTTAGCGGCCTTTTTGAACTTGGGGTGTGGTTGGAGGGATGGGTGAGCTATACACAATTCAGAGAGGAGAAAGGCTGATGCTTGATAATGATAATGAGTGGGGTCCAGGCGTCTACTTTGGGCATCCCAGGAGGTGTACAGTTCAGAGCCTCTGATGTGATCCAAATGGCAATATCCCCGAATTGTCGCGAATCGTGCCAAACGAAACCCTAAGAGAATTCTGTATGGGGTAATTTTCAGACGTAATGTTCTCAGGTATTGATATAATTACACAGTGTGAGAAAGGCTATTAGATTACAAATTTCATGTAATTGCAACTTCATGACTTTACAGTAATGCCAAATTCTTACCTATGAATACACAAAACTTGAATTTCGTGAGCAGCCAACAGAATAAAGTGATTTAACATGATTCCATACAGTAAGCTAGACTCTTCACCAAATATCGGTAACATGTACTACTTACACGAAGGTTGTAACGTAAGGTTGTAAACGAAGACTAAAAGTAATTAGAGATAGTTGGACGAAAAAATATTGGATGCTTTCCCATATTCTTGCACCACGTGGCAACTACTGGGAGGGGGTAACAAACATTTAGTCCGTTACTTTTTTCAGTGGCATATAAGCCCCAGAGCACAGCATAAAGTTCTACCATCAATGTGAAATAGTCAACATTAGAACTATGTGGTAGTACGTCAGTCACCATGGTCATACGCTATCCTCAGTAACTCAATCAACTTGGGATTGATTCTACAGACCTGCAACCCTAGTAATCAGCCTAGAAGTTAAGCAGAAACTTATCAATTTGTTCAGCAAAAAAATCCCCCCTGATGACCATGTATGCCACTTATAGTCAGTTGTGTGACTCACTGTTTTCACTTGAAGGCTGATTTTACATACTAGGCTTATAGACTATACATTAACAAATGCTAATTACTCATACAAATTAAAATATAAATTGGTAAGAAATCAATCGACTAATTTCCATTCAGTCTGCAAAATTGGGCACTGATCAAGTTCTAAAGTAACGTTTGTTCCTTGATAATTTTGAGTGAACACTGTTTGATCATGTTAAAGTGAAATATAAAATATAGAAAGTACTTTCCAGGATACACATAAGCATGGCTGACATTTAGGGAGGACAACAATTACCCACCCCTAGCCAAATACTTGGAGATAAATCCCCCTGCACCCTTCCCTCTAAATGTATGCCTCTGATAATCATGCAATAGGCTTCTTTAAGTGTGAAGTAACCACGAGCATCATTAGTTTAGCTGGAACCAGTTTAGAGAAAAATCATATATGTGCAATTCAGATAACTGGATATTAATAGTTAGTTGGGGACTGTTGAGAAAAAAGTTATGTTTGTAAGAGTCAGATTCGCCTCATAGGTAATTAAGTCATCATTTTCACAGGGAAAAAAGGAACTTAATGATATGAGGACAAAATGTGTGCTCAACTACACTTCAAATCAAGTTCCAGCTAAATGACCAATCATTTTTTCACTAAACTACCAAAGTTAACTTTGATTTTATATTGATGAACAGGAGACCCATGATGATTGTAAAAATACTCAGATTGTTGCACAGCAGGTACAGATGTAATTTTATTTAAACTGAGTAATCATGATGAATTTATTTACGAGAAAATAAAATAATCTGAACATTTTAATTTTGAACATCAGAAAATAACCGGAGTAAAACAAAACAACACTACTGTACCA
Organism: Stichopus chloronotus; assembly: GCA_021234535.1. Lineage (NCBI taxonomy): Eukaryota > Metazoa > Echinodermata > Holothuroidea > Aspidochirotida > Stichopodidae > Stichopus > Stichopus chloronotus. The sequence continues at coordinate 6,347,321 of CM037849.1, forward strand.
AAACATAGCTGTGAAATACACGCCTACCCATTTAGAAAATTTACACAAAGATTCCCAATATGTAAATGGAAACACAAACGTCCCTCTCAAGTACATTTTGTGTTCCCATGATGGGTAATGTTACATAAGGAGTATGAGTCAACAAAGAAACCAATACTTAGTATTAAATTTAAGGTAGTAAAAAAAAAAAATGTTTAAACTACTTCAATAAATATGTGCAACCTGGTTTCTTTGTTATTGCAAATCAATTGTAATTGAATGTTACAGTTACCCTGATGGTCTCCTCTGAAACTGCATTGTCCGAGCTCAGTTTGCTCCCTGGTTCTTCCCCTTCATTGGTAGTATCACCTACCACACCAGAAGCTTCATGTCTTGGTACATTTGGATCCTATTGACAAATTCCAAAATTTTCACTGCAATTGTTAAACCTACATACGAATATAGGAATAAGTATGGGAATTGGCCAGATTGTTGTGATTTGTGACCAGACACTTTTTCACACTAGCAGATCATATGCAAACAACCAGGATAATCCAAGGGCCAAAACTTCAAAATTTTGACAGTTCACAACTATTCGACGGATGTGAAAGTCCCCAATTTTGAGACACTGTTTTTTTTTTCAAAATTTCTAGACTTTGACCTCGACTGACTTAGACAATCAAATCATGAAACCAAAAGCAACACGGTTTTTGCAATAAGGCCTGACTGATCACAATACTGCACTAAGTATGAAACCAGTTCAAAACTGTTTTCAGGAATATTGTGTTAAAAACAAATTTTTACAATTTGTTAACCCAATTTTTTGGGCCTGGACTAAACGAACTTCTGAAAGTGAAAGATAGATATAATGATAAGGCTATGCTTGCATTTTTAAATAAGTTTGTGTATATTTGTTTCACATTTTGACCTTTGCTTAGCTTTAATGACATTTGATCCTCAACCAAACACACTGAGTCTCTTGTACTAATGGTTTTGTCACATTAACATATGTGACATGACTCCAAATCTGTCTTATGGGGACACCATCATGACTGTTTGTCCTATTTCTGACCTCAAAGAGGCCTACTGAGTTCGTTCACAATCATAACACTTTGTCACATCTGTTGAGTATTACTCTAATGTTCATGGTAAATGATCAACCTCGGAGATTTTGAACATATGACTCACAACTGAGGCAATACTAAAAGCTAGGTAAATTAATAATCCAAATCACTTAATGGAAATCACTTAATGGCCAGTACTTAATTGTACAGTAGGAATAGATAATGAGGCTAAATAGAAGTATTGGCATTCAACAGTTTCCTTCAAACTTTCCACAAAATAAATTATTTAAACTCAATGAACCCTTTTCACGTTTAGTACATGTGACACAAAAGACATATTTTGGATATTGACGAAATTAATCACTAAAACATTAGAAGTACTCACAGATTTCATAAAATTCATAAAAAAATCGCAATTTTGGGAACAAATTCCCTTTTGACAGTTGCAGCATGGATAAATATCAGCTACATGTGCAGATTTCTAATGGTAAGGGAAAAAACATAATATGCCTTATATGCTATCCTTTGTTTACATAACCACTATCTGAAGGACAACTATCTGAAGGACAACATATGACCGTAGGGTTTTATTTTGGAAGCATGTGATTAGAATGAGGTTGTGCTCTTGAGATTTTCTTGTTCACAAAGTTATTTTAATGTTTGACATCTACTGACCTGAATAGATCTGAACACCACCAGAAATTACAAAATATTTTTTGATACAAATATTAAACATGAGATTTCTCCACCAAAGTTATATTCTTAGGATATTGTGTTTACAAGGATTTCACTCGTTGATCTCTGCTGATCTCAGATGACTTTTGATCTTCACCAAAAATAATAGACTTCTTACACTAAACAGGGTACATCAACCTACCAAATAGACCAACCCAAGCGTGTAGTTTTTGAAATATTCTGTTCAAAAGCAAGTCATCATAAACGCACACACACCCACACACATACACACACACTCAAGTACAGATGCCATTATGACGACTTATCATCAAACCAAAAATGAGGGGAAGGACTCTGGATGGTGACATACTAGATAACACCATTTGACCATAGTGCTAGCTAAAGGGAAAATTCGGAAATAATAACATCTACATAAAGTTTCCTAAGGCCACTCGAGGCAAACTCAGGCTTTTGATTCAAGTAAATTTTTACATTACCATACTCTCCATACTATTTTGTTTGCTCAATGATGGTTGCTCTTTGTCTGGATCCTGTTTGATTAAGTAAAAATGAGAAAAGAAAAACTTCAAGCCTTTTGAGATGCAATTAGATTTAAAATGCTACGGTAAGCAATATGTCTGATCTTAATGCAACATAGTTACATGTTTTGAGTCAAAGAAACCCAGACCAGATGACCATGCATGAAGGCAGTGACTAAAATGTAGCTGTGTTTTGAAATAAGGTATTCACATTGCATTAACAATCCGAAAGATTTATGATACTATTGGACTGCAGAGAAATTTGTGAAGTTGCATTTTGCCAGGATCAATTATTTAGACTTGTGGAGACAATGTTACTCTACTGAGATTTATTCCTTCTGAAACAACTGCATACCTGGGACATCAGTCAGCAACATCATACATTAGTAGCCACATGGATGTTTTAGCAATTAAAAAAAGACTTGCACTGATTGTTAAGAACACTTGCATGATATGTTTATTTGCTATATACAAGGTTTTGACCTAAACTGAAAATACGTAATTTGAAAACATGTAATTTGAACAAAATTGTTCCTATTAAACAGGGATGTGCAAGTGAAAAAAAAATGCAGCCCTACATATCTATGAGAACTGAGAAACCTTGTAGCTGCTCAAAAAGAAGACAGTAACACCATCTTCTCATTATATGCAAACATTCTCGCAACTTTCACTTCTTGGAATACAATATGGCTACCTTGAAACAAGATAATTTCAGAGCTATTCTGAGCTCAAATGTGACTGATGTTGACTTTCAAAATCCATAAAGCGAAATATCTCATCATATTCAAAGTTATTTTCGAGTTTTTCAATGTCACTCATGCCTATTACTATTTTTCTCAGCTGCCACACCTCTGAAAGACATTGCGTCCATGTCTAGAAAGTTACAGCGTATAGCCTTGATCAAATCAAAGCCTTTATGCTTTTGTAAGAAGTTTCCATCAGATGACAGTCTTTCACATTGCAAAACCATGGCCACTGTTAAAACACCACTCCAAGCTGAAATCCTTTTGAATCAATTAAGAGGATTGAGAGGATATGTCCAAAGATATTTCCAGGTAACCCAGATATAGCTGCAGATGCAGACAGAGTGGATAAAATATGGTAGTCAATTGATTAGGTAAAGGACCCTAGTATTTGCAGTATGAAATATCCACAACTCGTTTATGTATGAAAGTAATTTTGATTATTCCTTATTCTAATGCAGCATAGGAACAGGCATTCAGCATTGCAAGACGGCAAAAACAGATTTCAGATCCACCATGAATCAGAAGACTATGTCAGCAATATAAGTTGCAGAATGCTTGCAATGTACCCCCTGTCACATGAGTCATAGCATAACAGTTTTTTTTTTTCAGTTGAAAACTTCATTTTCCTAACCTACAACTTATCTGTTAATTTGATTTTTATCTCTTCAACTGTGGTATAACGTTGGACAGTTCTCAACAAAGTGTACTTTGTATACATGATAACGTGCATACAAGAAAAAGTGATTCACAATTATTGTTACTTGATTGCTTTTTGCACCTTTGAAGTGTTCCACATTACTATGTGGCAGAGAAGTAAAATAAAACAAAAAACTGCTACCTGTAGTAGACCTATATGTTGTAAGATTGTAAAATACGTTGCCTGTTTTGGAACATGGTGACTTAGTGACTCGGACTTGGAAGGTAGACATGCGGAAGCAAGAAACGGTGATTCGGATTTGGTCTTGTCAGTCCTCGGATTGTGGGGTTTTGGCTAAAACACTGACCCAAATCTAGCTACTAACCTACATACGTGATACCTTTATGCAAGTTCATCTTGTTGACTAACCTGTATTGTGTTGGTTAACCTGTATTTACCTTACCTTACTTTAGTTCTCAGTATGTTATGAAGATCCTCACGTCTTTATAAAAGACAATGCCAATGGGAAATAATTTAGTTACATTGACAAGCAGTAAGCACACATAGCCTAGATTGGTAAATTCTTTACATTGACATCTTTCACTTGACCTAAAGAACAAAATAAGTTCGTACTCACTGCCAGAAAACATGCCAAGTCAATTTCTTCTAGCCCTTGTCCTGCGGTGAAATAACAGAAACTGTCCACCCAGTTTTGTCCAGTTTTGGCAATCAGTGGAAATGAACGAGATGATTCTTGAGACAAAGCGACACTGCGAAATGAGATTTCCTATCAAGACAAGTAGATGGAAGCAGTTTCAATACTTTTCGGGCAAAAGTAAATACAATAATTACATTTTAATTCCTTTTCAAACCAGTGCCTTCATTTGATATTAAGGTCATCTGATGTAGAAGATTGATTGTAGGTATTCTTTGCACAAATTGAGCATTATTAAAAAGCACTACATTATCTGGAAAGAATAAACAGAGAAGTAAGTGAATGGCTACTAATTGTTACTTACATATAATCGAATTGTTGGATTAACTAGGAGGATGGCAAACTTTCTACAAATACGAAAGGTTCATAGTACTACTTACATGGTGTAGGTGTGTATATAAAGCGATTTAATATCTGTTAAGCAATACATGTATTATACGAAACACCTCAGAGAGTCAAAGGATTAAAGACCCCCTACAATAAGTTTGACAATTGATTAGATTTTTCTCAACAGAAGTACAAGGACCTTGCAGAATTCATTGACGTGTACGTGTCGTCGTGTTCATGAAAATGAAGTTTTACCTCTTATGAAATTGATAAAGATCCTCTTCTTACTAGGACTGACACCTAGATATACAAGTTAAAGTTCATACAAACTATGAAAGTACTGAGTTTGCTTTTAAGCATTTGAACAAGAAAAACAAGTTATAATCTACTAAACTAAGATGTAATGTACATACGATGGTCAAATTCATACACATTAATATGAAAACCGTTCTTACAAATGTCTTCAAATTAACCATTGACAATAATAGTGATAAAATCGTATGTTCTATAACTCTTACTTGTATTTTACAACATATTCAGCTATGGCATCTGTTAATCCCAGATGTCTTTGCCCTTCATTAACAACCATCTTTTCATCTGCTTTTAACACTATTCAACCCCACATTTTAGCTCGTAGGTTTTTAGAAATGAATGTTCCCCATGATTTTATCCTATGGATTTTTAATTATCTTACTAACAGGTCTCAATATGTTAAAATCCGTTCATCCAATAATGTTTTAGATAACATTACTTCAAACACCGGTGCGCCACAGGGAACAGTTTTAGCTCCATTCCTTTTTACCTTATATACATCTGATGCAAGGTTAACCAATAGTAATTGTGCACTTGTAAAATTTGCAGATGACACTGCTTTGCTAGGTTTGATTAAAAACGATGGTGATACCGCTTATTTGGATCAGATTAATCATTTTACAAACTATTGTGATCAAAACTTTTTAGAACTTAATGTTAACAAGACAAAAGAAATGGTGTTTGATTTTCGTAAGTGCCATGTTGTTTCTAATGAGGTTATTATTAAGGGGAGTATTGTGGAAAGAGTAGACAATTATAAACATCTTGGGGTTCTTTAAGCTAGTCGCCTTTCCTGGCGAGATCACATTGACATATGATAATGAAAAAACTTAATTGTAGGATGTATTGTCTACGTGCAATGAACAGGTTTAATGTTCAAAGCAAAATTCTTGCCATGTTTTACAAATCTGTTATCTGTGGGGTCTGGCAATATAATTTGGTATCGTGGGGTGGTAATGTTAGAAAAGAAGATGAACAACGTATTGATGCAATGATAATACAAGCAGGTCGCGTGATTGGAATAAGTCAGCCATCCATGGGCACATCCTACAAAGAACTTCTTGGGGACAAACTCGACAATATTCTGCGTATCGATGAACACCCTCTACGTATATACCTTGATAGGGCAGTGATACCCCGAAGTGGTAGGATGAGGTTGCCTTTGGCTAATACAAATAGACACCCCTCATCATTTACACCACAATGTATTAAACTTCACAATTTGAATTTTAAACGTTCTTAAAGCTTGCCATTGGGACCTTTTTGTCCCTTTTTTCCCTTTGTCTTATTTCTTTCTTTTGCCTTGTATTTTTAGTGTTTTGATGTCTTATTTCTGTGTATATTTTTTTCTGTTTTCTTACTTTGTAATTTGTACTTGTGCAATGTTGTCTGTTTTATATGTTTTTGCTGCCTTATGAATTTTATTGTTTTGCAAGCTTTCAGTTACCCCTGTGGGGTTCAATAAAGTTGATCTTATGTTATCTTACCACAGGACTAACAGAACATTGTTCTTTGCAAGTGACTTATGCTGACCTCAAATGATACTGAGCACTGATAGCTAAAACAATCTCAAGGAAGAAAGGCATTAGGGAAACTTATTTACTATGTCAAACTTAATTTAGCCATTTCATATTAAAGCAGTCAACATTTGTGACAGATGCACACATGCACAAGCTCACATGCACACACACCTTCTCATTCACAAATACCTGTCATGATTACTCCATTGCGGTGTTAAAAACTTAAGCAAGTTATTTGCACCAATTCAAAGACCCTCTTTCACAGTTTAGAGCTTGCAAATCAGCCATTCTTTGTTCTTTGCCATTCTTTGTCCAACCTTATCTTTAAAAATATCACAGAGTAATCATATTTACAACTTCATAACCCACTTTGTAGATTACAATATTTTAGCCTGGAATTATAGTCCCTTTTAAAGAAAAACATAGCCCACTGTTTGCTTTCTTAAATAGTGAAAAAGGTGGATTTACACCAGACCAGATGGAAAGTACTAATTATCACACTAGCGAATATTTGGGATTACTGATATAGGTTTATCAAACGCCAACAACATTGCTGTGTACAATTGCTGACAGTTTAAACAGATTGCTTTGTGATTTAGGCTAATAAAGGCCAACAAAGTATTACCAAGGTCGTACACAGCAGAAGGGGAATGGGGGGGGGGGGGGAATGAGGCAGTCCCCTTAACTTGTCATTGTTAATTCTGTAACTTTGACAACATACAGGGAAAACAGTAAAAATAACTCTTGTAGTGTATTATTGTAGGCACTGTACACATTATGGTGTGTAATGCTCGGCGTAACACAAATACTGCTCAAGTTCATTGTTGATATTCTCAAATATGTTGCTGAGAAAACTTGATTTTTCCAACCAGAAGTTAGACCAATCGGATCAGTCACTCTTAGTCCTCAGTACATTGGAAACTCATGTGTTCTCATTCTGGAAGCTTTTTCCTGCTCATAATAAATTCAACATTAAGAATTCACATACAGACATTGCATTGTGAAGTTATGTGTGAGGCAATTGTAACACTAATCGAGTCTTAACTGCATCATTTAAGGTAGACAGTTATATTGAAAGTATTTAAAGGGAAATAGGGCGTTTAGAATACACTAACATGACATACAAAAGAAAATAGCTTTAACGATTGTTAAACCATTCAGTCTCATCGATAAACGTCTACTAAAGCTTCATCTCTTCAAAACATTATGCATGTGATGAGTAACGGAAGATGCATCATTTGAATTTTGAAAAGTTTGGGTGAACAAATTAGTGTTGAGCAACAAATAACTAAATTTCTATCTATGAGAGGCTTATTTCTTGAAAAGAAGGCTACTGTTCTTCCTTATTTTGAATAAGCTATCATTTTACGTTCACAAATATTGGTTTTAAAAATATGGATGTTTTCTCTAAAACAAACGCCCTATTTCCCTTTAAGTTTAAAATCAAGGCAGGAATTACCATTGAGCCAATTCGTCAAATGAAAATTTCTATGCATAACACAATCATATTGGAAACATAAGTGCCTAGCTATTAGCTGCTGACTGTGTTCAAATGAGATACCCATCATATCACTTCAATATGATTTTCACTGAGGGAAAGCAAAGTTCTCAGTTAGATCTCTTTGACTTAAAAAGTTAGCTAAAATAGGACATGCACAGAATCTTGTCTCAACAGGATATCTTCAAACAATGCGATAGGTTTGTGTCTGCAATTGCAAGGACTGAGATGCCTAGGAGAGTCATGTGTGTGGCTTGTAGTAGCAGGGTTGGGAGAATTGAGACTCTATGGGTAGATGAGAATCTGCATTTCGGTTTCTACTGGATTAATTAATTTTACCTGTGGATTTTTCTTCTTAAGTGAATAGTCCCAGTACAATGAGGGTAATACTTCTTCAAATGTAAGTCGCAATGGTTTACTTCCTTCTTTTTCAAAAACAAATTCCTTCTTCTGCAGAACTTGTAAGCTGTTGTCAGGTATGATCTTTAAAGGTGTCACAGAAAAAGTAAACAATATTCTGCCACTAATTGAAAACTGATTGAAAGCGTAAGCAACAGGTATGTTACACAAGGATCAATCAATGACTGATGTCGTTGTTAGCATAACTACAATGTACATGCTAAAACTACAACATGTGTTAGTTTTAATGACCATATATACATTACATATTACTGTAAAAGGAACAGATGATGTGTTTACAACCAAGTATTACAATCCAAAGCTGAGGAATGAGGAACACTTGTTATCCTTGCAAGAAAATAGTAAAGTTGACACAGCTTTGTCTTCAAAGAAATGTTCCTTGCAAAAGACAATTTTGGACCTGTATTCTATCTGTAACTCCACAATTGCATAATGCAGGTACCCCTTGTGCAATGTTTCCAGGCTACATAAACATTTACATAAACCTACTGTTGTTATAATCCACATTACAATAAAACCCACTCTCTATGTGAATAAAATGAAATACAGCAGTATTTAAATAGGTATGTAAACATACTGATTCTTGAGTAATAGAATGTTGTAACTAAAAAAATCTGTAAACATAAACAATCTACAGGTGACACAATAGTGCTACAGTGGCATTTTATGTTAAGTATCTAAACAGTGGAAAACATGACAAGCAATACGAGCATACAAGGATACACAAAGGGATCAAAAAGATCACAAAAACGCACCAAAAGGTATTAAAAAATATTTTATTTTTTTTAAATTATACAATAAATCATGATTCATTAGACGTGCACAATGTAACCAACCTTTCCTGCATTAGGTAACTTCACATAGTATCCAACTTCCATATTTGTGATTTCTCTTGTTGATTTGTCACTCTTTGCTGCAAAGATATATATCCTCTTCGCTTTCACACTTTTACCATTAATGTGAACTTTAATCCAGCAGAACTGTGTGATCCATAGGTGGCATGTACTGTCATTGACCTCAGTTTGAATATTACAGTTTTCTTCCCAAACTGGTTTGCCATCTGTAAAGGACAACATTTTCAAAGGAAGGGACTTTAGGTACTTTGAAGAGATAATTCTGTGATTTCTTGACAAGTTTATGGCTCATTCTTAATATTTCATTTATTTGTTTCTTTGTAACATTGGGTAATAGCAATTGTAGATTATGAGTATATTTTAAAATGTTACGAAAGGAAGTTTTAAATCTGAAAACCTTTGTAGGAGTGGGAAGAAGATCACTCCCAATAAATATAAAACAAATTTGTAGACCAGTTCTACGATACATAAATTATTTACATTTTTACACAAAGGTACACCTGCATGGTGATAAAAGAGAAAATGGAGAGACATACACATAAGTGAATAAAAGAAGAAACAAGGAGAAAAGAACTACACATCAACTGATCAATAAGTAATTATGCAATGCTGCAATACTTCAATACTTGTTTTTAACACTTCAAAGTGGGGTGCTGGCTTGAATTTCATTCAATATCTCAATTTGATCGATCACTAATTTTATGTTGTGATAGCCATATTCAATAAACTGTGTGTCTAATTACTAATTATGTAGGTCAATCATACATTGGTCATCACTGGTTGTCGACTACGTCACAAGCCACAGAGATAACGATCCATTACATCATCATGGCCACGTCATTCCTATACAAGCCTCGTGTTAGAAACTGTTCGGCGGGAAGTTTGAACATATCATGTTCAACATGAGAAGTTCGTTTCAAAACGTCAACAATACGAATGAAAATGGTTTGAAATGGCTTAAATAAGTCAGAAGGCATGTTCCTTGTCAGAAATTCCCTTTTAACTAGAGCCAAGGGGATAAGAACAGAAAACATCAAGTTCCATAGATGACCCAGTTACATCCGTCTGTACCATGCTATCTGATGTATATGATTACTTTACAGCTAATAGTGAAAAGGTTGTAAAAATTTACCTTGCATAGAATGGCTTTCAAAAACTTTTGCTGTTGCTTTCACTCCTTGGCTTAAAATCAGACAGTGTGGTATTGTTAGTTTTGCAGGAGCAGACAACTGCAAACAATTTGGCAAAAGCTCCACCATTACACATGAATTGGTTGTAAATGACTCATCCTCTGAATTCTGAGAGTTGTCATGGATAGCTCTGAAGTCAATTGTGCGTTCCTCCTTCAATGCCCCTTCTGGAATATCAAGACTGATGTCTGTATTTGGTATTGTAAGAAGCCCCCCATTGGCACCAACGGGGCATCTTATATGTAAGTTACTTGGAACACTAAATTGTCCTAAGAAAGAAAAGAAAGAGGAACCACACTCCCAAATATAAATGTGAGTCAGACAGCATCTCACTAGACCAAAATCTTGCCCTGGAAATTTTAAATTTGAGTGTCTTGTATGAATTCAAATCACAAACAACGTTTGAAATGAAAACACCATTAATTTTAGTTGTGATCCTGGGAGATGCAAAATTAATTGCTCATTTTTATTCTTTGTTGTAAATATGAAATCCTGTAAAAATAATAACTAATGCACATACAGGAGACTAAAGGTCAATGGAACAGAGAAAATTAAAATCAAGAAAGAAAGAAAAAAAAAACAATGGAAGGTTGTACTTCATTTTGACAATATAACCAGAATGCAGAAATTCATTGTGGTTTCGATGATCTGTTTAAGAGAATTTTTTTCTGAATCTGATATAATAACATAAGTATGTGTCACATTAAGCTATGAACAGTTTGTTTTATATAAAATATGGGTACTGCACAAGCTTCCTCCCTTGAGATCATATCTAAACGTTCACAATTTGACCCTTGGTGACACTGAATGACTTTTACCTCCATTAAAGACCAATTGGTTCTTGTGCTCAATGAGATACAACTAAATATTGAATATGACATCTGTTCTAGCTTCCCTTATTGAGATAGGATGTTTACAATAATTCCATACTGTGAGCCTGTTGACTGCAAATGAACTTTGACCTTCACCAAAGATAATGGAATTTTTGTATACTCAACGAGATACACCTACAATCTAGGAATGTACAGTGCACGCAAATGTGTGTCTAAACAGTGTCAATTTCTATATAAGATCTTTTTAACGAGAATAAGTTTTGAAAAAAATGTCTATGAATGTTTTCAGTTTTATGTGTGTACTCGGCCTTTGAGTAAACGTTACATTAACGTTCATCTCCGATTCTACTTACTACAATGTTCCTTACTTCCTATAGCACTACTTGCCCATAGCAGCAGTACCTTGAAATTTCATGAAACCACTGCTTACTGCATTACTTACAGATTCCATATAGTTGTCGTACAGACACGTTCCCTGTACACGGATGTCTGCAGTATGTTAATTGTTGTTAACCACACACAGCCCTCTGGACTAAAGCAAAATAGCTATAGCAATACAAAAGTGCTGAAATTGAATAGTTTTACCTTGACTAACTGAGTAACTTTTACCACGTCATCTTTAATCATGATTATTTTTACATGTCAACATCAATGACAGGAAAATATCCACTTTATCAATTCAACTGTGTCATCAATTACTGTAAGATCTGATACACTCTGTAAACGACCCTGAAAAGGTATGCATTAGCTTTCTTTTTAACGAAATAGTGAGGACTCCAGATCCAAGTGACAATTTGCAACCGTTAACTTGAACTAATTAAGTGGTCAGTGCCTAGTACATTGAGGGGGGAGGGGTGAGGATGGAAGATATTAGGACGTTTAAAGTAGAACATTTAGGAGTGCTTTTTTTACCCATCCCCCTGTGGCTATGGGACAATGTGATTGAGCTTACTTGGTCTCAACTGCATTTAGAGTTGTAAAATTGTGTTAGTTTGCATAACACTGTTATGTATGGTGAAATATATTTTCTATTCTGTTTTTGTAAAGTTGAATTTACAAACTTTTAGCGTAAAATATGCCATCCTGTTCCTGATGATCCAATGTAAGCTTAGCAACATATTAGATGCCATAAAGTACATTTTCAAGCAGTTTGGATTAAAATTTACTTGAAACTGTTAGTCTAGTCTGTTTCTCTACTGTAAGTGTAAGGCACAACAGTAAGTAATGCATGTGTTGGCTAAGCTCTATCTCAATATGTACATTTATACGTTAGATTACATCAAAAGTCAAAAGTCACTCTGAATGAAAATATCTCGTAGAGGAAACCTTGGAACTAAAGATTGCGAAAATATTGTGGATTATCAGTTTAGGGTCTTTTACACATGTCATGGAAATGATTTTGGCATTTTTGACCGATTGAGGTATTTTTCGATACTTTTGATGTTCGAAAGTACAATACGGTACAAAGTGTACACAGACAACAATACAGCATGTGAGATCCGACAATGGTTTTGTGACTGAAATCTCTTACTTTAGGGAGTCTTAGTCCTTGACAACATTATCGCAGTTTGCATCAACAGGGAGTTGTCTTTGGAATGAACGTTGTTTAGGCATTCGTTCCTACCATGCTGCTTCGGTTTAGTGCTGTAGCATGTATGGTGCATGCACGGTGTACACTGAGTGTTTTGAAGCAGTGCGGTAGCATACTACGTATGTACTTACATGAGCAGTATGTACTTGTAACAAAGCTATGCAACCTTAACATAACAGTCAGGCTTGGGGGTTTGCCTTTTCAGCAGAAGTGCACTGCACAGAAGCAGAATGTACGGCATGGGTACAAAATGGGCTCAAAATGTAGGTGAAAGCTTTATTGGCTTTCTTTCCTGCTTATATCACTGAGATTTCTTTCTGACGACAATTGAGAGGAAAATGTTACTTTACTTATCAACCCGCAATTTTTCCAACTTGCAGTAATGAGTAAAGTAGAAATGAAAACATGCACGCAATTCACTCCTCTTTTTGTTGTTCTCATGTGCCTGATATAGTGGCTAGTACAGCCAAATCCGCCTTTCAACTGTTTCTCTAGGTAGTTCTCTCACTATGTTTTTGTTTTAAAGTCTTACAAATAATGTTACTTATTTTAATGTTTCATTGTCGCCAACATTTTTTTTTTTTACAAAAATGCTAATTTGTGTTTGATGTGCCCTGCAAGTTGCACAGTTTTTGTGTACACAACTTGAAGTATGTGGCTTGGAATTTTTTAACCCCTAATCACAGACTATTCCATTTACATACTTCTTAATATAGCATGTAAATACTGCAACCAGTGGGGTACATGTGATCTGCCAATGAAGCACAAGCCATTGTGTGAAGGTAAGAATATATTTGCAGTCCAGTCACGTAATCTCTGGTTGACTCCCTTACCTGAGCAAGAAAACAGCTATCAACAATGGTTTCTTCACATGGTTTTACTTTTCACAATGGTACTATTTTTCCAAGTGTACCAAGTATTTTTGTAATATTTGTCAGCTTTTAATATTAATACGATCGGTATACGTGTCATTGCTATGCCTAGGTATACCAGGCAGTATATCGATGCAACTTATTTACACGTTTAAGCAGTTTGACCCTTGCTGACCTCAAATTCCCTCAACTTCCCTTTGGACTCCATTAAAAATGATAGTGTTCTTGCAGTCTATTAGATACACCAACATACTTCATATGACATCTGTCCAAACTTCCCTTCTTGAGATATTGTGTTTTAAAAGGTTTTAACAATTGGACCCATGTTGATCTAAAATGACCTTTGACCTCCACCAGAATCAATGGGATGTTGTACTCAATGTGGTACACCAACACACCAAATTTGACATTTGTCAAAAATTCCCTTTTTGAGATATTGTGTTTACAAGGTTTTCTCAATTTGACCCCTGTTGACTTCAAACGAACTTTGACCCCCATCAAAATCAATAGGGATCTTTCATTCGATGTGGTACACCAACATACAGTACAAACTATGAGATTTGCCCAAGCTTCACTTCTTGAGATATCGTGTTTAAAATGTTTGAACAATTTGACCCCTGTTGTCCCCAAATGACCTTTGACGTCCACCAAAAAACAATAGGGTTCTTCTACTTAATGAGGTTCACCTGCATACTAAATATAAGATCTGTCCAAGCTTCCCTTCTTGAGATATCGTGTTTACAAGGGAGGGCATTACATACATACTGTACATTTGCACACATGCACACCCACACAAACACGCACCCACACGCCCACGCATACACACACCCATATGCATGTTCATAAAGGTTATGATTATCATTGAAACCAAACATCACATTCACCAACTGCTACTGTCATGAACTGTCACTCTGAAAGCAGTTCCTTCTACACCTTTAATAACCCAGTAATACACAATAATTTCGTCTAACTTTACAACAACAGGAACTGATAGGAGAATAGCATATTAAAAAGCATAGAATGAGTTCAAATGGCCATTAAATGACCTTTGACCAAAAATTCCTCAAGACACCAATCAATCCAATATACCCTACCATAAAGGATAGTAATTGTATTTTGAAGGAAAAGTATTTTGAACAGTTTTCTCATATTGAACCCTATTAATCCCTAATTTAATATTTGACCCCATGGTTCCGAACACCACAGATTCTCTAGTATCCAAGAATCGGTCGCTTATTCTTTATCCATATTTATTGACAACATTATAACACAATGACAATGGAAGTTGGAAGTTCACTTGTTCAGAGGTGATGAAACATAAACTGACAGGGAAATCGTTTAGATGCACAGACGATGCCCTATTTACCCAGAGAGGGCATACCGACCTGGTAGCCTGCAGTGTATGAGCAAGTCAAAGTGTTAGGTACTAGGAAATCTCTCGTGAAATTTCAAATTTAATCTACCAAGTGGAATTGGGACATTATTGACATGAGTTACAAAGTTGAAAGACAAAGAGAGGGAGAGAGACATCTCCTAGAGATCCATTTAATTTGATGATCAGATTTCCATTTTATTGCCAATTCACTTGCACACAAAGTGTAATCATAGCATAAGAAAGTTGAAGTTGACCTAAATTTTATTTGCAAGGTCTCTTCAAGTTGCGGAAGCCTACAATGGATATACTATACATAGTAAGTTAGCAAAAACTCTCCTTGCTCCGAGCAACAGTAGCAAGTATGAACTTAGGGGAACTTTCTTGTCTCTTATAGTTTAACCTACAAAAATATTTTTCAGGGCAATGGGACCTTTCAGTTTCACTTGATCTGTATACACTCACCTCCCAATTCCTCAAATTTAGTCGTATTTCCCACCTGCTCAGATGATGACTGTTGCTGGTTAGCTGAACCTGGTAACTTAATCTGTCAACAAAATCAACAGTATACGAATGTATAAAATAAAAGGGTGAGTTTGCGAGTAGTACTATTCACTGTCAATTTAGAAGAAGTGTAAACTGCTAGAGAATGTTGCAGAATGAAATTCCCAAGTGCTTGCTCATTTGGCATACTTATTCCACTTATGCTAAATACTTGCTTGCATTGCTATATAGAAAGAACTGTCTAACTCAGAGAGGAGGAATGGTTGAGGGCAGTCATTCCGCAACATACAACAACAACCAGGCAGTCAAAGGACTGTCATTCCTTTCCAATATTTGTGACGAAAAAGGATAACCGACATACCAATTTTGAGTTCAATTACTGTACCTTCTCGTAGTTGAGATACCATGTCCACATTAGCTTTAAAACTATGAATTATGAGGATCTCATGTAACCTTTGGCCATTATATAACGATGGTGATCACCTACTCATCAAGAGCTATATATGTGAACAGTTTGAAGTTTACAGCAGTTTTTAGTTACGTTTTCAGTTGCTGAGATATCTTTCTTCAAATGTTTTCAAAATTTCACCTCTGGTGAACTCAAATAGCTTTTGACATCCATGAAATATAATAGGGATAATCTTCTCACAAATTAATATGAATTAACACACCAACTTTGAAGTTTGGGCATCTTTTCCTTCTTAAGCTATGTTTACAAGCTAAGGGATCACGTACACGCACAAATGCCATCACAATTGCATATATTCCTTGCATGACTTTGGCGAGTACTCAAAATTGAAAAACATATATTATAAATTGTTATGACCAAAGGTCTTAAATGGCAAATGGTAGTACTGACATACATCTTACATAATGGTGTTCACTTTTACTTCCAAATCGGATACAGATACATTAGCTTATCTCCTTAGCAGATTGAGGAAAATCTGCTTATTCCAAATTCAGTCAGAAAATGCCTCACTAGATAGCCAGAGAGAAATCCCTGAAATGGCTATGTGCTAAGTGGATGTGACAGTGCGGTACAGAATTAACAGTGAACAGAGTGAATTGTACCGGTTGACACTGCAACAGATAGATTTCATTACTTGGAACTCTCAGACATATGTAACTTCTTGTCACACATTACAGTGAAAATGTCACAGACTGCCTGCTATTTATTTCAAACATCAGTCTCAACGTGTAATCAATCATTTTAGCATTCCAGCACTGCGAAGATTAAATGACCTTGAACTTGTAAAACAAATTGTGAAGAAGTGTCAATGATCTCCTTATCTGCAATATCAATATAACATAGCTACATACTGAAAAAAAAAAGAATGCCTGTTTGAAATACATGTTGATGCCTTTTGTTACTAAGTAACAAACTAACCTATACATACAACCATCAGAGACTTGCATGTCAGCACCTATTTTATCTCCCACTCACTTAGCTATATCTTATCAGGGCATGTGACCTGAAGGTCAGCCATTAGCATGAGACCTTCAGACCACACATTCATCTAAGGAGGGATGTATCAAGTAGCGAAGATGACACTACTGGAACGAGAGGGAAAGGTAGATTCATGTAAACTTGAAATTTATCAAAAATACATAATTGTGAATGAATACATAACTGTTTTGTGACTTGAAGAAAAGGGTGATTGAAATATAGATTACTATCCAACACAACAAACGACTGGTAAGTATTAAAATACTAAGGTTGTTGTAGAATGAAACAAATCTGAGATCTGACTGTTACAGGCATGCTCAAGAAGACGAACACCAGAGCAAAAGAACATAACATAATAAAAAAGGAAGGTTACACAATTGCAGTGAATGTCACATTGAACATCTTCCAGTACATGACTACAACAGACATCAATTGCATCACACAATCACTTTTATACAACCTGAAACAACTTTCTATGACTTAATACATAATGTCTACCACATTTTTATGTTGAGGTTTACACATGTTACTGTAATCACAATGTGAAAACAACAATTTCTTACTTTACAATACCTACTGTATAGCACACAATTACATGCTCTGGGGCATGAGATTCGACGTTTTGACGATATTCACATTATGATACAATTAGAGTACAATGCATATTATTGTTGGACAATATATAAAAAAAATATTGTTAATGTTATATCTCCTGCAGGAGATGATAGAATACTGTGGTTTGGCTGAGAATGATAATTGCATTTTTTAAGTGCGAACAAATACAGAAGAAACAACAAAACTCATTCTCAAATATGGTAAAATCCAACCAAATTTTCAAGATGGCGATGATAAGGGCAGTATGTGGTAAGGTTGAAAAAAGTGGGGGTGGAGTTTTTTGGTAGGTGTAGTTACTCTTGGTGGACATTCAAGGACATACAGTGAGAAACCTGGTGTGGGGTCCAGAAATTTGCTCAAGGTCTTTCTTCAAGGGTCCAGGGGCAAAGACATGGTAAAGGTCCAAGGGAGAAGTCCCTAGATGTCAGGAAATATAAGAGTATATATACTTGTTCAAGAGTAAATTTTGTTTTTACAAAATTAGGTCTTTTGAAAGACTGCTCAGGCTGATCTAGGTCACTGAAATTTACCACAGCGGTGCAGTGCAGGATTTTTTTTTCTATGTGGAAGAGGGAAATTTCAGATGAGGATTAAAGTATTTCTTTGAGATGATATGATACTATGATTGGGCAAATGTAACAGTGACTGTAAGTGTGAAAAATATAGGAAAACAATTAAGGGTGAAAAAAGTGTATTTGCTTAGTGTTGTTTCTCCAGGTGGCAATTCAAGCACATAAAGCAGGAAATCAGGCATGAGTTCCAGGGAACTTCTGCGGTTGTCCAAGTGAGATTTTAGGAATTGTAACGAAATATATATATTTGATAAAAATAAATGATATTACCTTCAGAAAGCTCGTGTATGTTACACTGGGCAGATTCCGGCCTCTGAAAAATACCCCTGATGCAGTTTTTTTTGAGGGGAGGGGTTGTTTTGTTGTATTTTTTTTGCTAAAAGTGGTAGATAAAACATATTTGCTCTGCACCAAAAAGTGGGGATAATGCCATTCCCCAACCTCTGGTCATTACTTTACTGATTAAACAGTACATTGATAGACTATGCAATTACACATATGAGTATGGGCACTGATTATATGACCTGTCACGTTCTCAAAAATAATGCAGCAAGGTACTAATGTAAGACAGCTGATTCCTCCAAAATATTTCAGGGTTCTTGTGAAATAGTACACACAAATATCAGATTTTAAATAAAAATCTCAAGATGAAGACAGTAACAACATTTTCAGAATTTGAGCACTGCTGAGTCCAAATGACATATGACCATCTGTAATGATTATACAAAGTGACAGACGTTTTCTTACACTACCATGTGTACACATGTTCAATTGCGAGAAGTACAGTACATTTCATCAATGAGGGATCTTGATTTTTCCATAAAAAATGAAGAAAATAACTTGGCATCCCCTAACCCATACAGAAAAGCTGAGTCACTCATTCAAGCATGATGTCTTGTTCACTTAGCTGAATCTTAATTATCAGAAAACATGACCTGCAGGTAAACAGTCAGCAAAGAGTAATTGCCCCCCCCCCCCCACCATCAAAGAGCACCTGTTTCCATCTAGTTCCCCCTCCATTGAAGGAGAAAGACAGACCTTCTATAAATCCCAGGATAGAGAGAGGTTGCCATTATACTTGTGAGAGTTGACCAACACACTTCCAGAGAAGAATGTGACAAGGATCAAAGATGGTTATTTCATTCATTCATTGATTCAGAGCATTGGGTTTTAACAAAGGGTGCATTAAAACATGTTGAATCAGACACTATGACCACAGAATAGTGTCAACAACTGAAAAGCTTGTAGGACAAGTGGTACATCTTCATCAGGGGTTTGTCTGTTACACTCTCAAATAATTGAACACCTAATGTACGTTACAATAGCAAGATAGATAAGATATTAGGGACTCACAATGAACATCTCCCATGGCCTTTACAAGTTTCAGCTCCAGTTTCCATTGCTACACAGACTGTGATGTTCTAAATACTGCATAACAAAACAAATCTTTTCAAACCCATCTTGAAGAACTGTGTTCCACACTATACACACACGCATGATCTTTTAATTTACCATGACCACCAAACTTTGGTACATAACGGTTGACACATTTTGCCCTCTGCTGACCCCATACGACCGTTCATTTACACAAAACCAATAGGGATTTTGTGGTAAATGTGATGATATTACATATTGAATAAGATATTTACATACAACTACATACATAAATATCTCAAGATGTAGAGGCTAGTCTTTCAATAATCTTAAAAGTTCTGCTTATGCCAAATGACCTTTGATCTGCACAAATGTTATGAACAAGCACCCAAGGGCACTATGGTTCCTTGCATGAAGATTATTGTAAATCAACTGTAATTGTTTAATCTTAGCACAGGCTAATCCACAATTCATCACATCCCCCAAAAATGTGGGCCACGTTTTATCCATCAGAATGCTGATCAGCCAAAAGTACTTGAATACTAATCTGGAAAATCCTCATCACTGTAACCTGTATATATATAACCTGTATAATCTGTTGAAGAACTATCGCTTAGAACATTGTAATAACTTATGGCCCATATGGCCCAACTTGAAGTTGCACCCACAAATGTTGAACACTGCGAAAGCTTTCACTACCACAAAGCTAATGTAATTTGACAATCCTTTCACATTGTAAAGTACAATACACGCAGAAAAGAAACATTTTGCATTATTTCATTAAATGGTCCATATGGTCTGTATGGGACCAATTATTTGAACAACCAGATGGAACCACTATTCATAGTAGTAATGTGACACATGTACCATACAATAAGTAGGGAGAAGAAGCATTTTGGAAGATTTATTAAAATGACCCACACGGCCCATTTGGACCTTTTCCTGGAGGCACCACTTCCATAATGCATCCACATACCAAGCATAAACTTCGTCTTAACTTTACAACTTGAAACATTGTGTTGAAAAGTTTTTCAGACTTTTGCCCCTAGTCCCCTAATGACCTTTCACCTCCACCAAAAACATTAAAACACATCCTCTTAATATAGTGAACCTACATACCAAGTTTGATTATCATTCAACCTTCCCCTATTGAGTTAGAGGAAGCAGGAGTGATGTCATCTCCCCACATTGATAAAGCATGTTATGTTTTTCTTTAAACTTTACACCAAATTTAACATCTAGTGCTATCATAATGTGACTGTATGAGGGGTATGAGAATTTTGTGAGCTTCACATAACCAGTACCTAAGCTGACCACCTGTTAATTTCAAGGTCGAAATAATAAATTCAATAATAAAGAAAAAAAGACTATTCAGCCATGTGAGGAGATGACATCACTCCTGCTTGCCTCAAGTTCACAGTTGGTAGAAAAGGGGGTAACTTCAAGAGGTAATACCTTGAGAACTACACATGAGAACTGAATCGAAGTATCACGAGAATGGTAGGATAAACTTTCTCTTCAGCATATCCAGGCGAAATTTGTGTCTAGACCATCCTAATGTCTGAAGTCAAGTGCTAAATATAAAGTTTGCAGTAAGTGCCTTCCTCAAGATATTGAAGTTACGTACAAGCAAGAGTAAGGTTTCCATGATTTCACTTATTCTGACCACAAATGACCTTTGACCTTTTCCAAAATCATTGCAACATTGCCATGGATTATTACACTCATCTACCAAATACATGAAAACTGCCACAATCTTTTGGTTCTGGAAATATTAGACTTTCTTGATTTTCATATTTTTACATTCCCAGATCCCACATGACATTTGACCTCCACTAAAAACAATATAGGGATCTTGAACTCAATATCTTATCTGACTTACTGTCTGGAAGGAATCGTGACACACTTTCTAAAACATTTTCCTTACATGAGATGACCTCTAGCCTTAAACGTTGATAGGAGACACTATTTTAGAACATTTAGAACATTGACAAAGCAGTCTTGGGGGATTGCAGTTGGGATGCAAACTTTCGCAGTCAAATTTGACATTTGATCTTTGAAATGACAAAGCACATATAAACATGATATCAATTTTTGATTAAGGAACAGAATAAAAACAATAGTTTTGATAATTTGACATAAGAATCCTGACATTGGATCTTAAACTTTGACAGAAAACTTCAGACTTTGAGTGACTTATCTAACAACGTTTACCTTCATTGACACTGCAGTTTTGTACATCAATGACATATTTGGATTCTCCATGAAAATAGCCATTTTGGCTTAATAAACACAGCAAAAGATTTTCACTAATTTGACATCGACCTTTACATTTTGACTACAGACAATTCAGATGTGCTTACCAACTTCGACCTTCATCAGCAAAGTGCTGTAGGTGGTGTAGATCCATATCAACGAATTTTGCTAATGTTGCTTCCGGAACCTAATAACCTTAATAACACACTCCCAATTGCTGCTGTTTTGAGGACTTGAGAAATCTATAGAAATTCTCTATGAGGACATGAAATTCTTCTGTTCACATCCTCTGAAAGTATTACAATACAAAGGCACACGTACCATCAAACACTCTTTTAGCCGATAAAGGACATGTTTCAGGTTACCTTATAATTGCATCATACCATGTTAGAGCTCATGTATAAACTATAGCAGACATGCTGCTGAATCAGAGTACTAATGTTCCCTTGTTAGATGTTCTGAATATGTTTAAAATAGTTCAATTGTGATTGAAGAGATCAAAACGAAACGATTACTCTAAATGGCTGAGTAGTCACCAGATATTGCATTGCTATACCATTTAATCTACAGACGATACAGATTATACTGGCCACAGGAGATGGACTACTGATTTTGATAGGCACCTACAGCACCTGTAACCTTGTGCATGCATAAAGTAGTTGCCCTGGATAATGAATGCACATCTGTGTACTTCAAAGCTTTCTCTCCCTAAATAACATCCACCTACAGCGTACAAGATTCCTCTCAATCTCAAAGATACTAGCTGTAACCATGCATGTATGTTTTACCATCAAAGCACACATAAGCATATTGTCGTATTATGCAACTTTACAGTGCAATCTGCATAGATATATGATATATACTTCTTAAACTAAGAAGAATGTTGGCATCAACCAAGGATGCTTTATGGCATGATCGTAAGCAAAGGTTCATTATTACTTACATATTCTTTACTAATGGAAGATTCTCTGGTCTTATCTAACTCCACTTGTAAGGCAGCAGTTAATTCATTAATACATTGCTGAGATGTTGCTTCTTTTTGTTCCGAAGCCCTCAGGCGAGATTTGGTCTCTTCCAGTTCCTGTGAAACATAGGGATAAAGTGAATGAGAATACTGTGAGTTGTTTTCTTCTTGAGATTTATTGAAACACTGATAGTTTTATAAGAATAGATAGAAATTCCACAGAGGCTATCAAAAACTGCTAGAGAATATGTGCAGAAATATTGCATTAAAAGTATTTGCAAAGGTTGAGTCTATTCACACGTGCATGGATGAATCACCATTATTCGCACAAACTTGTTCATGTCAATAGACATTGTCTATTCGCCTATGCAATAGGTATGCTTATTCACCCTAACTTGTCCGTATGGATAGACAGTTAATAATACTGATGTATGAATGTCTATTTGCCCCTGTTTGTGTAAACAATAAGTCTTACTTGCATGAAATTGTTTGTCTATTTTCCCGTGCACATCAGCCAATAATCAGTCTTATTCGCACCTACTGTACTTGTCACTGAGTCCATGTGCACACACTGAAAAGGTTGAATAGCTAAAATCTCATTTGTGCTGACAAAATTTGTTTTATTCACACAAGTTTGTTAGTGCCAATAAGTTTGTTTTATTCACACACAAGTTTGTTGGTGTGAGCAGACACAACAAACTTATTTTCTCACAGACATGCTTCTGTAAATATTGTGAAACTATGGATATTTAAGTAACGCTGCCATTTTCATCACGTAAAACTGAAAGGACCAAGAAGACACATTGGGTTATGACGTAATTTGAAATCAAATTTTGACAGACCAAAACTAGCAGAAATGGATCAATTAATATAGGCCTAAGCTTGAGGAGTACAATCCATGGGGCCCAAGATATTATTGAAGGCAAATCTAGGAACTCTAGCCCCCTCCTGATATTTTCTTTTCGACCTTCTAGTGGAAGTATTTGATACTACAGGTGTATGTTTGTATTTTGAATTTAAATGAAAATGACATAACTGAAAGTTACTGAATTAAGTGACCGAAGTAATATTTTATCCTCAATAATTACTACCCTCTCTTGAGTCATTGAACATCTGAATGTACTTGTCAGCATCAGATAATTGCTGGGGTCTTTGGCTGGACCACTGAGGAGTATGATGCAAGTTGTCTCAGAAACTACAGCAGATCAAGCCAGGTCCAGTTCCCAGTGACCAATCCTCCGTCATGTGAGTTGGCACATCTCATTCCGTTCAGCAGTGAAAGTAGGCTAGTTACAGACTACCATGTAGGATGTAGCCTTCTGGAACCATTCAGATTTCTGAGTTTAAATTCAAGTATGCCTTAGTTTAACCAGCCTAAAAGTATCATAGGTTTTGGACTTCAATATTTCCCACTCAAAGACATTAAAGTCTTATACCAGGAAACCCAAAGGCATTGCAGTTTAGATCCGACATATAGTATAAGGTGAGGATGTGCAACACGCGTGGTCATTGAAATGTTTCAGTAATTCATTGTGTCAAAATTGCAGTATACAACAACTATACACAGTACACACCATACAGTACGTACACAACAAAAATGTGACCCTTGTTTGAGATTAATGGCCTGAGCCACCAAATATAATCTACACATTTGCAATCAATACTGCACTTGCTAGGACAAGTTCCCCTCCTGTGATAACAAGTTGACAGGGTTTTCACTATTTTACCCCTGTTGACCTTTGACCGCCACCACAGACAATATCCATTTTGAACTCCAAAGTGTACACCTAGATACAAAATATGAGATCATTCCAAGTTTTTCTTCATATGCATGTATACAAGCATTTTCATTATTTGACCCCTGCTGACCCCAATGACCAGCTTTCACCTACACAAAAAACAAGGTTACTTGCATTTGCTCAGGAACACATAAATATTAAACAACAAATCTGTCCAAAGTTAAACTTCATGGAATATCATGTTTACAACGTTTTCACTATTTGACTCCTGTTGACCCCCAAATGACATCTGATTTCTCCAAAACAATAGGGTTCTTCCACTCAACGTAATTACTGTACACACCTATGCACAAAATATGATTTCTGTCCAAGCTTCACATCTTAAGAAACCATGTTGACAAGGTTTTCATGATTTGGCCCGTGTTGATGCCAAATGCCCTTAGACCTCCACCAAAAACAGCCGCCTTCTTGCACTCAAAAGCGTACACCTTCATACAAAATATGAATTCTGTCCAAGCTTCCAGTCCTGAGATACCTTGTTTACAAGTTTCTTTTTTCATGATTTGACACTTTTACCCCTGATGACATAGCTTTGACGAACAAAAACAAAAGCCTTTTTGTACTCAATAAAGTGAAAATATGTATCAAATATGATATAAGTCCAAGCTTTCCCATTGAGATATCATGTTTAAAAGGTAGGCATCCCAGACATGAATACACATACCCATATTTAGACATACCATTGTAAGTGTAACATCAATCCAAGCCACAATGAAATACCGTTTAAAAGCAGGGTGTCATACAAACACATGTTTGCACACAGACATGCCATCTCGTACAAAGCTTGTAATTTCATTGAAGCAAATAATCATGATACCAATCACAGTACGTGTTTGATTTTAATAGTATATTTACAATTTTAAGAGAGCATGGTTTTCATCCACAAAAACAGTCCTGATGGAGACATTCAAACAATAACACACAATAACAATAGAACCACTGTAATGTGTCACTTCCTTTAAATGTTTACCATTAAATCTCAGAGTCACAAATGAAGGTAAATATAGTTTCTTCATTTAACATCATCATTCACTATGATCAACCATGGTAGAATCATGAGAATAAGAATTACTTAAACAGTACAAGCTGTAACAACTTCAAATAAAGTTTTTCATTGCCTTGAGGGGATTCAAGCTGTTGCCACTATATAGTGTAAAACATGCACCATAGCAGTCTAGTTGCATTCACAACCTGTCTGCGGTACTTATGAATGGAAGCTTTTGGCATGTTGCCAAGAAGCATTCCCAGCATCGGTTACTTTTTCACCTAGTCTGGAATTAAATGTGTCAAGTCTTCAAGTTAGCATCAAAATTCCAAGAAGTCTTCAAGATGGCCCAAATTATTAGTGCTCGGACAGACGACTGTGAAGCACGCTTCAAACATACCCCAAGAGCAACGACTACAGAAACACATGGAGTTCCGAACCTGAAAATTACACCTGTGTAGCATGTCATTATCCCAACTATAGTTCAGTCTAGTTTAGTCTAGTTTAATCTAGTCTAGTTTAGTTTAGCTTCGAAGAAAAAAGGAGCAGAAGGGACAATTAAATCCCCATCTAGGACCCTGAAAAAAAACCCACCCAAACAGAAACCACAATGCAGAAATGCATTGTGGTTTCGATGATCTGTTTAAGACAAATTTTTTTCTGAATCGGATATAATAGCATTAGTATGTGTCACAATAAGCTACGTATGCTTTATATGAAACATGAGAGTTCTTACAACCCATCGCCTGTGACTATGAGCCAATATGATTGAGTTTGGTCACAAATTCTTGGAGTTGTTGAGTTGTTGGTTTGTCGTAACACATGTTATATATGGTGAAACATTCTCCACACTACTTTTAAGTTGAATGTACAAAGTTCTAGTGTAAAATATGCAATCCTGTTCCTGATGTAATATATATGCAATATATATGCAATATATCAGGCAACATAAAGCACATTTTCAAGCAACTTGGATAGAAGTTTACTTCAAAATCTTAGTCTAGTCTGTTCCTCTACTGTAAGTGTAAGGCACAACAGTTAGAAATACATGTATTGGCTAGGCTCTATCACAGTGTGTATGTTTATATGTTAGGCCACAGAGAAGGTCCAAAGTCTTGTTGAGCTCCATTAAAATAATGGCATTCGTGTACTCAATAAGATACACCTACATACTTCATATGACATTTGTTCAAGCTTCCCTTCTTGAGATATCGTGTTTTCAAGGTTTCCACAATTTGACCCCTGTTGACCCCAAATGACCTTTGACCTCCACCAAAAACAATAGGGTTCCTCCACTCAATGTGGTACACCTGCATACCAAATATGAAATCTCTACAAGCTTTCTTCCTTGAGATATCGTGTTCACAAGGTTTTCACAAATTGACCCCTGTTGACCCCAAATGTTGCTTAATGTGGTACACCTACGTACCAAATATGAGATCTGTCCAAGCTTCCCTTCTTGAGATATCGTGTTTACAAGGTAGGGCGTCACGGACATACATACACACACACACATACACACACGCATACACGTGTGCATGATTACAAAGGTTACGATTATCATCGAAACCAAAAAGGTATAAAAATTAAAATCGGTTTCAAGGTGTACAGTATTTATCCAGTGCATTCTTGGACCCATTAGCACTTCTCCCATCACTACATCCTCTGGCAACCCATTCCACTCCTTCACTACCCTCTGAGAAAAGAAGTCGCAACGAATATTGTACAACGAACATTGTACAAGAGAATCTGCAGGAGGAAAAGCATTTTTGCAGAATTTCATAAAATGGGCCACAGGGCCCACATGGGAACTTGCACCCAAAAGTCCTAACCACCCTGAGGGTATTACTTATGGAGTAGCAAATGAAGAACCATCTCCATTGTACAAGAGAATCTGTAGAGGGAGAAGCATTTTGCAGAATTTTACAAAATGAGCCAAAGGGTCCACATGGGATCATGGACCCAAAATTCATTAGCTCCCTGAAAGCACCACTGATGAAGTATCATTATGACAAACCATCAGCACAGTACAAGAGAATCCGTAGGAGGAGATGCACTTTATAGACTTCCCAAAATGAGTCAGAGGGCCCACATGTTATCATGGACCCAATATTCCTGAACACCAGAGGGCATCATCAATGGAGTACCATTATGGTTAACCATCATCATTGTGCAAGAGAATCTGTCGGAGAAGCATTTTGCAGAATTTCATAAAATGGTCAAAAGGGCACACATGGGATGTTGGACCCAAATTTCTGAAGACCCTGAAGGCACCACTAATGGAGTATCAATATGACAAACCATCAACACTGTACAAGAGGACCTGTAGGAGAAGTACTTTGTGAATTTCACAAAATGGGCTTAAAGGCCCACATGGAACCCTAGGCCCAAAATTCCTGAATTCACCACATGATACACCACCCAAGGAACATTGTGTGTAAGTGTCAAACAAATCCATGAAAGTATGTAGGAAATGAAGCATTTTACAGAATTTCATAAAATGGGAACAAGGCCCACAATGGGACTTTGGATGCAAAATTCCATAACACCCTTAAGGTGCCACTATTGGAGTATCATTATGACAAACCAACAACATGGTACAAGAGGAGTGTTTTGCAGAATATCATAAAATTGGAATAAGGGCCCACATGTAACCATGAACCCAAAATTCCTGAACGCCCTAAAGGCACTACCATTAGAGTATCATTATGACAAACTATCTACACTGTACAAGGGAATCTGTAGAAGCATTTTGTAGAGTTTCATAAAATGGGCCAAAGGACCCACATGGGACCTTAGGCCTAAAATTTCTGAATATCACAAATGGTCCACTACCCAAGGAACATTGTGTGTAAGTTTCATACAAATCCATGAAAGCATGTAGAAGAAGCACTCTGCAAAATTTCATAAAATGGGCCAAGGGACATGGGACCCAACATTTCTGGACACAATGAAGGTACCACTATTGGAGTATCACTATAGCAAACCGTCAACATGGTACAAAAGAATCTGTAGAAGGAGACGTATTTTGCAGAATTTCCTAAAATGGGCCAAAGGGCCAACAAGGGACGTCAGACCCAAAGTTCCTGAATACCATGAAGGCACCACTAATGGAGTATCATTATGACGAGCCATCTCCATTGTAAAAGAGAATTTGTAGAAGGAGAAGCATTTTGCAGAATTTATAGAATGGGCTAAAGAACCCACATGGGACCTTGGACCCAAAAGTCCCGAAGGCACCACTAATGGACTATCATTATGACAAAACATGAACATTGCATGAGGGAATTTGTAGGAGAAGCATTTGGCAGAACTTCATAGAATGGGCCAAGGGACACACATGCGACCTTGGGCCCAAAATTCCTGAACATACTAAGTGGCTCACCACCCAAGGAACATTATGTGTTATTTTCAGACAAATTCATAAAAGTATGTAGGAGGAGAAACATTTTGAACAATTGTGGACAGATAAATAGAAGGATAGAGTGACGCCGCGTGAGCGCATAATCTCACACCAGCATGCTGGTATGAGCTAAAAATCAGAAAATGATAAATTACCAAAACCATGAACAATCTTATAGACTTGCTTTAAATATCCTCATAATCTTCCCAGCTCAAGTTAAGTGCGGTTTAAGAGACGCACCCTACTGTTAGGAATACCTTTGAAGGCACTAATCAATCAGTAGCCATCCACTGGACTTTCTCAAGTAAATTCTTACCTTTAGAAAATATGGGTTCCAAGCTTGAATAGTATACTCTAAATGAATTGGCCTAACCAACTGCTTATAAAGCCTAACAACGTCTTGCTTAAGGAAATGCAAATTTCTCTTAATCATACCTAAAATCCTATTTCCTCTTTTAGCTGCTTCAACACACTGTTTAGATGGCTGTAAAGAAGAATCTATGAGGACACGTATGTCCCTTTTAACAGAAACCTCTTGCAGTGACTGTCCATTCAAAGTCTACAAATACGTAGGATCTCTTACAGATCTAGCCTACAGTATTAATCCTTACAAATTATCGAAGCTATCGTCTACAACCTCAATGAAATAAACATGTCTTTAAAAAACTGTGTAAAAACAAACAAAGTATCATTTAAATGTTTCTACGAATAACCTGAAGTTAACAAATTTACAAATAGGCTTCTATGGGCTAGTCAGCTGTTTACTGTGACGATGGAACACTATGATGATCAAGGTGGTTAGTTCATTCACTTGATACCTCACCATTTTAGGATATCAGTTACATTTTGGAAGTTGCTGACAAAATCTTTTCTCTTTCTCTCCACGAGACATGTTTGTCCTTGTCTGTGTAATTTAGTTTACAAAACAATCAATTGTAACAGTCCATGAATCGTTTGCGTTTCAAAGCTGGACAAGTACAGTACAGTGACAGGGAAATATTGCTTCCCCTCCAATAGCGTTCATCAGTGAACCACACTCCATAGCACTAGGAAAAGGAATTAATGTACACGCGTTAGACTCATGATTCAAACCCTAAATACTGTAGCACTGATGTTCAGTGGACCTACAGTACCTGTGAAAATGCTGTAGTTCTGTTAATCACAACGTAACACATACTACATGTTGAAGTTGTCTCCCAAAGGATTTTTCCATGAATTAAAAGATTGGTTGCGTCTCGGGCCAGCAGCAACTTGGGCATATCCCCACACTTGCCTCTTTCATGGCAGTGAGGGCTGTTTTTCATGCTTTCACACCAGTCTATTTTCAAGTCCTGTATGACTAGTAAATACCCTACACCATATTTTGCGTATGTCCAATAGAGGTGTAATGAGATTACAAAATCCCATGTGCAAGTACAAGGCCTCCATTATGAGTAAGAGTTCAAAGCCACGAGCATGAATATGAGTACAGAAAAATGTACTGCTAGTACATTTGTTAAGCGTGTTTATAGGTTAACAGCAGCAACACACAATTACCTTTAAGGTCATTTTCTGATTATGATCTGATTATGACAACTTGTACACTAAGGTCCCTGGATGAGATCCCGGTGGGTATCTGGTTGCCTGACAAGGAAAGTCCCACTGAACAAGTCATCCACTCTGTTTGATTCAGCTGTCAGCCAGTGGGACACTGGAACCTCCACCATTTCATCCTTTGCAAAGTGGTTAGGTTATAGACTGCAGATATTACTCACATCTGTCATATGGGGACCTTGCGTGCATGGGTCAGATTTAGGGAGTACTACAGTAGGTGAATCTGGTTGGTGCTCATAACTCTGGTGTGGAGGTCCTTGATGGACTAAGGGACGTCCTGTTCTAAGAATGTTAAACTGGTTAGCTGTTTGTCTGTTTGTAAACATCTAAACTTTGATTTGATAGATAAATACCACTCACACCACTATATTTTCTACAACATGAAGTAATAGCAACTGATTTAAGGGGCGGATGAAATCAATGAAATAATGCCTGTGGTGTGCGACCATAGAAAAGCTTCTTTTCTTTACTGTGTCTAACCTCAATCAAAAATATTAACTTCAGGCTTGAAGTTGAATGACCAGTTTGCAAAAGGTCCATTTTCTAATACACAACTTGCAGTTCCGCTTTAAAGTGACGACTTGTGATTGCAATTTAATGGAAGCCACCATCATTGCATACTGAGCAGTGGCACTTGGATTTATACATCCAATAGCCATTTCAATGGTATTGTCTTATTTCGAACTTCTCTGAAAAATTACTTTGATTGACTGTATTCTGCTACAAAAAAGGTTTTCAAATGCAGTGGAGGGACAAAAACTAGAATTTACCAATAAAAAGAAGCTTAAGATCGATTCCATCCTGTGAAGAATTCTGAATACGCAAATTTAGTTTTAGTGAATTTTTGCTTTTTTTTTACTTGAATGTGTCACTTTGAAGGGCAGGCCTATTAGCACTGGTCAAAGTAGGCTATTTAAAAACTGGTCAGATTATATCATGATCAGTTGCTAAGATGCACAGTACTTAATTAAGGCATATTCTCCAAACGCAAACATGTCGGCCAGTCTCAAGCCTTTGTTTTTGGAGGTGCAATTGTCACTTACCAACAATTGAAAGTAACATATCAGCTGAGTTAAGTTTTGAAGGGTTGCAGGCACGAAGTTATGGTGATCCAAGGTAGTTTCAAACACTAATCAGTTCTAGACCACGCCAAGGCAAGATGTTTTCTTCTTGAAGATGGAGGCTGAAATCCTTAAATGCATCAGAAGGTGATACTCTAAAATAGTATTCAAGGCCCATAATTCCGATTGATACTGTGGTAATTTCTTCAGTTTGTTCAAAGTCAGAGCTTGATTACAAGTACGAGGTCGATTTTCAAATCCTCTAGGTTAAAGTCCAACGCCATGAGTACAGAAAAATGTTCTCAACTGCGAGTGCCAACTCGAGTACTGCAAGTCTGCTGTCCAACTTTTGGCATTTTCCTGTTCAAACTTCTTTTCGGATAGTGTGGCTGATTAATTTTCTATATGTAGGCCTACTTTGTTCAGGCACCATCAGCACCAGAGATTCAATCAGTTGAGATGAATGACTCTTTTAGAAGTGTAATCTAAAACACTCTCCAGCTAGGTAAAAGCTTGGGGTGATGAGAGTTTAAATCACAACTTTATTATACAATCCAAAAATCCATATGACTTCAAAGAAATGATTATACCTAGGCTATCCTGGATTGTGTATACCGGAGCCATTTGTTTAGAGCACAGTCAGTACTAGTAAAGTGCATTACATTCCTTTTTCACATGGATTGGCATATCTGTCAAGGTCTCACTAAAGAGAAAGTAACTAAGTTAAGGTTAAGCATGAAATCAATTATTCCAAAAGCTGTGCACAAATTGGGTTTATAAAGTCCAAACAATTTTGCTGCAGTAAATTTAACATTTTTTTTTTTTTCCGAGTGAATTGATTTCCCTGACAAGTGTTAACAGTAACAGTGCTGTTGACATAGACTACACGACATAATCGGAATCCTCATAGCTGGAAGTGCACTCCAATGGACAAAATGGCGTCAAACTGGTCGCTGCATGGAGCATCACGTTTCACGGGAACGACTCGGTATGGTAGATGTAATAGTTTCATCGTTCGCGTTTTACAACAGCACAAGCAATATTGTAGATGGAATAGACGACACGCGCATCTCACAACGTTCACCGTAAAGTACTGTGCTGCTTACTGCTAACAGTGATTTGCGCTTCAAATGCAGAAAATTTGGGCTATCTTATAACCACTCCTTATTTCGTACGGCTGAGCTAAAACATAACCTTCTGTATATTTATTTATAAAGTAAATAATTAAGGTGCACAAACTTATCAAGCTCACTGTGAGACTACATTGCCACAGCACTAGACCCTCCAGCGTT
This sequence comes from Stichopus chloronotus, assembly GCA_021234535.1. NCBI lineage: Eukaryota > Metazoa > Echinodermata > Holothuroidea > Aspidochirotida > Stichopodidae > Stichopus > Stichopus chloronotus. The sequence continues at coordinate 6,380,330 of CM037849.1, forward strand.
TGGCCATTTCCTTATTGTGGAATAATACCTCCAGCTAAAGTATACGCTTTCGAAAGACTAAACAAGTAAACATGTTTAGGATATGGCACACATGCACTAGTATACAGTAGCTCCTGCAACAGGTGCACAACCTATTCCCCCCCCCCCCCCCCGCCATATCAGTGTACAGTATGTATGCAAATAATGACCATAACAGCAATGTCACCTAGTGTAAGAGTAATTTGTCAGGTGTTTAAGTTTGTCAGGTGTTTAAGGTATTCTTGATATGTTCTTTAGGTTGCATGTATTGATATGCTAATTTCAAGGCAGCTGTTTATGTCTCTGCTATATTGTTCAAATAGTTTTCTTGTGCTGTGTGATTGTTTGTAAGTAAATTTCTTGGTCAGTTGACTATCTTTCTGAGTTCACTCTGTAACTGGTAGTCTGACTCGACGCATCCCGTCGCTGTAGTTTTCCTGCTGGCTATTTCAGTGTAAGTATTTTCGTATAACCTCTACCTGTCCACGCCTGTCTCTGTCTCCGTGTTTGCGTTTCCAAAGTATACCTTGCTCCGCACCCACGTCTCTTCCACCAGCATATTCTGGTGCATGGCCGACGTTACATTTTGGTGGCAGCGGTGTCTCTTTTCGGAGCACTTAATATGTTGTATTTTACCTAAGAAGTAAGGAATATTCGGCAACTGTTTTCATCAACGAGAGTTTAAACCTAAGATACTTTAGGATCTGTGACCGGGTTTGATTTTTGTCCCCTTTTTTTTCAGGGTCCTTGATGGGGACTTAATTGTCCCTCCTGATCCTTTTTTTAAACCAAACTATACAGACCAACGTAATTTCCAAGGCAGTCGGAGAGTTTCTCTACTTTTTCTTTACGAGTAACTGGAGGGTTCTGTGGTTGTCTCGTGCTAGACGGAGGAGCGAAAAGTGGCCTTTCGAAGAAGGTGGATCTTTGCAGTCTTGGTTAGCATATTTTCATCTAGCATACTACGTTACGCTGAACACTTAGGACTGGGAGCACTTGGCAGTAAATCATCTACATTTAACTCCAGGGTTATCTACTATTAATCCTGGATTTTCGAGTCTATCATCTTATCATAGTGGAAAACAAGTGTTGACGCTTCACGCTATCATTTCCGCAGAACTGTAACTAAACCAACCACAGTCAGCATTGTGTTTTCTTTCATGGACCATTGATATTTTTTTTTTTTTGACTATTCCCATTTGGACATTACAATAAAAATAATTTTGTGTGATTTGTGATACCCATTCATAAATGGTGAGTGCGAAATTGTTTCATTGCTTATTAGTAATATTCGTATGTACTGTAGATTGTATCATGTCTAAAACAGATTCAGGAAAGGTCATAGCCCAGACCGATAGATTTATTCCAATGCCCAGGGTTGAATTGCCTGCTGTATTTACAGGTGATGGGTCTGAAGATTTTAGTCAATGGTGTCGTAGGTTAGAAGTTTCAGTTCAGGCTTCTAACGAATTTAGTACGACTGGCTTGGCACAGATACTCCCCATTAGATTAGGTGGCCGAGCATTTGGATATTGGGATAGTCTGGACGACTCAATTAAAGCAGATTATACTGAAGTGAAAAAGAAAATGAGGGAAATGTTTCAGAGGCGTAATTTTATTGCTACGTTTCAGACTTCCATTAATGCCAGACCTAGAAGTCGTAATGAACCCCTAGAGATTTGTAGAGCTGAGATAATACGATTGGTGAACGAAGCTTTTCCTGAATACGATACTAAAGCAAGAGAGGGTGAATCATTTCGTAGATTTGTGGCTGGCTTAGATCCATACCTCCAACTGAAAGTACATGAATTAGGTGCAAATGATTTGGATTCTGCTTTACTTATTGCTGCTAGAGTTGAGAGGGCCCATGAGGCAAGTAAGATTAAGGCCCCAAATTCTCCCAGTACATCTCAAACTACTGGTGATGTATCTAAATTGAGTAATGATGGTTATCAAGGGCTGAAAGAAAGTATTGATACCATAGTGAGTAAAGTGAGTATGTTAGAGCTTCAGGTTAGGGATACAAAACAACAACTTAAGGAGATTCAAGGTAGTCAGAGAGAGGACTATAGTCATGAACGTAGATATTCTCCACATAGATATCGGTCTGTGAGCAGAGGCCGTAGTCCACAACGCACTTCTGAGAGTTACTCTAGTCATGAATTTTCGGACAGAACCTGTAGCCCCCAAGGTCGTAACTTTGATCCACATGGAGTTCATGGTAGTTATTCACATAGGCCCCGTAGCCCTCGGGATCGTAGATTCGATTTACATGGAGCTCTTGAAGGTTACCCACCTAGATGCCGTAGCCCACAGAGTGGTGATTATGATTTCCTTGTGAATCGGGAATGTCAATCTTACCAACAGGATTTTCTCCCTTTCGATCGGTACGATCAAAACCCTAATAGGGGTAGGCAATCAAGTCCCATACGATATACAGATAGATCGTGGAGTAGCCCTAAGCCCTAGGCCAAATGCGGTACCTGAAAATGATTTCCACAGTGAAATTGTTGGTTCTAACTCAGACAATATACCGGGTGTAGAAAAGGATGGTCGTAAATTACCATATGTTTCCATGATTGTGGAGGATAGATTAGTAAATGCGTTTATCGATACTGGTGCAGACCATACAGTTATGAGTGAAGAAATTATGATGAGTATTTCGGCATTATCGAAAACGCCTTTGGATAATTCTTTTTCTGCATTGCACTCAGTAACAGGTGAAAGTATCGATCAAGTTGGGTCTATCAAAGCTAACCTTCTTTTTGGTGCACAAAAAATTTGTCATATTGTTCAAGTAGCTAGAGGGATCAAGGAGAAATTGATTCTTGGTTGGAATTTTATGATTGCAAACCAAGTGATCATTGATTCTGCGAATGGTCACATTGAAATTAATGGAAAGAAACTGCCATTGGTTACTTCGATCATCATCGAATATCCCGTTATGTTCAGATGTGATAGTGCAAGCATGTTATACCCTGCCTGCTCATAGTGAGAATAGTATAGTAGCCAGAATACGTAATTCTGATGAAATAATTGCCCCTAATACATATTGTGCTATGTTTGAACCTACGTACATTGGTGAACCGAATTTGCTGGTAGCTCAATCATTGGCCAGAGTTGAAAATGGATTCACTTATGTTTGTGTTATTAATCCAAGCAAGTGTGACATATCTATTGATCCTAATACTTACTTAGGGCAGTTATACTCTGTTTCGGATAATAGTGAATACAGAGTGATGGAAAATGACTCACATGTAAGCAGTGACAATGACGTTGATAATTCAGGTCCTCCGTCAGGTGATTTTGATGAATATGATTTTTTGTTAGATGAAGTCACAAAGGTCAGAACTTTACTTGTTTGCAGTAGCTCCTGTGGTCATCGTACGAAAGAAAGATAAATCCTTTCGTTTTTGTATTGATTACCGAAAACTTAACCATGTAACTGTTAAAGATTCTCATCCACTACCTCGAATCGATGACAAGCTAGATTCTTTGTCAGGTTCTAGTTTGTTTTCAACCTTTGATTTGACCCATGGTTATTGGCAAATACCAATGTCTACTGAAAGTAAAGAAAAAACTGCTTTCAATACTGGTTTTGGCCTATATCACTTTAAGGTAATGCCAATGGGCTTATCTAATGCTCCCCCTACATTCCAACGGTTGATGGAATTGGTTTTTAGAGGTTTAAGCTGGAGGAAGATTTTAGTGTATCTTGATGATGTTATTGTTTTGGGCAGAACTTTTGATGAGCATCTTGAGAATCTTGAGGAAGTGTTCCAGAGATTCCGTGCAGCAGGTCTCACACTTCGGGGCAAGAAATGTTGTCTTTTGAAACGTGAGGTTACTTATTTGGGACATTTAGTTGGTGGAGATGGAATAAAACCTGATCCTAAGAATGTATGTAAGGTATTGGAATGGTCAACCCCCAAAAATGTCACTCAAGTTGGTACTTTCTTAGGATTGGCACAATATTACCGTAAATTTGTTAAGAATTTTGCAAAACGGGCAGAACCACTGTATAATTTAACTCGAAAAGGTATGACTTTTAAGTGGACAGAAGAATGTGCAATGCGTTTACGGACTTGAAAGTAGCATTAACTTCTGCTCCTATTTTGGGAGCCATTCTCTTTCAAAAGCAGAACGAAACTGGTCTGCATATGACAGGGAACTATGGGCCATTGTGTGGTCTGTTAGGGAATTTAAGCATTACCTGGCACAGAGTAGATTTACAATTGTAACTGATCATAAGCCTCTCGCCGGACTGAGGAAAATTCCAGTTGACAATGACAGGACTGGTAGAAGGGCGAGGTGGAGTTTTGAGTTAGATCCATATGATTGGGTAATTGATTATCGCCCAGGAGTTGCTCACTCAAATGCAGATGCGTTATCGAGGTTGCCTCAACTGGAAAGTGCAACATTAGTTGATAAAGGTGTTGCTACAATTAGTCAGTGCAACGACAGTGGTAATCAAGCAGATGACACTCATATGCCACAGTCAGATCAGTAGGGATGTAATGTTTCAAATCAAGAGAGAGAGAATGTAACCATTGAAGCGTCTCCTATGTCATTTGTACCAAATATCGAAATTTTAAGAATGTCTCAATGTAAAGACCCAGTTATTGCCGAGGTATGTAAATGGAAACGTGAGAATCATAACCTCCAATGTATATGTTGCGTAATCGGTCAGCAAGTCTTAAACGTTTATGGAGAGAATTCTCAAGACTTGTGATAGTTGATGGACTGTTATGTAGAAGAGTTCCTCGTTATCCTCGACAATGCATTTTACAAACCATTATTCCTACAGATTTGGTGTCAAAGGCTTTATCAAGTTTTCTTGGTGACCCACACGCTGGTCATTTTGATGTAGAGCGTACTTTACACAGAGCTAAAGAAGTTTGTTATTGGCCACGTACGCGTAGTGATATTGTTAAATATTGTTCAGAATGTGTAGCGTGTGAATCACGTCGTAACCCAAATCCATCATTAAGGGCTCCTCTAGTTAGTTTTGTGTCAACCAAACCCTTTGAAATTGTATTTGCCGATATTACAGAGCTTCCTATTACATATAAAGGTAATCGGTATGTGTTAGTTCTGATGGACCATTTCACTAAGTTTGTAAATGTGTACCCTATGCCCGATCAAAAGGCTGATACAGTGGCTAAGTTGATGTTTGAAAATTACATTAAAGAGCATGGTGTGCCTCTTCGTTTACATACTGACCAAGGGAGGCAATTTGAAAGTGAGTTGGTACAAACTTTGTGTAAGACCTTTGGGATTCAAAATCTCGTACTACGCCTTACCATCCTCAGGCTGATGGGCTCATAGAGAGATTTAACCGTACACTTAAGGAGCAGTTGAGTAGATACAGAGCTCTTGATGGTACCGAATGGGATGATAATCTGGCACAAGTACAATTTGCTTACAATTCATCTCGACTTAGTACCACAGGCTTGAGCCCCTTTTTTCTGGTTCATGGTAGGGAGTCCCGTACCCCAAATACTACCTCGTTAGAGGTTTCACCAGAATGTAAGAATACTTCATTGGTTGCTCCTGAAGGTTATGCAGCTACGTTACACCAACGTCTCAGGAAAGCATTGCAGGAAGTCACTGAGTTTAGTAAAACTGCAAGGGACACTCAAAAATATAATTATAATAAGAAACAAAAATTTATTGCATATTCACCTGGTAATAAAGTGTGGATTAACTTACCCAGGAATAGCAGGCTGAAGTTAGCTCCTAAATGGGAAGGGCCATTTATGGTAATAGAAGTAATTAAGAATGACTCTGAACCGTGTGTTGTGTATCAGGTTTGTAATATTACACAACCACTAGAACCGCTTCGCACAGTGCACCATAATAGGTTGAAGCCGTATAAGTCTAAGGCTCATGTACAAGATCAAAATACGGCAACAACAGCAGTGCAACCAAATTCTTCAATTTTACCGAATACTGCACTGTCCGGTTCATTACCTTTTGTTGCTTCAGATGTGTCAAAACCAGTTAGTGTAGGTACTCGAATACTGTCAGAGCCCCTCCCGGGGTTACTACAATCTCACAGCCTGCAACAGACACAGTCCCTAGACAGACGACAACAAGAGTAGGGTGGCATACAGTTCTCCCAACTCGTTTTAGAGATTATTATTTTCTCTCTTCCTTATATTGATTTTTTTTTTTTGTGACATTAAATGTTATTTGATGTTGTTATTCGTTAACTGCAAAATATTGCTAACGGTAGTAATGGTGTAATCACTCATCTTGTAATAATTAAGTGCAATAAGTGTGGAAGCTGAGTAATTGATAAAAAGTAAAATGGTAGTATAAATGGATATACTGTATTCCTCATAGAAAATGGATTGCAATGTCTATATTGAAGTTGGTATATTTTTAAGAGTAAAAATATTTTGAAAACCATTAAAAAAAAGAAGATATATGTACAAAAGAATAAAAAAAAATGTAATAATTGAATGGAATATTAGCATTTTTTATAACGATGCTCTAACTTAAAAATGAGGACATTTTTCTAAATGAGCATAAGAGTAATGTAAGAGTAATTTGTCAGGTGTTTAAGTTTGTCAGGTGTTTAAGGTATTCTTGATATGTTCTTTAGGTTGCATGTATTGATATGCTAATTTCAAGGCAGCTGTTTATGTCTCTGCTATATTGTTCAAATAGTTTTCTTGTGCTGTGTAATTGTTTGTAAGTACATTTCTTAGTCAGTTGACTATCCTTCTGAGTTCACTCTGTAACTGGTAGTCTGACTCGACGCATCCGTCGCTATAGTTTTCCTGCTGGCTATTTCAGTGTAAGTATTTTTGTATAACCTCTACCTGTCCACGCCTGTCTCTCTCTCCGTGTTTGCGTTTCCAAAGTATACCTCAGCACCCACGTCTCTTCCACCAGCATATTCTGGTGCATGGCCGACGTTACACTAGCATTTGATCAACTAAGCCACAGCAGAGTGCGAGTGTGTTACAACTTCCATGGTATAAGTACAGTATTAGAGAGCACAGCTTAGAATAATTTCGATGTTAGTTACATTATGCATTCCAGATTTTGCATTAGACTTGTTTAGCAAACAGGTAGGCTTCAAACACTACTAATGCCACTCTTCTTAACGGTATGATTACAATTACAGCGTTTTCGTGGTGATGGTAACTCTGGTTTATCATTTTTAGCTCTGTAATACCTGTTTGTACTGTTATCAGTGACATCTGAACTAACTTACTGCAAGTACTGCAGTTTAGCTTGGTTTGTACATCAATCATCAACAAAGGGTACTCAGGGTGTTTGCTATTAAAATCTCCCGGCTCCCATCTCCCAGATGTTCAAGTATTTTGCCAGTGGAGGCTTTGGGAAAATTCCCATGATATCTGCAAGACATCTAGATATGTTTGGAGTTGCCCATCTTTTCTCTTCATTTCCATGAGACACTCTTCTCCTTGTTAACTCGATATACGTAGTCTAGTTTACATAAAGATATAATGATCTGTGAACCGTTTGTGCTTTAAAGCTATGTGGGGAAGTGAAATATTGCTACATCTGAAACAGTTTTAATCAGTAAATCACTATGCTTGGTGCTAGGCAAAGGAATGTACACACGTCAATCAAGCGTCACTGGAACATTAAATACTGTAGCACTGTTCAGCGGACATACCTCGGAAAACAGTTTTGTTTATCACAACTCAACAAATATGTTGATGTTGTCTTCCAAGGGACTTTTCAATGAATATAAAGATCAGTTGCTTCTTGCACCAGCAGCTATTTTAAGCGCCGGATAAATCCTCACATGCTTCCTGGTGCAGTGGTAGTTGCCTCTTTTGCGGCAGCCTATTTTCAAGTCCTGTGTAAAAACAGTATAGCACTTAGCTTAGGCCTACACCAAATTTCGCACACATACATACGTTCATACGTACGTACGTACCATTATAAATGCATTGGTTTCTCTTATCATCGAAGCCCCCTAAAATAAAAAAGAACCAACGTAACGGAACGGAACATTTCATGCATATTGGTTATTTCTAGTTCAAGCAAACCTTGTCTAAAATTCTCCTCTCATGTACATCACAGGTTATAGGTAACTGCAGAAGCCGACGCACTTGTTGCCATCTCTGTAACTAACACAAGTAGCGATGCATACTTACTTGTATACCAGGAAAAGCTCTCTATTTAGTTGGCACAAAGCTTTGTGGTTTGGGAATTTACAAGCGATATACTTACCTGTCTAAAACCATGACTAATGCACTATATCTGCGGATGCGAACCTCGTAGAAAATAGCACCGCCCTTCCGCAATACCCCCGCTGAGACCACTTGCGAGGAGTAATAGCCCCCTTCCTTCTAAATCTGAACATGTCGTAAGAGAAACACAAGAAACATAGCAACAACTATAGCATACCTTACCCAATTGAAAACAGTGAAACCCAGCTGAAAAGCAGCCTCCACCACCATGTGGGGAGGGGTATTGGGAATGTAGACAGGTAAGTATGTTGCTCATAAATTCCTAAACCACAAAGTTTTGTGGAATTTTTTTCGCTCTTACTTAACTGTCTAAAACTATGAACAATGCACTGAGTTGCACCAGCTTAAAGGTGGGATATCACAAACATAGAGGTCTGGGCACTGAGCTACTTGAAACCGCATGACCAAAGATTGCCTCAGCACTGAGCGTGTCTGTTAGGTAGCAGGAAACAAATGTCTATGGGATTTTTCATGCTGCGACCTTCATATCCATGAGAGGTAAGTTGGCAGCCTTGGAGGCAGCTTGGCAATTGATATCATGTGCACTCACTGGATGTGTCTGAGCGAATGGAGTAATCAACTGGACTAGCCATTTGGACACGCTGTCTTTGAGGCCGCGTAATATGGTAGTCCTGGCAAGACGAAGACGGTTCTGAGGTCCTTCGGTGCTTGGTTTGCTTCAGGTACCACTTTAGATACCGGACAGGGCACCACTTCCTATCTTCCGGTTCGGATGACAAAGAAGTAATCTCTGGGAGAAAGAAAGGTCTCCTGGAATAAAATCGAAAGTTCGATTTTTGGGAACGAAGTTAAAATCAGGAATTAGGCGAACACCATGTGCTTGAAAAAGAATGTGTCCAGGTTTGGTAGTTAGAGAATGGAGACAGCTCCTTCTTTGAGCTGAAGATGTGGCTGTGAGAAACAGGGTTTTCCTAGTTAAATCTGACACCTGGAATCCTGTATACGTTTGAAGGGGGCCTTTGCAAGAGAATGTAGAACATCACTAAAGGACCAGGAGGGGCTGTGCTTCCTCTTAGCAAGTCGTTTGTTGCCCATACCACGAAGAAGATGGGAGATGGCTGAATTGGAACCTATGGAGGAACCATTTGAAAACCCCTTGTGGACTGCGGCTATCACTGAACGGTAATTATGCATGGTAGAGACCTGCAAGGCCTCCTGGAAGAGTGTTGTCAGGAAGTCTGAAACCTCCGCAGGAGACGCCGTAGTGGGATCTGTTTCAGGATCCAGTGATCACTCGATCAAACCTCAAGACTTATTAATCATAAGTCTTATGGTTGGTGGATGTTCTTGAGTGCAATGCCAGAGAGGCAGCGACTGTTTAAAGGCCTTCTGCTCGTAAGAAATCCCTGATAGTTTCTAAGCAGTTAGATGTACGTAGCGAAGTCCTGGGTGGCGGATGCTACCCTTACACTAGGATATTAGGTTTGGGAATTGGGGAAGATAAGTTGGTTATTCTACCAGAAGGGGTAGAAGAATGGGAAACCACGGTCTCCTGGGCAAAAGGGGGGGGGGGGATCAGTAGTAATCTCATCTTGGAGGAGCGAACCTTCAAGAGGACCCGGTGTAAGAGACTGAGTGGCGGGAAGGCATACGCATCCAACATGTCCCAAGACATTGAGAGGGTCTCGGTCCCCCAGGCTAGTGGGTTTAACGCTCTCGAACAACAGGTTGGAAGTATGTCGTTTTCAATGATATCAAACAGATCTGTTGTGGGTCTGCTGTATGTTTTGAACAGGAGATTGCACCAAGAATGATCCAGCACCCACTCGTTGGGATCAACTCTTCGCGAGAAAAGGCGTCTGAACGGATGTTGTCCTTCCCTGCAACGTGTGATGCTCTCGCAATTATTTTGCGTTTCCTGCACCAGTGCTAAGAATTCCAAGTCAGTAGACAAAGGGATGGAGAGTGGGTACTGCCCTCGGGGTTTGTAAAAGCCACTGCCATGGAGATGTCTGTTAAGAGAGTGACCATGTTCTCCCACAGAAGTGGACGGAAACGTTCCACTGCCAGAGATACTGCGAGAAGTTCTAGCTCGTTGATGTGTTTCCCGCTTCCCTCATTGAACCAAGTTCCCGCTGTCATCCATGAATTGGGACCAGTCCTCGGGATTGACCCACCACTGGAAGTGAAGTGTAACCGAGGGCGAGATCGGAACTGAAGAGGCTAGATTCCTTGAAGCCGGAAGAAAGTGACTGAGTAGATGAGGCCGGATAGGACACATATGCAATCTCCACATTGGGACTAAGTCTACCATGCTTGCCATCATGTCCAGTGCCTGTAGCCAGTCTGAAGCCGGAGAACAAGGCGGTGTCATTACCTTCTGGATTGACGCAAATAGAGAGTCTATTCTTTCTAGATCAGGGGAGGCGATCCCTCTCTTGATTTTCTCCCAGAAAATGAATTGTTTGGGACGGGACAAAGGAAGAATTCTGCTGGTTTATCAGACAGCCTAGATGGGCAAAGAGGTTGACCACCACCTCTTTACTGCGGAAAACCGTGTTGCATGAGTTTCCTAAAATCAGCCAGTCGTCTAAATATGGGAAGAGAATGACCCCTCTTCTCCTTAGTTCGTAAACACGGCACTGGTGACTCGAGAGGTCCCTGGAGCTACGAAAAGGCCGAAGAGGAGTGCGATGAACTTGAACGAATGGTTTCGATAGACCATAGTTAGGAACCTCTGGTCCCTCTCGTGAATAAGTATGTGTAGGTAAGCATCCTGTAGATCAACTCTCGAAACCCAAAGGCCCTGGGACAGGCTTAGGAGAACGATCGACAAGGTTTCCACTCAAAATCCTTTGGGTCTCATGTAAAGGCTATTCAGTAACCTCAGACTGGGTATGGGGCCCCACTGCCGGTTCTTTCTGCGGGTGAGAAAGAAGGAGGAACGAATGAGCGTTCCTTCTTCCCCTTCCTCTGTGGTTAAGGGCCTAAGGGTGGCACGGAGGAAAATTCGATTTTGTAGCCAAACTGAATTACATTCAGGACCCAACGGTCTGGGTTGATCTCCTGCCAAAGAGGGGAAAACAACTGAAGTCTCCCCCACCACTTGAGTCTTGGTGATGATAGGGTGGGTACACCTAGGGCGAGGCTACGAAGGCCGATCTGCTGGGCTGGCCACCAAGGTTGCGATACCAAGGCTGGTAGGGACAGCTAGCACTTCTGTCATGCCTGGACTGGGCCCAGGCATGGTATAAATAAGTAGGACTGCCTGAACCTCTCGAATGTTCTCTATCCCTGTTGCGATCCCTGGACTGTGAAAAGGGTTTTGCTCAAGATGGGGTTTTCTTGGCACGCTGTCAAGTCAGTTTTGTGGCAAGTCGATCATGTGGGCAACTAAAATGTGCCTTGACAACAGCTTAATGCCTCCTAACCTCTTCCTCTGGCTTAGATTGGAAGCACCCTGCTAATAAATCCGACCCTTGGAAGGGGAGCTCCAGAAAGGAGTTCTTTATGTCTGAAGAAGTCCACTTCGTGGTAACTAAGGCATTCTACCATCGACACTTCATCGTTTTCACTGCAATCCTGGTGCTTTGGGAGAATATAAGTCGTGCCAGGGGTCCCAGAAAGAGGAGTAGCTGGCCAGTCTCCCATCAGGTGATATGAGTTGCATCTCCTTGTAGTTGCTGGTGGGCCCTCATTAGGATCTCAGCCACCAGAAGGACTACTGAAGCAAACTTCATAGATGACCTGCTTGGTCAATCTCGAATACCTCGAGTCTCCTTCTAACCAGGTCTGCTTTGATCGGCCCGTGCCTTTTCCTCCTCCACCTGGGCATTTTGGGCGGTCGGAAACACTTTCCCCAAGCGTCACCCTCTAATTTGATAGAGTGCTCTTGGGTAGCTGGGAAGGCAGTCCAGCGTTTCTTCTTGGATACTGCATCAAAAAACTTGAGGCAGACTGTTTCTACTGGCATGTGAGGGGCCTGCACTGGGTCCAAGTTACTGGATGTAAGGGTAGATACCCGGTTAACTGAAGAAACTGAGATTGGGTCCTTGAACCCAAGATATTTCTTGAAGATATGAATTGCCTTTGTGATGCAGCATTCACAAGGCTTTTGCAGGGTACAGGACCTGCATGTAGGGCAAGTGTCGTGGTTGCCCCAGTCCCATCCTGGCCTGCTAAGTGTGCACTGGAAGCACTTAGCAGATTGTTTCCTAAAGGCCATTTTCCATAGGAAAGGCTAATGAGAAGTAAGGCCAGGCCTATGTCCAAAACAATCTACGCCTACTGTAGAACCTGTACTAAAGTAGAGTGACAACTCAAGGAGAAAGGACAACTGTCAACCGTACAAGCAACCAAGTCTCTTAACTGGGTGAGCAAGGGGTTTAGTCACACAGGGATGTAGCGACTAACAACAAGTAAGCTAGCCTAGGGCCTAGCCTAGAGAATACCAGGTTGGAGAAGCCACGCCTGTACAGTCCTATGGAACCTCTGAAAGCGTGGAAAAAAGAACCCTACCATGCCACGGTACACTAGGAACCGTAAGAAGCCTAGGGGAGAGGAGACCATACTAGGCTGGCCAGATCAAGAAAAAACAACCCAGAGATGTGGCAGGGAAGTCCCGGGAACAAGGTAGAAAGAATGATAAGAACCCGAAGACCAGCCGGGAATTCCGCTGAGGTGCGGAGAAAGGAAAAACACCCAACGGCCAAAAAGTTAAGACTGTGGGAGCAGAAGGGAAGAAATGCCTAAAAAGTCCCACACAAAAACACTACATAAGTAAACGTTAGGCTGTACGAGCCTAACTACTGTAACAGGCTTAGCCTAACCAGTGCACAGAGGGAAAAAAAAAACGCTAAAAGGGTCTAAAGAATAGAAATTTATCTGGTACCTATCGACTTATCGTCGGGGGCATTGGGTAAAGGATATGATCCTGCTTGAACGAAGGTCCAAAGGAAAATCCACAAAATTCCAACAAAAATCACGTATATAAGCGCAAGGAAGAAAACCACTTTTTACTCAAGATGGCAGATTTAAAAGGAAGAGGGTTATTACTCCTCGTGGGTGGTCTGAGCGAGGGTATTGCAGGAAGGCGGTGCTTTTTTTTTCAGGTACACAGGCACAGAGCAGATTTAGTGCATTAGTCATAGTTTTAGACAGGTAAGTAAGAGTGAAGTAAATTTGCATGTATTTTCGATTCACGCCAAAAAGAGAATTGCGTGTATTTTTTGTACACATATACACCCTTTATACAGGTGTAGATCCATACAGAATAGGTAATAGGGGAAACATTCAGATTTTCTATAAATTTTGGAGGCACATATCTCATACCCCAAGTTGCATCATGATAAAATATTCAGAAACGTGGATATCCAAATTTTATGGGTATCCCTAGTTACAAGCTCAAAGTTCTTGTAAAAACTTCTTCCCTTCGGTGCCATTTTCCAAGATACACACATAAACACACCATCGTGAATGCACAGGTTCCATTTATCAAAAGAAGAAGCAACCGAGCATGAGTACAGTTTCATTTTATTTCCCCCATGATAAATGGATCGCATTTTGCCAACCTCCTAACGCCATGAACATTTTATTCCATATATTGGAAACTACTGTATATCTTAAGTGGGGCAACCTTTTACCTAATAATTAAAAGTAATTCACAAATGCGTCATATAGTTATTAATATAAAGTCTTTTCATCAGGTCAGTGGTCATAGTTGCAGCCCATAATCTTGGTAGCCTATATAGGGATTACACGCATGCTTCATGGCAATTGCAATATCACACATGCTATGCCACTCACATTAAATTGATATCAGCGCTTCCCTGTTATTTGTATCAACTTTGATCGATTCGTCAGATGACCTTCGGGCAAATTATCAAAGAATAACCAGAGCCACTTGCAAATTATTTGAATGTACGATGGAACAAAGAATTATTTATAAACTAAAAACAACATCTAACATGCTAGACCTACAGTACACATCTTGAATTTCATACATCTTCACTGGGAGTGGTAATAAGTAACAAGAATGTCAAATGACTTTGCGATTCCTTGCCAATATTAATGAAGAACACAGTACAACATAAACATATCAATTTTGAAAATCAAACACCTTATCAGTCTCTAGAAAGCATGCCTACATTAAGCTCTTTTGACCAATGTGTGTACAAGGCAGTTTTATGTGTTTTCACAATTTGACCTCAGGTGACCTCAAAAGACATTCACCTCTACCAAAATCAATAGGAATCATATACTAACTAGGGAAAACCCACACACCAAATGTGAAATCAGTAAAGATTACGGTTCTTGAGGTACTGTGTTTACAAGGTTTTCACATTTTGACCTCCGTCTGATGACCTCAAATGTCCTTTGACTTTCACCCAAAGCGATAGGGATCATCTACTCACCCTAACCAAACCACACCTAACTATGACGTTAGTTGCAATTACCTTTCTTGAGGTATTGAGTTCACAAGGTTTTCACATTTTGACCTCTAGTGACCTCAAACGACTTTTGACCACTACGAAATATAGTAGAAATCATCTACTTAATACAATGAACCAACATCCAAAGTATGACATTAGTAATGGCTATACTTCTTGAGATAGTGTTTATATCGTGTTTACAGGGTTTCAAAATTTACCTCTGGTGACTTCAACTGACCTTTACCTCCACCAAAAACAGTAGAGATCATATACTCAATATGACCAACCCACGCACCAAGTATGAGATCAGGAAAGGTTACCTTTCTTGAGATATCGTGTTTAAAGGCAAGGTGTCACATACACACACACATGCACAAACGACATCACCATCACACTGATTCCTTTTGCTTGGGAAAAGGAATACGAAATCATAGATATACAGCAAGCTTTGATACATTGACAAGAAATAAGAAACATGGAAGTTCAATATGTTTAAATTACCCGGCCACTTACAGCATGTATCTATTTAAACCTGCATATCTGGAATTTCATTTTATCTTTGCTGTGTATGGTGGTAAGTTTAAATTCTAGACATGCCTTAATATACTGATAAAGACTAGAAAATACATATTTTCTGAAATTTTGACGACATACACGTTTACCATTTTGCGAGTTGAACTTACTTTATGAGGCTGTCTTTAACAAGATTCTTGCTCTTTATGTGTTTAATCTATGACTGAGTGATACTTGCCTTTCTTCATGCATAATTGGAAATGTATCAGAATTTTCATACCTCTCTGAATTCCTGCAATTGGCTCAAAAGTTGTTGCTTTTCTTTTTCAAGTACCACATGTTTATCCTTTAGTAGTGTAAGCTCTTCCTCTAGTCCTCTTTCTGATTTAGATTTTTTGTCTGTCCATTCACTGCTCTTACGCTTTGATCCTGTTAACAAATTAAGTTGATGTGTTAGAAGGTGTCCTTCAAGAGCACAATCAGAATGAAAATGTAAAAAATGTTTTAAAGCAAACCTTGGTATATTTTTGTCTCCTAGTAAACATCAACATGACAAAAGGTTCGCCACACATAAAGTGGAAATAGGTAGATTGTTTACACATAGGAGAAACCGAGAGCAAAATAGGAAAATGTTTGCTTTCAAAATTGTTACAATATAAGCACCAAATCAGGACTTCTTGTGTTCTTCTTTTATACAGGCAGTTCTCACAGATGTTTTATTGTCTTTACGCATCATTTTAATGTCATGATATCAGTTGTTTATTCATGCCTGGGAAAAATTCTCAACCCCTATTTTCCTGTTAGAGTCAAGTGACTGTGCTACTGGATAACACGTGGTCAATCTTAGTGTAAATTCAGAGAAGATTAATACAATAAAACGGAGATCAATATGCAGCCATTTGTCGTCTGATATCTACACAAAACAATGTCAATCCTGCATTAACAAACATTATTGACATGTGGATAAACTTTGTTCCTTTTCTTGGTGTTGGAGTTGTTCAATTTCAATGAAAATGTGGTAATTTACCATTACAAAATTTCGTTTTTATCTTTTTCCTCAAAATCGTGTTGTAGTTTAAGCCCTGTTGCCCTCCAAATGACTTTCGACCTCCATCAAAAACAAATGAGTACTTAAACTTAATTTGGTACACCTACATATCAAATATGACATTTGTCCAGCCGACCCTCCTTGAGGTATAGAGTTTACAAGGTTTTCACAAAGTGAACCTTGTCGACCCCAAATACTGCCATTGAAATCAACGAACCGTTCTTGAACGGAATGTGGTATATCTACGTAACAATCATTATATTTGTCAAAAATCCTTTCATAAGAGTGTGTTTCCTAGACTCACACAAATTGACTGCTGTTGACCCAAAATGAATTTTGGCCTTTACCAAAATAAAAAAGGGGTAATTCTAGCACCTAATACCTAGTGCACCTACATAACACATATGAGACTTGTCCAAGCTTCCCTTCTTGAAACATCGTGTTTACAAGATCTACACAATTTGACCTATTGACCTCAAATGACCTTTCACCTTCACTAAAATCAACATGGTTCTTGTGCATAATTTAGTACACCTACATACAAAATATGATATTTGTCAAAAGCTTCCCTTCTTAAGATGTAGTGTTTACGTTTTCACAATTTGACCACTATTGACTCCATGTGACCTTTTACCTCCACCAAAATCAATAGGGTTTTAATGTGGTACATCCACATCAAAACTGATAGAGTTCTTGTACTCAATGTAGTACATCTAAATACCAAATGTGAAATATACACCTACATACCAAATACGAGATACGCTCAAGCATTATCTCTTGAGATACAGTGTTTACATGGTAGGCATCACAAACAAACATTCAAACACAAACACATTCCACACAGACACCCTTACACCATGCATGATTACAATGGATACAATTATGGAAACCAAAAATTTAATGTATGCTTTCTAAATTGCCATGATATCATTAGCATCATGCTTTTTTAATTGTCTCCTTTTAACAAACATGCAGTTTTCAGTAAGTGGTTCTAGACTTCAGTCTTAAGTCATGATATCAGTTGTTAATGAGTCTTATCCATTTAGATGAATGCAACAATGTACAGGAAAATCTTGACCTACAATCTTGTCACCGATTTTATTCTGCCTCTTCTCTCCCAGAGTAATGGAGCATTGTGATTGTCTTGCCTACTTAGTACTACAGTACAGATACTTTGAATCACCTGCTGGAAGTCCAATTCATCAGAACTGTGACCAATTATTACCTTACTTGTAGTTCATTAGATCTATTTTTGAAGCTTTTTTGGTGAAACTATGATTATCAAATAGTTTGTAAAATGTAATTTGATAAGTATCTGAAGTCTGAAGGAGAAATAAAACTTAGAGCAAAACGTTACATTTATTCCATCTATCATCTGCTTGGGCACACGTTCATTCGCATTCTTGTCTGAAATCATTACGTGACAGTTATGAAGCTTAACAATGTCCCAATGTATGCTTCATGTAGAAGGGATGTCTTGATCTCCATGTATATATGATTTTGCACTTTTCAGTTCATAATTTGGCAGATTCCCCAAAACTCCCTGGTTTGGGAATTCGCTAGCGACGTCCTCACTGCATATAAACTATGCATTACGGTATTGACCATGGTCTAGCATCTGGCAATTTTGTGTGTGTGAGGGTGTGTGTGTGTGTACCTGGTTACCGACCTTCCGTAATTGCCAGCCTTTATGGTCTGCCAGTGAAGTTTTCAGCTGCTTTTGCATCTGAATATATATAGGTTATATGAGGTGAGGGAGTAGGCGCTGTGAATGTGGAGTTACAGCTGTGCTGTCAACTTCTACTGGCAAGATCCAGTTGTCACTGCAATGTACACCTCATTCTGTTAAGTAATCGTTGCTTCTGTTAACATGTGAAGTGTAGGGATATTTTTATGAATAATTTTAGGTATATTAACATAGGTTGATAAATAAAATCAATTTACGTTTACTTCTTAATTGCTGCAGAAAGCAGAAGGTTTTATGCAGGTTTAGGGTGTAGGTTGTAATGTATTATATACAATATTCCTTCAACTATATTTCTCTTTTCTAATCGATAGTTTATACATTTTTATATTACTATTATGTAATTGATGTTCTACACTTAGTTTACTTCTAACAATTATATGCAAGTGATCACGGGTCACCTTAAATGTCTCCTGGGGGCCTTCTACTGTAATTTTGTTAGATCTTGTGTACACTCACCTCCTAATCTTTCAAATTTAGTTGTATTTCGCACCTGCTCAGATGACGACTGTTGCTGGTTTCCTGAATCTGATAACTTTTGCTAATAAAACCAAAAAATATATAAATGCATAAAATAAAAGAGTTTGAGAGTAAGGAACTCTATGCACTGGCCATTTAGAAGTAGTGCAAACTGCAACAGAATGTTAAGGAATGAAAATTCTTGTGTCATACTTTTCAGTTAGGTTAAACTCTTGCTTGAATTGCTACCTCGAGGTGTCTAACTCAAAGAGGATGAAGGGTAGGTCACCCCTCCCCAATTAAAAAAATGTGACTATGGCAATGCAAAAATATATAGAGCACAACTGCAAAACAGAAAAATAAAAAGATTGTACATTGAAAATTATTATGACCACGTCAATTGTGGCAAAACAAT
Organism: Stichopus chloronotus; assembly: GCA_021234535.1. NCBI lineage: Eukaryota > Metazoa > Echinodermata > Holothuroidea > Aspidochirotida > Stichopodidae > Stichopus > Stichopus chloronotus. Next base: position 6,399,159 of record CM037849.1, read on the forward strand.
TTTTTAATTTATTGTATGTTGAAATCTCACAAATAATATTTATGAGTATGTATTTTAAACCTCTCCATAGCTTTAATCATTTAATGCTGTTTGGTCATGGCTTACATGGAGTATTCATGACTTTGACCAAAAACATTTGATGTTCAAAGCTGGAGAGATGCACAAAATACATACTCATATGTCTAGGACATCAGTCTAAGACAATTCAAACATGACTGTTTTTTCATTAACTTGCACATGTCCTGACTGAATTTTCATTTGCAGATGATCTTATAACACAACTCTGTTGAGAAGGAAAGTGCTAAAGATGTATGTCACAACTACCTATCTTTCTTTCATACTTTGGGGGGGTTGACAAATTTTGAATAAAACTGAAACAAGAGGGTATCAGCTCATCGTATAAAGTTCTTTTCTCATTCATTCTTTTACACACATGCTTGTTACTGTAGTCACATTCAATGAAACATGTAACGCTACACACACGGAGCTGCCTTACGTAGGTAAACTTGGCTATGACTGTAATGGACATGCACGTGAACTGTTGTGTGTACATGTTTCCATTTATTTTTCAAAGAATGCCATCGGTATGAAATGTTCTCAAATGCTGTACATAATAAAATACAAATATACACCAATACAAATTAAAAAAAAGTAAAGATGAAACAACCACGCAGAGGTCGCGTATGAGTGTCAAAGTAGTTCATATATTCCTCAGATCAGTATACCACCACTTAAGATGTTTTCTAATGTTCTAGAAGTGTACAGTTTCCATTTCTTCCCATCAAAATGTACTGTATTAAAAATCATTTCAACTCCTTAAACTCCAGTATACAAGACTGTATGAACACACAGAATGGAAGGTATACCAAAGTGTGGAAATGACATTGTTATCAGACATATAATCACTTCGCCCAAGGCAGGGTTGTTTCATGGGGGAAATCAACCAGAAAAGCAAAAACCATTGTGGTTTCGATGATTCAATTATGTGCACTGTGAATCTGGCATATTGCAAAAGGTAAAAATGCACTGTCCATAATGACTTTTGACCTCCACCCCCAGGAATAGGTTTCTAGTGACACGTACGTACCAAATATGACATTTGTCAAGTCTTTCTTCTGAAGGTATTGCATTTCTTTTCACAATTTCACCCCCTTGACTCCAAATGAGCTTTGACCTAAACCAAAACAACAGCCTTCTTGTACTCAATAAGATACACCTACATACTACATATGAGATATCCTTTTTACAAGGTTTTCACAACTTGACTCCTGGTGCTCCTAAATGAACTTTGACCTCCACAAAAACAATAGGCTTTTTGTAATCAGTAAGTTACACGTACATACTAAATATGAGATCTGTCCAAGTTTCCCTTCTTGAGATATCATGTTTACAAGATTTTCATACTGTGTGTCTTTCAAATTATTACACAAACGTTAACAACTGTGTGTAAATAATTAAGGATATTTCAAAACACAAGACTTTCTAGTAATCATATAATAATAACAATATGAATTCGATGCGAGAAAGTTCCTACAAGTATTCAAAAGATCATACATAATCTTTTCAGGGAAAAAAAATATCAGGTAATATGTCACAATCACGAACAATGCGAAAATGTAAATTGATGTCAACACCTAAATGAGTACATATCCAGCTAATGAAAATTAAATCAATTCCACCAAAGTTAATCACGTTTCGTTTTTAGAAGTGTATGTTTTCGTATTATCACACAATCTTCCACAAAATCTGTGTGAATAATTAACGATGTTTTAAAACAGAATATTTCAACTAATAATATAGCGATATGATTTCAATAACTTTCACGTAGTAAAGTTCCTACGAGCATTCCCAAGACGATGATATACTGAATCCTCAAGTTCTTGTTGGGGAATATATGTGATCATTCTACACGTCAACATTGTTATCTTTATTTACTTTCATGAAATGTTTTACAGTTCCTCCATGTACATCATAAAATATAGATATCAGATAATATCTGCCATCATTAAAATAATGAAAAAAGTAAATTGCTACTTACCACCTGAATCACAGCGAAATGAAAAAATGTAATGACAGAAAATCATTAATCTGTTATTAAATTTTGTTAACGCTATCACTGGAAGTAAAAAATGGGAAGGAACCAAGACTGCTTATTTTGGTAAGTGCAAAAAGTCGAACCTACAGGTATTGCTTCAAATAAGAGAAAATAACATTGATAAAAGAAGTGTCATTATTTCAACTGTTATAAGTTTTAATAGCTTTAAATACAAGGATGCAACAGCTGACATGTCTCAGCTTCATGCCTTGTGATGTTGGAAAATATGAAACATTTTCTTTTAAACTTACGTATGCAAAATACTTTACTAGTCAAACAAAAATCTAGGAATTTTAACAACAACGACCAAAACCACCAGCCCATCAAGAAAAATACCATAGTTCTTTTTCAAATCACTAAGGTTGAACTTAAATGTACGTTTGTATGCTTTCCACTACCAGGATCGTATAACAAGGCGGGAGTCCACTTAAGCCATGTTAAAGTGACTTCTCGAATATGAAGATGAAATTAAAGAAGTCATTATAAAAAATAATAAGGCGACACATCTGCTATCCCAATGGCAGAAAATAAATACTTTTGAGTCTCTCAATGCTGTTATGGATCCTTTAGCCGAGTTGACAGACATCATGTCAGGTAGCAAGTTTGTTACTGTATCTTGCTCAACGGCTATGTTGAAAAGACTGACAGATGATGTCCTTGCACCACACGCCTGAGGACGAGCCTAATCCAGAAAATAACACAAGGTGTCTAGTACATTCTCATTCTCGCACCATGGAAGAAGCAGCAATATATTCACACTAGTTCAAAGTACAATATTGATTTTGCTATGGAACTGGTAGCAAAAAGTGACAACCAATGACAATGCGCCTTTCAGTTCAAAGTGGAACTAACCAAAGTGGAGGAAGATGCAACTTAGGATATCCGTTATACAAAATTATAATTGTCAAACCCGTTTACTAGACATATGACAAACAGAAACCTTAATATGTGCACTTTGCGGACATTCTTGTGAATGTATATGTCCACATCAGTGAATAGTCCGAAAGCACTCAAAGTGCGTGTAACTTTTACGACTTTGTGGCGCATACCATTCACTCAGTCAAGCGAGGGTGTTCAGTATGTTCATTGCGACTGGATGGCCATGGCAAAATTTTAATACGCATTACCTAAAGCTTGCATGTGTGGATATTCAGTTGAACACAATGAGCTCCCTTTTCCAAGGGCTATTCTGGTGAATGGCAAGCTGGCAGACGACAGATAGTGGGGAAAGAATAGAAAACAGGTAAAGCATAAAGAGGAGCTTTATGCTTGGAGCTGTATGTAGGTTGGATGCATGATTAGAGAAATACAGAGGAGAGAAGAGCTGGTGAAGCAAGGGGGGGGGGGGGGTAAGTGAATGTAATGGGCTTACATGGCAGAATAGTCCTTAGCAAGGGCTACGTCTTTCTAAGCCTTCGCTTTAATGTTTGTATTAGCAAACCTTAACTTCATCGAGAATGTGTATTAGTGAATTTCGTGTACTATCCAATTGTGATGTTTTCGTATTTTATGAGGCCATAATTCCACTCATAAGTCATATATTTCTGTTTTGTTAATTATTGTGTGCAATATTTTGCCTCTCAGACTCTATCCTAAAGTTTTGGTCTTTCTTGTCTCAATTATCATAGTATTTACATTCGATCGATTTTCAAACTGGCTCATTGAATACATCATTGGAATGATCTTCTCGATATGACCATGTTAAGAATTCAAATATTATGTAATGGGTGCAGTTTTGCAAGGGCTGAATCTTTCTCCTCTGTGACACACTGACCCAGGGATCGTGTCACGGTGTCGTCCGCTTAGTCCTCACTCTGCCAGTGCACCATTAATTTTGCATTCAAGTTTTGAAAGTTCCATTTCCTTTTTTATGTAAATGTACCAGTAAGTTGTACCCATCATTTCCGTCTCTGCTTCTCGACATACATTTTTGATACAGACGTCCTTTCTGACAAGACAAGAAGACCTTGATTCTGTGAATGACCTTTCATATGACCTACTTTTGGCAGAAACTGCAACAGCTGGAACCCCAACTTCAACTGCACCTGACACACCAGTGATACCGCCACCAGCATAGAAGAAGCGAACATTGGTTCGTGGTTAAGTAATGAGAAGACCCCCTGGGAGGCTGCTATACAGACAAAGAAAGGTTGACACAAAAACCTGATATACCCCCATGCTCGCATAGACTGTGAGGAGGACTCCCGTCAGTGGTGATGACACCAAGCAAAAGACTTCCCATCACTAGCAAATTTCCCCCGAAAGTATCTCTTTATCCAGGCCACCTCATCTCCCTCTAAGAGACTTTTTAGTAAAGCAGGGCACATCATTACCCCAAAGCGGGCACAGCTAAATCCCGAAGAGGCAAATACGTTCCTGACTTTATCACAGAACTTGTGAACTTTTACATTGTTTTAAATGTTCACTCCCATTTAATTTGTTCAAAGTACAGAGTACCATTAATTCCACTTACAGATCATGTTGCTCATCACTGTACAATCACCAAAATTTAAATAGCATTTTGTAGTACGTACAGGTACTGAAATTGTAAATAAAGAAATTCAATATGTTTCTGCTTGGTTGCGATCTAACAAGCTTTTACTTAATGTTCATAAAACAAATTTTATGGTTTTTCACCCTTACAAGAGTCAGGGTTTAATATACCGCTCACATTCGATGGACAATCTATTTCTTCTGTAATAACTACAAAGTTCCTCGATGTTATTTTCGATAAACATATTACATGTAAACCCCAGATTTGAAAAGTTAAAAGTGCTGTCTTTAAGATTATAGGATCCATGTATAAAATTGAAAACTTTGTTCCTTGGAGTGTTTTGTTGTCTTGATATAATGCTATAATTTTACTCCACCTACATTACTGTGCTACTGTTTGGGCTAATGCGCGTCCATCTTTTATCAATGGTCTCTACGTGCTTCAGAAAAAGGGATCAGAATTATTTGTAATGCTTCCATTCACCAACACTCTATGTATGCCCTTCTCAATAAACTAAAGATCCTCGCAATTTTTGACATCTACAAGTACCAACTACAAATTTTAATATTTACGTGGCCCAAAAATGTATTACCTTGTGATTACGCAAGTTTTTTTTTTACCTTTACCAATAGTATTTATACATATTGTATTCATAAAACCCAAACTTTCACGTTTACTTACAACTCTACTTTCTGTTTCAATGGTCCTAGAAATTGGAATTTGCTTGATCCTAAAATTGTATCTGCTAGGTCACTGTCATGTTTCAAGAAAAATTTGAAGACATATTTACTTCATTCAAGACTACTTAAGCTAACTTTTTTCTCTTCTTTACCTTCATTCTTGTTTTCTACTTGCTATCTCATCGCCCTATAGGGCTAGATGAGATATTGTAATCACTTGGCTAGTGGAACTATATATTGTACTGTGCACCCATGGGAGCATGGTTGCCATGGAAACGCTTGGAGTGGATGAGCAGTGACACCCTAGGCGTACAACATGGTAGAATGACAATGGGTACAGGAGGGTCCTGTTGAGAGGTATAAATGAAAACGTGTTCGTGCCAATGTGTGCGCGTCCGTGCGTGTGTGTGCGTCCGGACCTGTCCAAATTGTGGTTTTTCCAAAATAGTTTATAAGCATATGAGGGATTAAGTTGGAACTTGTAAGGGTTGTGCATGATGCCGAAACCTGCAAGATGTATTAGTTGTATGGTAAATCGAGTCAAATTTGCTACTTTTTAGCCCCAAAATTGCTATTTTCAGCATATCTTGAGAATAATTGAGCATTTACTGCAAAATTTTGCAAAAACTTACTTGGGAATGAAAACTTTCAAGGTATATCACTTTTGTAGTAAAGAGACTGAAATTTGCTGATTTTTTAGGAAAAAAAAAAAACAATTTTGCCCCAAAATTTGTATTTCCAGCATATCTTGAGAATTATTAGGTCAACTAACTTACAGTTGTGTAAGTGCTTACCTGAGAACACATTGTTCAGCACAATATTACTGTAATGGTAAGTCGAGTCAAATTTGCTGATCTTTTGAGAAAAAAAAGCCAATTTTGCCCCAAAATTGCTATTTCCAGCATATCGTGAGAAGTATTTTGAGCATTTAATGCAAACTTTTGCAAAAACTCACATGTGAATGAAATATTCAAGGTACATCACTTTTGTAATAAAAGAGAGAAACATTTGCTGATTTTTGAAAAAAGAAGCCAATTTTCCCCCAAATTTGTATTTCCAGTGTATCTTGAGAACTATTAAACCAATTAATTAAAGTTTTGTAAGTACTTAGCAATAACTATTACAAATTTTGATGTGCAGGCCCTGTATTGAAATCAATGTGCATGTTGGCGATGAGATACACAACTCCATGGATTGCCTCTTGTTTTCTGTTTCCCTGACTTTACACTGTGTCTTTAAATGTTACTATTCTTTCGTTGTTTTGTTTTCTTTGTAAGGTGGTCTGAGATTGATAAGTTGAGCTTCTGTCAGGTCTGCACATTCTTTATTGTGAATGATTGTGAATTCCCTATGGAAATATTTGTAGATTTCTACTTCCATCTGTTCTGAATGTGTAAATAAAGCCAATCAAATAAAAATATTCACACTTTTATTTCTTATATTTTATGTGTGTACTAATAAAATATAAGAATACATATAGTGTATATTTTATGTGTGAGTCAGGCTATCAGTGTTAGGGAAGATAGGGAGTGGGCACTGTTGGCATGTGTTTATAGCATTCGCATTAAAGGTCTGGTGACATGAAAATGACACTGAGGTATTGGGTGCATTAGGCATTCAAAATGTTGAAAACAGCCACAAATTGCGTCAAAATCCGTCAAAAATTGACAAATTTACAGGCAAAGTAGTGTCTCACAGCTATGTCATGAATAAACATTGGCTAAATATGCAAATTTGTGATGTCAGGAGAGGGACTCCCAGGATATGTCTTATGTTAATCCTTTGTTTATGTAACCTTTACTTGGTTGTTTACTGGTTAAAAATCAGTGAAATATAGTATTATGAATAGAATGCCAACAAATATGGCACACTGATGTTTTTAGTATATCCCGATATTTTGTACATATCGATTTTTACTATAGAACAATATAATTACTGAAAATTTGACGAAATCAAGTTTCTACATGTATTCAAAAAAAAAAAAAACGATGGTATTACAATTGCATTGAAATCTCTAAAGGTCTTGTTGAAAACTGTATGTTATCAACCTACCAAGTCCTTCTCACGAAATGTTCAAAATAGTGGAAATTAAGACTAATTAAGGATGTTTCAAAACAAAGGATTTCAAGTAATAATAAACATCTAACAGCATGTTGTAAGCAAATTAATTAGAGTATTAACATGACGATGGTACTACTATTGGATTGAAATCTTGAAATCTTAAAACCTTAAGGAGAAGGACATTTCCTCTAGATCGAAAGGGTGTTCAGACACCCACATGTAGTAGTACTGCAAACAAAATCGTAAGTTTTAACCATAGAGGAATGCCTGGCTGCCGTGGTAAGGTCTGCAGGATTCCGCGGTAGTTGAAAGGTGGGATACGCCGCAAAGCCTGGTGGATCGGAGCGTGGAGGTCTGCATACTTTAGATTGATGGAATTCGCCCACATTCCCTTGGAAAGGAGGCAAAGGATGGCCTCTAGGGTCTAAAGCCGGAAGCCCTGTAGCCAGAAATGTAGGTTGTTTTGCGGTTTGGAATAGTCCTCCACGTGCCACTCTTCTTCGGCGTCAGGAAGAAGGTTGAGTGGAAAAGAAGGTTGTTCTCGACCTGAACCCTCACAATTGCCCCTTTGGCCAGAAGGTCTGCTCGCCCACGATGGATCTTGGCCGGACGATGCCAAATGACACGGGTGGTGTCGTGAACTCGATACGGTATCCCTCGGTGATGATCCCCTGCACCCAAGGGTCGGGCGCGATAGTCTGTCACGCCAGCAAGAAGTGTCGTAGCCGCACCCCACCGGCATAGACACCATGGTGGGGTGGGCAGCCCTAGGGCCCTGAGACGCTGTGGGTGTGCCTCTAGAAGGTCCTTTAATTGTCCGAGGACCATGTCCTGCTTGGGCTGTGGCAAACCGCACCATTGCCGATGAAGATAACAGTCACCGGACAAAAGGAAGGAGTCAGCCAAGGAAGCGCGCCTGTCCGAAGTGTGTAAACGAGCTCGTTCGAAAGGCCGTCTGCTCGGAATCAGATGGAACCCAAAGCAAATGCTGTCTCCAACTGCCGCCGGCAGTGCACGGGACGCACGTCATCAGGTCCGGCAGCGGCCTGCGATTGAGGGCTTACCCCAGACGCCCAAGGGGCCTAGGCATGGAGGTCAGGACTTATGCCATCTGCTATGGTGGCCTGAGAATTCGCAGGACTTATGCTCCCGCTTGAGAGCCTCTTCGCTCATAGCGGGTCTTAAGCCATCTCCAATAGCGGATAGAGCAGAAGACAAGTGGTCCAGGCCACGAGGCCGGGTTCATTGACTGGATGCAGAGTTCCAGGCGCGGCTCGAGTACGGTTATTGGTATTCGGACCTCGGTGCGGCATTCTGGCTTTTCGGGAGTCGGCTCTCGATGACGAGAGCTCTCAGCCGGTCACGAAGAGGATGGCTGTCCAGCCGCTGACTTTTTCTTTCGAGCCTTTAGGGCTGCCTCTCCCTGTTGATCCTCACGCTTGCAGAGCCATTCCGCCGTGGAAGACCAGCGTTCCGTGGACCAAGATTAGCAAACGGCACACAGCAAGCCTTCCTCATATGGGGGATATCTAGGGCACTTCCCGTGGGAATCCCACGAGCTGAACTGCCTAAACCTTTTGCAGGACGGGAATGCATCCCGCGTTCTCTCCATACCTGAAAGAGAGGTTACGATTATGAAACACATGAGAGCTCAGGTAGAGAACCCGTCCCGGCTGAGAACCTCACAAAAAACCACTATAAAGGCCGGACGGAAGATCATGCAAAGACACGAATCCCCACCCCAAGTCTCCCGGCCCCAAAGCAACTAAAAGCACAAAGAAAATGGCTGGGAAAAAGTCCCCCCTCTGAGCTACACATTAAAGATGAGATACACACAAGGAGGCTACATGGAGCCTAACACAGTTACATATATGACAATAAACAACATAATGTAACCACTATAGCAGGCCTAACGCCTAGCGCAAACCCAACACACACGTCTTGAAGCACGTGGGGGAAAACACAAAAAGAAAAAGGACACTCACTCAAAATGACCACGGAAAGGTGGGAAAGAATGAAGTGAACTCGGATTTCGAGAAAAATCCCCAAAGATGAAACCAAGAAGGTAGATTAGAGCAGATGCAAAAGCGCTGAAGGAAACTTCACTGGTAGACCAAAAGGCTGGAAATTACGAAAGAGCGGTGGCCAGATATACACACATACACACACAGCTTTGTTTTTCATTCATTCCGAGTACCTCATTGCGCTTTCTTTTGTTGTTTCTTCCTCAACCCTAACCTTCACAATGGACTGTCAACTGTTAATCTTCAGAGGACAGGAGAAATCTATTGAATTTCTATCCTCTGTAGACATATTCACATACAATATGGGTATCTTAAACATTCCTGTTGAAACTTATATGTTGTCACTATACATTATGTCAACACTACAATACTAATTTTACTGTTTTACATGTTTTCAAGTAATAATACAAGTACTACAAATTTGATGTAATCAAGTTTCTAGAATTAATCACAGCATGATGGTATTACTATGGAATTGATAACTGGAACGTTTTTGTTGGAAATTATGTGTTAGCAACAGATATTATGTCAATACTACGATCTTGCTCTTTAATGCTTCATTAAACTGTTTAAAATTTAACTATTACACATCACAGTAGATAACTGTTTCTAGAAGAAAGACAAAAAGGCAATTGATACTTATCAACTGAATCACAGGGGAGTGAAAAGATAGAATGACAGATAATTACAATTCTTTCATTCAACTTTATGTTTCTTCAATTATTCACAAGACCATCGTTTTACTACTGGATTGAAAACTTTCTTGTTGGAAATTATATGTTGGCAACTGATATTATGTCAAAACTACGATCTCCCTCTTAACTGCTTTATTAAAATTTTTTAAAATTGCTACTTGCACATTAAAGAACATACCACCATGTTAACACTACAATATTAATTTCCTTTTCATGAAATTTGTAACATTTATTTTTTCCACATCACACAAAACAACATTTTCTAGATTAAAGGTGTCTCATACTATCTGTCATAATCACAAAGACTGTAAAAATGTCAGTTGATATTTACGTGCTGAATCATATGGGATTACAAAAATAGAAAGACAGAAAAATAATCAATCTTGGATTCAACTTTATTAATGCTATCACTTAAAGATATGATCTCTTTTTGACAATAATGACCATTTGTCAAGGTAACGAAAGTTAAATAAATAAAATCCAAAGTTCATCACTTTTCACTCTTTCAATAAAAAATGTCTTTTTATATGATTAAACAGTTGTTATAAATTCTGCGTTAATAATTTAGCATGTCTCAAAACAGGGTTTTCAAGCAATAATATCACAATATAATTACTGAAAAGCTGATGTAATCAAGTTTCTTCAAGTATTCACAAGACACTGGTATTATTGTTGTATTGGATATCTAAAAAGTCTTGTTGAAAATTACATGTTATAAACATGCATTATCTCAACACTACGATACTAATTTCCTTTTCATAAAATTTGTAGCATTTATTTCTTGCACATCACAGAAAATAACATTTTCTAACCCTAACGGTATCTCATAATATCTGTCATAATCAAAATATGTCAAGACTACGATATTCATTTCCTTTTCATGAAATTTGTAGCATTTATTTCTTCCACATCACAGAAAATAACATTTTCTAGGGCAAAGGTATCTGGTAATATCTGTCAAAATCACAACGACTGTAAAAGTGTCAATTGATACTTACCAACTGAATCACACAGGATTAAAATAATAGAATGACAGAAAAATTATAAATCTTTGATTTAACTTTATTAATGCTATCACTCAAAAATGTGATCTTTTGTCAGCAAAAATGTGCATTTGTCAATATAATGAAAATTACATACCATAAATCTAAAGTTCATCACATTTCACTCTCGCAATAAAGAAAGTCTTTTTATATGATTAAGCAGTTTTTATGAAATGTGTGAATAATTTAGAATGTCTCAAAACAGGGTTTTCAAGTTATAATATAACAATATAATTACTGGAGAGTTGATGTAATCAAGTTTCTTCAAGTATTCACAAGACACGGGTATTACTGTTGTATTGGATATCTAAAAAGTCTTGTTGAAAATTACATGTTATAAACATGCATTATCTCAACACTACGATACTAACTTCCTTTTCATAACATTTTCTAGCATTTATTTCTTGCACATCACAGAAAATAACATTTTCTAACCCTAAAGGTATCTCATAATATCTGTCATAATCAAAATATGTCAAGACTACGATATTAATTTTCTTTCCATGAAATTTGTAGCATTTATTTCTTCCACATCACAGAAAATAACATTTTCTAGGGCAAAGGTATCTGATAATATCTGTCAAAATCACAACGACTGTAAAAGTGTCAATTGATACTAATGTACTGAATCACATGGGATTAAAATAATAGAATGACAGACAAATTATAAATCTTTGATTTAACTTTATTAATGCTATCACTAAAAATGTCATCTTTTTTGGACGAAAATGAGTATTTGTCAAGGTAATAAAAGTTGAATAAATTAATTGTAAAGTTCATTACTTTTCACCTGTACAATAATTTTTTGATATATGATTTAGCAATTTTCAATCAATGTGCGTGAATAATTCAGAATGTCTCAAAACAGGTATTTAAAGTAATATTATAACAATACAACTACTGAAAAGCTGATGTAATCAAATTTCTTCAAGTATTCACAAGACACTGGTATTACTGTTGCATTGGATATCTTAAAAGACCTTGTTGAAAATGACATGTTATAAACATACATTATGTCAACACTACGAAATTAATTTCCTTTTTAAGAAATTTTTAACGTCTGTTTCTTCCACATCACAGAAAGAAAACATTTTCTAGAAGAAAGGTATCTGATATTCTCTCTCATGATAACAAGACTGTAAAAATGTCAATTGATACTTACCGGCTGAAGAGCATTAGAATGAAAAAAAATAGAATGACAGAAAAATAATCAATCTTCGATTTAACTTTAGCAATGCTATCACTCAAAAATGTCATCTTTTGTCAGCAAAAATGTGCATTTGTCAATATAATGCAAATTACATACCATAAATCTAAAGTTCATCACATTTCACTCTCGCAATAAAGAAAGTCTTTTTATATGATTAAGCAGTTTTTATGAAATGTGTGAATAATTTAGAATGTCTCAAAACAGGGTTTTCAAGTTATAATATAACAATATAATTACTGGAGAGTTGATGTAATCAAGTTTCTTCAAGTATTCACAAGACACAGGTATTACTGTTGTATTGGATATCTAAAAAGTCTTGTTGAAAATTACATGTTATCAACATGCATTATCTCATCAATACGATATTAATTTCCTTTTCATAAAATTTGTAGCATTTATTTCTTGCACATCACAGAAAATAACATTTTCTAACCCTAAAGGTATCTCATAATATAATCAAAATATGTCAAGACTACGATATTCATTTCCTTTTCATGAAATTTGTAGCATTTATTTCTTCCACATCACAGAAAATAACATTTTCTAGGGCAAAGGTATCTGATAATATCTGTCAAAATCACAACGACTGTTAAAGTGTCAATTGATACTTACGAACTGAATCACATGGGATTAAAATAATAGAATGACAGAAAAATTATAAATCTTTGATTTAACTTTATTAATGCTATCACTAAAAATGTCATCTTTTTTCACGAAAATGAGTATTTGTCAAGGTAATAAAAGTTAATTCTAAAGTTCATCACTTTTCACTTTTACAATAAAAAATATATTTTTATATCATTTAACAATTTTCAATAAATGTGCGTGAATAATTCAGAATGTCTCCAAACGGTTGATTACAAGAAACCATGTAAAAATATAATCACTGAAAATAACATGTAATCAACTTTCTTCAAGTATTCACAAGACACTAGTATTACTGTTGCATTGGATATCTTAAAAGGTCTTGTTGAAAATTACATGTGATCAACATACATTATGTCAACACTACGATCTGAATTTCCTGTTCATGAAATTTGTAGCATTTATTTCTTCCATATTATCTCTCATAATAACAAGACAGTAAAAATGTCAATTGATACTTACCAGCTGAAGAGCATTAGAATGAAAAAAAAATAGAATGACAGAAAAATGATCAATCTTTGATTCAACTTTAGCAATGCTATCACTCAAAAATGTGATCTTTTGTCAGCAAAAATGTGCATTTGTCAATATAATGGAAATTACATACCATCAATCTAAAGTTCATCACATTTCACTCTCGCAATAAAGAATGTCTTCTTATATGATTAAGCAGTTTTTATGAAATGTGTGAATAATTTAGAATGTCTCAAAACAGGGTTTTCAAGTTATAATATAACAATACAACTACTGAAAAGCTGATGTAATCAAGTTTCTTCAAGTATTCACAAGACACTGGTATTACTGTTGCATTGGATGTCTTGAAAGATCTTGTTGAAAATGACATGTTATAAACATACATTATGTCAACACTACGAGATTAATTTCCTTTTTAAGAAATTTGTAGCATTTATTTCTTCCACATCACAGAAAGAAAACATTTTCTAGAGGAAAGGTATCTGATATTATCTTTCATAATAACAAGACAGTAAAAATGTCAATTGATACTTACCCGCTGAAGAGCATTAGAATGAAAAAAAATAGAATGACAGAAAAATGATCAATCTTTGATTTAACTTTAGCAATGCTATCACTCAAAAATGTCATCTTTTGTCGGCAAAAATGTGCATTTGTCAATATAATGCAAATTACATACCATAAATCTAAAGTTCATCACATTTCACTCTCGCAATAAAGAATGTCTTTTTATATGATTAAGCAGTTTTTATGAAATGTGTGAATAATTTAGAATGTCTCAAAACAGGGTTTTCAAGTAATATTATAACAATACAACTACTGAAAAGCTGATGTAATCAAGTTTCTTCAAGTATTCACAAGACACTGGTATTATTGTTGTATTGGATATCTAAAAAGTCTTGTTGAAAATGACATGTTATAAACATACATTATGTCAACACTACGAAATTAATTTCCTTTTTAAGAAATTTGTAACATCTATTTCTTCCACATCACAGAAAGAAAACATTTTCTAGAGGAAAGGTATCTGATGATATCTGTCAAAATCACAACGACTGTAAAAGTGTCAATTGATACTTACGTACTGAATCACATGGGATTAAAATAATAGAATGACAGAAAAATTATAAATCTTTGATTTAACTTTATTAATGCTATCACTAAAAATGTCATCTTTTTTCACGAAAATGAGTATTTGTCAAGGTAATAAAAGTTAATTCTAAAGTTCATCACTTTTCACTTTTACAATAAAAAATATATTTTTATATCATTTAACAATTTTCAATAAATGTGCGTGAATAATTCAGAATGTCTCCAAACGGTTGATTACAAGAAACAATGTAAAAATATAATCACTGAAAATAACATGTAATCAAGTTTCTTCAAGTATTCACAAGACACTAGTATTACTGTTGCATTGGATATCTTAAAAGGTCTTGTTGAAAATTACATGTGATAAACATACATTATGTCAACACTACGATCTTAATTTCCTGTTCATGAAATTTGTAGCATTTATTTGTTCCATATTATCTCTCATAATAACAAGACAGTAAAAATGTCAATTGGTACTTACCGGCTGAAGAGTATTAGAATGAAAAAAAATAGAATGACAGAAAAATGATCAATCTTTGATTCAACTTTAGCAATACTATCACTCAAAAATGTCATCTTTTTTCGACACAATGAGCATTTCCCAAGGTAACGGTAATTACATAAGTTAAATCTAAAGTTCATCACCTTTACTCTCGCAATAAAGGATATCTTTTTATATGATTAAGCAGTCTTTATGAAATGTGTGAATAATTTTAAATGTCTCAAAACAGGGTTTTCAAGTTATAATATAACAATACAACTACTGAAAAGCTGATGTAATCAAGTTTCTTCAAGTATTCACAAGACACTGGTATTACTGTTGCATTGGATATCTTAAAAGATCTTGTTGAAAATGACATGTTATAAACATACATTATGTCAACACTACGAAATTAATTTCCTTTTTAAGAAATTTGTGGCATTTATTTCTTCCACATCACAGAAAGAAAACATTTTCTAGAGGAAAGGTATCTGATATTATCTCTCATAATAACAAGACAGTAAAAATGTCAATTGATACTTACCGGCTGAAGAGCATTAGAATGAAAAAAAAATAGAATGACAGTAAAATGATCAACCTTTGATTAAACTTTAGCAATGCTATCACTCAAAAATGTCATCTTTTGTCGGCAAAAATGTGCATTTGTCAATATAATGGAAATTACATGCCATAAATCTAAAGTTCATCACATTTCACTCTCGCAATAAAGAATGTCTTTTTATATGATTAAGCAGTTTTTATGAAATGTGTGAATAATTTAGAATGTCTCAAAACAGGGTTTTCAAGTAATATTATAACAATATAATTACTGGAGAGTTGATGTAATCAAGTTTCTACAAGTATTCACAAGACACAGGTATTACTGTTGTATTGGATATCTAAAAAGTCTTGTTGAAAATGACATGTTATCAACATGCATTATCTCATCAATACTATATTTATTTCCTTTTCATAAAATTTGTAGCATTTATTTCTTGCACATCACAGAAAATAACATTTTCCAACAATAAAGGTATCTCATAATATAATCAAAATATGTCAACACTACGATATCAATTTCCTTTTCATGAAATTTGTAGCATTTATTTCTTCCACATCACAAAAAAAAACATTTTCTAGGGCAAAGGTATCTGATAATATCTGTCAAAATCACAACGACTGTAAAAGTGTCAATTGATACTTACGAACTAAACAGCATTAGAATGGAAAAAAAATAGAATGACAGAAAAATGATCAATCTTTGATTAAACTTTAGCAATGCTATCACTCAAAAATGTCATCTTTTGTCGGCAAAAATGTGCATTTGTCAATATAATGGAAATTACATACCATAAATCTAAAGTTCATCACATTTCACTCTCACAATAAAGAATGTCTTTTTATATGATTAAGCAGTTTTTATGAAATGTGTGAATAATTTATAATGTCTCAAAACAGGGTTTTCAAGTTATAATATAACAATATAATTACTGGAGAGTTGATGTAATCAAGTTTCTTCAAGTATTCACAAGACACTGGTATTATTGTTGTATTGGATATCTAAAAAGTCTTGTTGAAAATGACATGTTATAAACATACATTATGTCAACACTACGAAATTAATTTCCTTTTTAAGAAATTTGTAACATCTATTTCTTCCACATCACAGAAAAAAAACATTTTCTAGAGGAAAGGTATCTGATAATATCTGTCAAAATCACAACGACTGTAAAAGTGTCAATTGATACTTACGTACTGAATCACATGGGATTAAAATAATAGAATGACAGAAAAATTATAAATCTTTGATTTAACTTTATTAATGCTATCACTAAAAATGTCATCTTTTTTCACGAAAATGAGTATTTGTCAAGGTAATAAAAGTTAATTCTAAAGTTCATCACTTTTCACTTTTACAATAAAAAATATATTTTTATATCATTTAACAATTTTCAATAAATGTGCGTGAATAATTCAGAATGTCTCCAAACGGTTGATTACAAGAAACAATGTAAAAATATAATCACTGAAAATAACATGTAATCAAGTTTCTTCAAGTATTCACAAGACACTAGTATTACTGTTGCATTGGATATCTTAAAAGGTCTTGTTGAAAATTACATGTGATAAACATACATTATGTCAACACTATGATCTTAATTTCCTGTTCATGAAATTTGTAGCATTTATTTCTTCCATATTATCTGTCATAATTACAAGACTGTAAACATGTCAATTTATACTTACATGCTAAATAACATGGGAATGCAAAAACCGAATGACAGAAAAATCATCAATCTTTCATTCAACCTTATAAATGCTATCACTAAAGAATGTGATTTTTTTGGGCGACAAAAAAAAGCATTTGTCAAGATAATGGAAATTACAAACCTTAAATATAACGTTCATCACTTTTTACTCTTTCAATAAAGAATGTCTTTTTATAGAATTTAATAGATTTTATAAACTGTGCGTGAATAATTCAGAATGTCTCAAAACAGGGTTTTCAAGTAATATTATAACAATACAACTACTGAAAAGCTGATGTAATCAAGTTTCTTCAAGTATTCACAAGACACTGGTATTACTGTTGCGTTGGATATCTTAAAAGATCTTGTTGAAAATGACATGTTAGAAACATACATTATGTCAACACTACGAGATTAATTTCCTTTTTAAGAAATTTGTAGCATTTATTTCTTCCACATCACAGAAAGAAAACATTTTCTAGAGGAAAGGTATCTGATGTTATCTCTCATAATAACAAGACTGTAAAAATGTCAATTGATACTTACCGGCTGAAGAGCATTAGAAAGAAAAAAAATAGAATGACAGAAAAATGATCAATCTTTGATTTAACTTTAGCAATGCTATCACTCAAAAATGTGATCTTTTGTCGGCAAAAATGTGCATTTGTCAATACAATGGAAATTACATACCATAAATCTAAAGTTCATCACATTTCACTCTCGCAATAAAGTATGTCTTTTTATATGATTAAGCAGTTTTTATGAAATGTGTCAATAATTTAGAATGTCTCAAAACAGGGTTTTCAAGTTATAATATAACAATATAAGTACTGAAAAGCTGATGTAATCAAGTTTCTTCAAGTATTCACAAGACACTGGTATTACTGTTGCACTGGATATCTTAAAAGATCTTGTTGAAAATGACATGTTTTAAGCATACATTATGTCAACACTACGAAATTAATTTCCTTTTTAAGAAATTTGTAGCATTTATTTCTTCCACATCACAGAAAGAAAACATTTTCTAGAGGAAAGGTATCTGATATTATCTCTCATAATAACAAGACAGTGAAAATGTCAATTGAGACTTACCCGCTGAAGAGCATTAGAATGAAAAAAAAATAGAATGACAGAAAAATGATCAATCTTTAATTAAACTTTAGCAATGCTATCACTCAAAAATGTCATCTTTTTTCGACAAAATGAGTAGTTGCCAAGGTAATGGAAACTACATACCATAAATCTAAAGTTCATCACATTTCACTCTCGCAATAAAGAATGTCTTTTTATATGATTAAGCAGTTTTTATGAAAAGTGTGAATAATTTAGAATGTGTCAAAACAGGGTTTTCAAGTTATAATATAACAATATAAGTACTGAAAAGCTGATGTAATCAAGTTTCTTCAAGTATTCACAAGACACTGGTATTATTGTTGTATTGGATATCTAAAAAGTCTTGTTGAAAATGACATGTTATAAACATACATTATGTCAACACTACGAAATTAATTTCCTTTTTAAGAAATTTGTAACATCTATTTCTTCCACATCACAGAAAGAAAACATTTTCTAGAGGAAAGGTATCTGATATTATCTCTCATAATAACAAGACTGTAAAAATGTCAATTGATACTTACCGGCTGAAGAGCATTAGAATGAAAAAAAATAGAATGACAGAAAAATGATCAATCTTTGATTAAACTTTAGCAATGCTATCACTCAAAAATGTGATCTTTTGTCGGCAAAAATGTGCATTTGTCAATACAATGGAAATTACATACCATAAATCTAAAGTTCATCACATTTCACTCTCGCAATAAAGAATGTCTTTTTATATGATTAAGCAGTTTTTATGAAATGTGTCAATAATTTAGAATGTCTCAAAACAGGTTTTTCAAGTAATATTATCACAATACAACTACTGAAAAGCTGATGTAATCAAGTTTCTTCAAGTATTCACAAGACACTGGTATTACTGTTGCATTGGATATCTTAAAAGATCTTGTTGAAAATGACATGTTATAAACATACATTATGTCAACACTACGAGATTAATTTCCTTTTTAAGAAATTTGTAGCATTTATTTCTTCCACATCACAGAAAGAAAACATTTTCTAGAGGAAAGGTATCTGATATTATCTCTCATAATAACAAGACAGTGAAAATGTCAATTGAGACTTACCCGCTGAAGAGCATTAGAATGAAAAAAAAATAGAATGACAGAAAAATGATCAATCTTTAATTAAACTTTAGCAATGCTATCACTCAAAAATGTCATCTTTTTTCGACAAAATGAGTAGTTGCCAAGGTAATGGAAACTACATACCATAAATCTAAAGTTCATCACATTTCACTCTCGCAATAAAGAATGTCTTTTTATATGATTAAGCAGTTTTTATGAAAAGTGTGAATAATTTAGAATGTGTCAAAACAGAGTTTTCAAGTTATAATATAACAATATAAGTACTGAAAAGCTGATGTAATCAAGTTTCTTCAAGTATTCCCAAGACACTGGTATTATTGTTGTATTGGATATCTAAAAAGTCTTGTTGAAAATGACATGTTATAAACATACATTATGTCAACACTACGAAATTAATTTCCTTTTTAAGAAATTTGTAACATCTATTTCTTCCACATCACAGAAAGAAAACATTTTCTAGAGGAAAGGTATCTGATATTATCTCTCATAATAACAAGACTGTAAAAATGTCAATTGATACTTACCGGCTGAAGAGCATTAGAATGAAAAAAAATAGAATGACAGAAAAATGATCAATCTTTGATTAAACTTTAGCAATGCTATCACTCAAAAATGTGATCTTTTGTCGGCAAAAATGTGCATTTGTCAATACAATGGAAATTACATGCCATAAATCTAAAGTTCATCACATTTCACTCTCGCAATAAAGAATGTCTTTTTATATGATTAAGCAGTTTTTATGAAATGTGTGAATAATTTAGAATGTCTCAAAACAGGTTTTTCAAGTAATATTATCACAATACAACTACTGAAAAGCTGATGTAATCAAGTTTCTTCAAGTATTCACAAGACACTGGTATTACTGTTGCATTGGATATCTTAAAAGATCTTGTTGAAAATGACATGTTATAAACATACATTATGTCAACACTACGAGATTAATTTCCTTTTTAAGAAATTTGTAGCATTTATTTCTTCCACATCACAGAAAGAAAACATTTTCTAGAGGAAAGGTATCTGATATTATCTCTCATAATAACAAGACAGTGAAAATGTCAATTGAGACTTACCCGCTGAAGAGCATTAGAATGAAAAAAAAATAGAATGACAGAAAAATGATCAATCTTTAATTAAACTTTAGCAATGCTATCACTCAAAAATGTCATCTTTTTTCGACAAAATGAGTAGTTGCCAAGGTAATGGAAACTACATACCATAAATCTAAAGTTCATCACATTTCACTCTCGCAATAAAGAATGTCTTTTTATATGATTAAGCAGTTTTTATGAAAAGTGTGAATAATTTAGAATGTCTCAAAACAGGGTTTTCAAGTTATAATATAACAATATAAGTACTGAAAAGCTGATGTAATCAAGTTTCTTCAAGTATTCACAAGACACTGGTATTATTGTTGTATTGGATATCTAAAAAGTCTTGTTGAAAATGACATGTTATAAACATACATTATGTCAACACTACGAAATTAATTTCCTTTTTAAGAAATTTGTAACATCTATTTCTTCCACATCACTGAAAGAAAACATTTTCTAGAGGAAAGGTATCTGATATTATCTCTCATAATAACAAGACTGTAAAAATGTCAATTGATACTTACCGGCTGAAGAGCATTAGAATGAAAAAAAATAGAATGACAGAAAAATGATCAATCTTTGATTAAACTTTAGCAATGCTATCACTCAAAAATGTGATCTTTTGTCGGCAAAAATGTGCATTTGTCAATATAATGGAAATAACATACCATCAATCTAAAGTTCATCACATTTCACTCTCGCAATAAAGAATGTCTTCTTATATGATTAAGCAGTTTTTATGAAATGTGTGAATAATTTATAATGTCTCAAAACAGGGTTTTCAAGTTATAATATAACAATATAAGTACTGAAAAGCTGATGGAATCAAGTTTCTTCAAGTATTCACAAGACACTGGTATTATTGTTGTATTGGATATCTAAAAAGTCTTGTTGAAAATGACATGTTAGAAACATACATTATGTCAACACTACGAAATTAATTTCCTTTTTAAGAAATTTGTAACATCTATTTCTTCCACATCACAGAAAGAAAACATTTTCTAGAGGAAAGGTATCTGATATTATCTCTCATAATAACAAGACTGTAAAAATGTCAATTGATACTTACCGGCTGAAGAGCATTAGAATGAAAAAAAATAGAATGACAGAAAAATGATCAATCTTTGATTAAACTTTAGCAATGCTATCACTCAAAAATGTCATCTTTTGTCGGCAAAAATGTGCATTTGTCAATATAATGGAAATTACATACCATAAATCTAAAGTTCATCACATTTCACTCTCGCAATAAAGAATGTCTTTTTATATGATTAAGCAGTTTTTATGAAATGTGTGAATAATTTATAATGTCTCAAAACAGGGTTTTCAAGTTATAATATAACAATATAAGTACTGAAAAGCTGATGTAATCAAGTTTCTTCAAGTATTCACAAGACACTGGTATTATTGTTGTATTGGATATCTAAAAAGTCTTGTTGAAAATGACATGTTATAAACATACATTATGTCAACACTACGAAATTAATTTCCTTTTTAAGAAATTTGTAACATCTATTTCTTCCACATCACAGAAAGAAAACATTTTCTAGAGGAAAGGTATCTGATAATATCTGTCAAAATCACAACGACTGTAAAAGTGTCAATTGATACTTACGAACTGAATCACATGGGATTAAAATAATAGAATGACAGAAAAATTATAAATCTTTGATTTAACTTTATTAATGCTATCACTAAAAATGTCATCTTTTTTCACGGAAATGAGTATTTGTCAAGGTAATAAAAGTTAATTCTAAAGTTCATCACTTTTCACTTTTACAATAAAAAATATATTTTTATATCATTTAACAATTTTCAATAAATGTGCGTGAATAATTCAGAATGTCTCCAAACGGTGGATTACAAGAAACAATGTAAAAATGTAATCACTGAAAATAACATGTAATCAAGTTTCTTC
The DNA here is from genome assembly GCA_021234535.1 of Stichopus chloronotus. Lineage (NCBI taxonomy): Eukaryota > Metazoa > Echinodermata > Holothuroidea > Aspidochirotida > Stichopodidae > Stichopus > Stichopus chloronotus. The sequence goes on from CM037849.1 coordinate 6,421,618, forward strand.
AAGTATTCACAAGACACTAGTATTACTGTTGTATTGGATATCTTAAAAGGTCTTGTTGAAAATGACATGTGATAAACATACATTATGTCAACACTACGATCTCAATTTCCTGTTAATGAAATTTGTAACATTTATTTCTTCCATATTATCTGTCATAATTACAAGACTGTAAAAATGTCAATTTATACTTACATGCTAAATAACATGGGAATGCAAAAACAGAATGACAGAAAAATCATCAATCTTTGATTCAACCTTATCAATGCTATCACTAGAGAATGTGATGTTTTTTTTGTTGCGACAAAAAAAAGCATTTGTCAAGATAATGGAAATTACATACCTTAAATCTAAAGTTCATCACTTTTTACTCTTTCAATAAAGAATGTCTTTTCATATAATTTAATAGTGTTTATGAAATGTGCGTGAATAATTCAGAATGTCTCAAAACAGGGTTTTCAAGTAATATTATAACAATACAACTACTGAAAAGCTGATGTAATCAAGTTTCTTCAAGTATTCACAAGACACTGGTATTATTGTTGTACTGGATATCTAAAAAGTCTTGTTGAAAATGACATGTTATAAACATACATTATGTCAACACTACGAAATTAATTTCCTTTTTAAGAAATTTGTAACATCTATTTCTTCCACATCACAGAAAGAAAACATTTTCTAGAGAAAAGGTATCTGATATTATCTCTCATAATAACAAGACTGTAAAAATGTCAATTGATACTTACCGGCTGAAGAGCATTAGAATAAAAAAAAAATAGAATGACAGAAAAATGATCAATCTTTGATTAAACTTTAGCAATGCTATCACTCAAAAATGTCATCTTTTGTCGGCAAAAATGTGCATTTGTCAATATAATGGAAATTACATACCATAAATCTAAAGTTCATCACATTTCACTCTCGCAATAAAGAATGTCTTTTTATATGATTAAGCAGTTTTTATGAAATGTGTGAATAATTTAGAATGTCTCAAAACAGGGTTTTCAAGTTATAATGTAACAATATAATTACTGGAAAGTTGATGTAATCAAGTTTCTTCAAGTATTCACAGGACACGGGTATTACTGTTGTATTGGATATCTAAAAAGTCTTGTTGAAAATGACATGTTATAAACATACATTATGTCAACACTACGAAATTAATTTCCTTTTTATGAAATTTGTAACATCTATTTCTTCCACATCACAGAAAGAAAACATTTTCTAGAGGAAAGGTATCTGATATTCTCTCTCATTATAACAAGACTGTAAAAATGTCAATTGATACTTACCGGCTGAATAACATGGGAATGCAAAAATAGAATGACAGAAAAATGATCAATCTTTGATTAAACTTTAGCAATGCTATCACTCAAAAATGTCATCTTTTGTCGGCAAAAATGTGCATTTGTCAATATAATGGAAATTACATACCATAAATCTAAAGTTCATCACATTTCACTCTCGCAATAAAAAATGTCTTTTTATATGATTAAGCAGTTTTTATGAAATGTGTGAATAATTTAGAATGTCTCAAAACAGGGTTTTCAAGTTATAATATAACAATATAATTACTGGAAAGTTGATGTAATCAGGTTTTTTCAAGTATTCACAATACACGGGTATTACTGTTGTATTGGATATCTAAAACGTCTTGTTGAAAATTACATGTTATCAACATGCATTATCTCAACCCTACGATACTAATTTCCTTTTCATAAAATTTGTAGCATTTATTTCTTGCACATCACAGAAAATAACATTTTCTAACCCTAAAGGTATCTCATAATATCTGTCATAATCAAAATATGTCAAGACTACGATATTCATTTCCTTTTCATGAAATTTGTAGCATTTATTTCTTCCACATCACAGAAAATAACATTTTCTAGGGCAAAGGTATCTGATAATATCTGTCAAAATCACAACGACTGTAAAAGTGTCAATTGATACTAATATACAGAATCACATGGGATTAAAATAATAGAATGACAGAAAAATTATAAATCTTTGATTTAACTTTATTAATGCTGTCACTAAAAATGTCATCTTTTTTCACGAAAATGAGTATTTGTCAAGGTAATAAAAGTTGAATAAATTAATTGTAAAGTTCACTACTTTTCACCTGTACAATAATTTTTTGATATATGATTTAGCAATTTTCAATCAATGTGCGTGAATAATTCAGAATGTCTCAAAACAGGTATTTAAAGTAATATTATAACAATAGAACTACTGAAAAGCTGATGTAATCAAGTTTCTTCAAGTATTCACAAGACACTGGTATTACTGTTGTATTGGATATCTAAAAAGTCTTGTTGAAAATGACATGTTATAAACATACATTATGTCAACACTACGAAATTAATTTCCTTTTTAAGAAATTTGTAACATCTATTTCTTCCACATCACAGAAAGAAAACACTTTCTAGAGGAAAGGTATCTGATATTCTCTCTCATAATAACAAGACTGTAAAAATGTCAATTGATACTTATACGCTGAATAACATGGGAATGCAAAAATAGAATGACAGAAAAATGATCAATCTTTGATTAAACTTTAGAAATGCTATCACTCAAAAATGTCATCTTTTGTCGGCAAAAATGTGCATTTGTCAATATAATGGAAATTACATATCATAAATCTAAAGTTCATCACATTTCACTCTCGCAATAAAGAATGTCTTTTTATATGATTAAGCAGTTTTTATGAAATGTGTGAATAATTTAGAATGTCTCAAAACAGGGTTTTCAAGTTATAATGTAACAATATAATTACTGGAAAGTTGATGTAATCAAGTTTCTTCAAGTATTCACAGGACACGGGTATTACTGTTGTATTGGATATCTAAAACGTCTTGTTGAAAATGACATGTTATAAACATACATTATGTCAACACTACGAAATTAATTTCCTTTTTATGAAATTTGTAACATCTATTTCTTCCACATCACAGAAAGAAAACATTTTCTAGAGGAAAGGTATCTGATATTCTCTCTCATTATAACAAGACTGTAAAAATGTCAATTGATACTTACCGGCTGAATAACATGGGAATGCAAAAATAGAATGACAGAAAAATGATCAATCTTTGATTAAACTTTAGCAATGCTATCACTCAAAAATGTGATCTTTTGTCGGCAAAAATGTGCATTTGTCAATATAATGGAAATTACATACCATAAATCTAAAGTTCATCACATTTCACTCTCGCAATAAAGAATGTCTTTTTATATGATTAAGCAGTTTTTATGAAATGTGTGAATAATTTAGAATGTCTCAAAACAGGGTTTTCAAGTTATAATATAACAATATAATTACTGGAAAGTTGATGTAATCAAGTTTTTTCAAGTATTCACAGGACACGGGTATTACTGTTGTATTGGATATCTAAAACGTCTTGTTGAAAATGACATGTTATCAACATGCATTATCTCAACACTACGATACTAATTTCCTTTTCATAAAATTTGTAGCATTTATTTCTTGCACATCACAGAAAATAACATTTTCTAACCCTAAAGGTATCTCATAATATCTGTCATAATCAAAATATGTCAAGTCTACGATATTAATTTCCTTTTCATGAAATTTGTAGCATTTATTTCTTCCACATCACAGAAAATAACATTTTCTAGGGCAAAGGTATCTGATAATATCTGTCAAAATCACAACGACTGTAAAAGTGTCAATTGATACTAATGTACTGAATCACATGGGATTAAAATAATAGAATGACAGAAAAATTATAAATCTTTGATTTAACTTTATTAATGCTGTCACTAAAAATGTCATCTTTTTTTGACGAAAATGAGTATTTGTCAAGGTAATAAAAGTTGAATAAATTAATTGTAAAGTTCATTACTTTTCACCTGTACAATAATTTTTTGATATATGATTTAGCAATTTTCAATCAATGTGCGTGAATAATTCAGAATGTCTCAAAACAGGTATTTAAAGTAATATTATAACAATAGAACTACTGAAAAGCTGATGTAATCAAGTTTCTTCAAGTATTCACAAGACACGGGTATTTCTGTTGCATTGGATATCCTAAAAGATCTTGTTGAAAATGACATGTTATAAACATACACTATGTCAACACTACGAAATTAATTTCCTTTTTAAGAAATTTTTAACGTCTGTTTCTTCCACATTACAGAAAGAAAACATTTTGTAGAGGAAAGTTATCTGATATTATCTCTCATTCTAACAAGACTGTAAAAATGTCAATTGATACTTACCGGCTGAAGAGCATTAGAATGAAAAAAATAGAATGACAGAAAAATGATCAATCTTTGATTTAACTTTAGCAATGCTATCACTCAAAAATGTGATCTTTTGTCGGCAAAAATGTGCATTTGTCAATATAATGGAAATTACATACCATAAATCTAAAGTTCATCACATTTCACTCTCACAATAAAGAATGTCTTTTTATATGATTAAGCAGTTTTTATGAAATGTGTGAATAATTTAGAATGTCTCAAAACAGGGTTTTCAAGTTATAATATAACAATATAATTACTGGAAAGTTGATGTAATCAAGTTTCTTCAAGTATTCACAAGACACAGGTATTACTGTTGTATTGGATATCTAAAACGTCTTGTTGAAAATTACATGTTATCAACATGCATTATCTCAACACTACGATACTAATTTTCTTTTCATAAAATTTGTAGCATTTAGTTCTTGCACATCACAGAAAATAACATTTTCTAAACCAAAAGGTATCTGTCATAATATAATCAAAATATGTCAAGACTACGATATTAATTTCCTTTTCATGAAATTTGTTGCACTTATTTCTTCCACATCACAGAAAATAACATTTTCTAGGGCAAAGTTATCTGATAATATCTGTCAAAATCACAACGAATGTAAAAGTGTCAATTGATACTAACGTACTGAATCACATGGGATTAAAATAATAGAATGACAGAAAAATTATAAATCTTTGATTTAACTTTATTAATGCTGTCACTAAAAATGTCATCTTTTTTGGACGAAAATGAGTATTTGTCAAGGTAATAAAAGTTAATTCTCAAGTTCATCACTTTTCACTTTTACAATAAAAAATATATTTTTATATCATTTAACAATTTTCAATAAATGTGCGTGAATAATTCAGAATGTCTCCAAACGGTTGGTTACAAGAAACAATGTAAAAATATAATCACTGAAAATAACATGTAATCAAGTTTCTTCAAGTATTCACAAGACACTAGTATTACTGTTGCATTGGATATCTTAAAAGGTCTTGTTGAAAATTACATGTGATAAACATACATTATGTCAACACTACGATCTTAATTTCCTGTTCATGAAATTTGTAGCATTTATTTCTTCCATATTATCTGTCATAATTACAAGACTGTAAAAATGTCAATTTATACTTACATGCTAAATAACATGGGAATGCAAAAACAGAAAGACAGAAAAATCATAAATCTTTGATTCAACCTTATAAATGCTATCACTAAAAAATGTGATTTTTTTTTCCGACAAAAATAAGCATTTGTCAAGATAATGGAAATTACATACCTTAAATCTAACGTTCATCACTTTTTACTCTTTCAATAAGGAATGTCTTTTTATATAATTTAATAGTTTTTATGAAATGTGCGTGAATAATTCAGAATGTCTCAAAACAGGGTTTTCAAGTAACATTATGACAATACAACTACTGAAAAGCTGATGTAATAAAGTTTCTTCAAGTATTCACAAGACACTGGTATTATTGTTGTATTGGATATCTAAAAAGTCTTGTTGAAAATGACGTGTTATAAACATACATTATGTCAACACTACGAAATTAATTTCCTTTTTAAGAAATTTGTAACATCTATTTCTTCCACATCACAGAAAGAAAACATTTTCTAGAGGAAAGGTATCTGATATTCTCTCTCATAATAACAAGACTGTAAAAATGTCAATTGATACTTATACGCTAAATAACATGGGAATGCAAAAATAGAATGACAGAAAAATGATCAATCTTTGATTTAACTTTAGCAATGCTATCACTCAAAAATGTCTTTTTTCGACAAAATGAGTATTTGCCAAGGTAATGGAAATTACATAAGTTAAATCTAAAGTTCATCCCATTTTACTCTCGCAATAAAGAATGTCTTTTTATATGATTAAGCAGTTTTTATGAAATGTGTGAATAATTTAGAATGTCTCAAAACAGGGTTTTCAAGTTATAATATAACAATATAATTCCTGGAAAGTTGAGGTAATCAAGTTTCTTCAAGTATACACAAGACACAAGCATTACTGTTGTATTGGATATCTAAAAAGTCTTCTTGAAAATTACATGTTATAAACACTACGATATTAATTTCCTTTTCATAAAATTTGTAGCATTTATTTCTTCCACATCACAGAAAATAACACTTTCTAGGGCAAAGGTATCTGATAATATCTGTCAAAATCACAACGACTGTTCAAGTGTCAATTGATATTTACGTACTGAATCACATGGGATTACAAAAATAGAATGACAGAAAAATTATAAATCTTTGACTTAACTTTATTAATGCTATCACTGAAAATGGAATTTTTTTTTGGACGACAATGACCATTTATCAAGGTAATACAAGTTGAATAAATTAATTCTAAAGTTCATCACTTTTCACCTGTACAATAATTTTTTTTTTGATATGATATAGCAATTTTCAATAAATGTCCGTGAATAATTCAGAATGTCAAAAAACAGATAATTAGAAGTAAAAATATAATTTCCCAAAATTTGACGTAATTAAGTTTCTTCAAGTATTCACAACACTCTGGTATTACTGTTGCATTGGATATCTTAAAAGATCTTGTTGAAAATGACATGTTATAAACATACATTATGTCAACACTACGAGATTAATTTCCTTTTTAAGAAATTTGTAACATCTATTTCTTCCACATCACAGAAAGAAAACATTTTCTAGAGGAAAGGTATCTGATATTATCTCTCATAATAACAAGACTGTAAAAATGTCAATTGATACTTACCAACTGAAGAGCATTAGAATGAAAAAAAAATAGAATGACACAAAAATGATCAATCTTTGATTTAACTTTAGCAATGCTATCACTCAAAAATGTCTTTTTTCAACAAAATGAGTATTTGCCAAGGTAATGGAAATTACATAAGTTAAATCTAAAGTTCATCACATTTTACTCTCGCAATAAAGAATGTCTTTTTATATGATTAAGCAGTTTTTATGAAATGTGTGAATAATTTATAATGTCTCAAAACAGGGTTTTCAAGTTATAATATAACAATATAATTACTGGAAAGTTGATGTAATCGAGTTTCTTCAAGTATTCACAAGACACAGGTATTACTGTTGTATTGGATATCTAAAAAGTCTTGTTGAAAATTACATGTTATAAACATGCATTATCTCAACAATACGATATTAATTTCCTTTTCATAAAATTTGTAGCATTTATTTCTTGCACGTCACAGAAAATAACATTTTCTAACCCTAAAGGTATCTCATAATATAATCAAAATATGTCAAGACTACGATATTAATTTCCTTTTCATGAAATTTGTAGCATTTATTTCTTCCACATCACAGAAAATAACATTTTCTAGGGCAAAGGTATCTGATAATATCTGTCAAAATCACAACGACTGTTCAAGTGTCAATTGATACTTACCAACTGAATCACATGGGATTAAAATAATAGAATGACAGAAAAATTATAAATCTTTGATTTAACTTTATTAATGCTATCACTACAAATGTCATCTTTTTTGGACGAAAATGAGCATTTGTCAAGGTAATAAAAGTTGAACAAATTCATTGTAAAGTTCATTACCTTTTACCTGTACAATAATTTTTTTTTTATATGATATAGCAATTTTCAATAAATGTCCATGAATTATTCAGAATGTCAAAAAACAGTTAATTAGAAGTAAAAATATAATTACTGAAAATTTGACGTAATTAAGTTTCTTCAAGTATTCACAAGACTCTGGTATTACTGTTGCATTGGATATCTTAAAAGATCTTGTTGAAAATGACATGTTATAAACATACATTATGTCAACACTACGAAATTAATTTCCTTTTTAAGAAATTTGTAACATCTATTTCTTCCACATCACAGAAAGAAAACATTTTCTAGAGGAAAGGTATCTGATATTATCTCTCATAATAGCAAGACGGTAAAATGTCAATTGATACTTTTACGCTAAATAACATGGGAATGCAAAAATAGAATGACAGAAAAATGATCAATCTTTGATTTAACTTTAGTGATGCTATCACTCAAAAATGTGATCTTTTTTCAACAAAATGAGTATTTGCCAAAGTAATGGAAATTACATAAGTTAAATCTAAAGTTCATCACATTTTACTCTCGCAATAAAGAATGTCTTTTTATATGATTAAGCAGTTTTTATGAAATGCATTATCTCAAAACTACGATATTAATTTCCTTTTCATAAAATTTGTAGCATTTATTTCTTGCACATCACAGAAAATAACATTTTCTACCCTAAAGGTATCTGATAATATCTGTCATAATCAAAATATGTCAAGACTACGATATTCATTTCCTTTTCATGAAATTTGTAGCATTTATTTCTTACACATCACAGAAAATAACATTCTGGGGTAGAAAAAGCTGGTAGTCTGTTCGTGAAATCGAGAAGAACCCGTAAGGAGGAGACCAGTCAGGAGTTAGTTAAAAGGGCGAGTTCAGTACGTGTTCCGATATGGAGCTGTTGCACAGTATTCAATCAAGTGAAAATACAGTCAACTTCAAGACATGTCTACACCACCATCAGATACGGGAGAGAGAGCGAGCCACACCTTGGACAAGTGTTTTTAGACCGTTCCAACGTGACACCGGATTCCAAACGTGAATATAGAACAATACTATAAAGGCTAGTGTGCACGTTTTCAATACTTAAATTAGCATATCAACAACAGAGAGTGCGGCAGCTCAGGCCTTTGATAACAACAAACATTCTTGTACGTAACACCGAGAGTGCGGCTGGTCAGGTATCCAACCAAAAAAAAACTCTTATACATAACACCCTTCCCCTTAAAAGAACGGAAATCTACCATAGAGTAAGGGGATTTCCCTTAGTTTCCTGTATACATTAGATTGTTCTACTAAGAGCATCTGCAATTAATTTTCATTTCCAGATATGTGCTTAATATCTAGATCATAACTTTGCAAAAATAAACTCCATCTCATAAGATGTGCACGTTTTTGCTTAAACATATTAATATAAACTAAAGGATTAAGGTCCGTATATACAACAGTTTCATATGGACCACTAACGTAAACTTCAAAATGTTCAATTGCTTGCACTAAAGCGAACCCTTCTTTTTCAATAGTAGAATACTTTTGCTGACTACTAATTGAGCTTCCTTGGGAAATAAGCAAGAGGACGCTCCAAATTCTGGGCACTTAATTGATGTGTGTCCACACATCACTTGCCTCTGTGATAAGGTTAAATGGTTTGCTAAAATCTGGTGCAGCGAGAACAGGATCATTCATTAAAAAGAGCTTTAGACTGTCAAAGGCACTCTGGCAAGTGTCAGACTAAGTGAACTTTGACTTCTTTGATAACAGGTTTGTCAAAGGGCTTGCTACCTCAGCAAAGTTTGGGCAGATCTTTCGGTAAAAACCGGTCATTCCAAGAAAACGCACGAGTTTCTTTTTGTTTTTAGGAACTGAGAATTCCTCAATTGCTCGAATTTTGGAATTTTTGGGCGAAATTTTTCCTCCAACTACTACATGACCCAGGTAAGTAACAGTGGCTTTGCCGATTTCACTCCAGTGCAAATTTACAGTAAGTTTCGCGTTTTCAAGTCTTTCAAAGAAAAGCCTTGGTTCTGCTTAGATGAGACTGCCAGTCATTCGAATAAATTATAACATCGTCAATGTATGTACCACATCCCTTAAATACCTGACAAACTGTGTTCATTAAAAGGGTAAATGTACTCGGTGCGTTTTTCATTCCAAATGGCATGACATTACACGACCATAAGCCATCGAGTGTTACAAAGCTAGATATTTCTTTGGCCCTTTCGGTAAGGGGAACCTGCCAATATCCTTTTAACAAATCATACTTGCTAACAAATTTGGAACTCCCAATACGCTCAATGCAGTAATCGAGACGTGGTATAGGGTCACTGTAACTGAATTCACTCTCCTATAATCAATGCATAGCCTCTTTGAACCGTCTTCCTTGGGATCTAGCAAAATGGGTGACGCCCATGGACTTTGGCTAGGCGAGATGATGTCATTGTCTAACATATATTTAATCTCATCTCTTACAACTTGAAGCTTGATGGGATTCAGCCGGTAAGGGTGCTGCTTGATTGGCTGAGCGTCCCTAACTTCAACATCATGATACAGTACGTTTGTCCTCCCTGGGATGTCAGAGAACACACTTGGATAGCAAGTTATTAAGTTTTCCATTTCCTCCCTTTGATTAGTCTCTAAGTGACTTAACTTAGTATCGAGATTGCGGAAAATTTCTGAATTTTTAGTTATCTCTGTGTAAGGACTATCTTTAACAGCATGACTTTCAGATTCTAAGACTGTCACAGGGTTAGTCTCCACAATTGGTTGGCTACAAGAATCAGAGTCATTTCCTTCATAATATGGCTTGAGCATATTAACATGGCAGTCTGGTAGCTTTACGCCTATCAGGAGTCTCGATAACCTAGTTGACACTACTAGTCTGTTTCACAATTCGGTAAGGACCAGTATTGTGCACGCAAAGGTTCACCGTGGACTGGGAGCAAAACTAGAACTTTATCCCCAGGTTTGAATATGCGATCTCTAGCATCCTTATGATACCTTATCTTTCATTTGGGATTGTGATTTTGCAAGACTATCCTTTGCCATGGTACATGCTTTGAGGAGGCGTTCATTCATGTCAGATATGTAATCTAAAACATTACTTTCAGTCACATTTCTGATAACCACCCTTCTTTTAATACCTTTAAAGGCCCACGTACTTCATGACCATTTATAAACTCAAAAGGACTGAAGCCAGTTGATTCGTTACGAGTTTCTCTTGTAGCAAAAGCAAAAAGTCTATCCCTTTATCCCCATCGGTCTGATTATCATGACAGAAAGTCTTGACCATTGTCTTCAAGGTTTGATGGTAAAGCTCGAGAGCACCTTGCGACTGGGGGTGGTAAGTAGAGGATGCAATTTGTTTGATGCCCAAATTACAAAGAACATTTGAGAACAACTCACTCATGAAATTAGACCCTTGGTCAAGTTGCACTTCTTTCGGAAGCCCCACTCTGGTGAAAAATTTAATTAATACATCAGCGACCAGTTTGGCAATTATGTTCCTAAGCGAAATTGCTTCGGGATACCTAGTTTCAACATCCATGATCGTTAGAATATAGCTATATCCTGATCTAGTTCTAGGTAGGGGCCCACACAATCAATTATTACCCTTTCGAATGGTTGTCCTATAGCAGGTATGGGAATAAGAGGTGCATTTCGAATTTTCTGGTTTGGTTTTCCTACCAACTGGCAAGTCGGACAACTTCTACAGACGTCAGCTACATCCCGATGGATCTTAGGCCAAAAGAAGTGTCTTAAAATTCGATCTTGAGTCTTTCTAACCCCCCGGTGACCAGACATCGGCAGATCATGAGCTACCTTCATTATATACACCCGACATTCTTTTGGAACAACTATTTGGTGATAAACCCGACAGACATCCCCAGACGATACCTCCGGATGACGCCACTTCCGCATCAGCACCTCAGATTTCGAAATATAGTAACCTACAGGCACTTTAGCTACTTCACGTTCGGTCAGGGCCTAATCCAATAACTTTTTGACTTGATCATCCGCTTCCTGCTTAGAAATCAAGGCTTTACGGTCTAAAGGAAAAGATTCCCCTACGTTTACCTTATTTCTTGGATTCATATCACCATTTACCTTGAGCGAGTCAATGTTCTCAAAGAATGTCCCAGCCAACTTGAAACTATCATTGACTTCCCGCGTTTTGACTTCATTTAATTCGTTCAATTTACTGGCCATGGAACGAGTTGTCACACAATCCGGGAATATGCCCGGGATTTCACTGGACAACTGTTCTGTTTCCTCAACAACACGAGGTTTTGAGCAGACTTGTATGCTAGGGGAAACGCAAACTCTGCCACCGGCAATATCGTTGCCCAGAAGAAAATGCACCCCCTCTGCAAGTAACCTATCTGCGATACCAACCTCTACCAATCTAGTGCCATCATCGTAATCAAGGTAGAGTTGAATTAGGGCTGCCCTAACAGGATCTTCTCCCACTCCCCTAACTAGCACATGCACTGGACTGTCATCAACATCCCGACCTAAGGGAAGCATACTACGCAACATTAATGAACGAGATGCGCCAGTATCCCGTAAGATAATAATTTCTGTAGACGCATCATTATCTGGTCGAGTGACAGTACCTAGTGAAATAAAATGGTCGTAGCCACGCTTTTCTACTTTGGCCCTAACATCTTCAACACGGCTACTAGAAACACTGATGTTAAAATGTGTCTTGGACTCCTTTGAGCCATTCAGCACTGATTGGGATCCCATATCCATTTTAGAGCTTGGGGGACTTGACACAAAAGCAGTTGGCTTATCCAAATCTCTAAGTCTCTTAAAGCATGTTTCATACGTATGACCATCTTATGGCAATAGCTACACCTGGGTGTCCCATTTTCAGGCTTAGAATTATCACCTGAGGACATACCCTTTGTATCAGACGCTTTACTAGACCCTGATTTCCCACCGTTGTCTTTCTTTTTAAAGCCCTTGTGGGACTTTTAGTCACGTGATCGATCAAATGAATTTTTATGAGCTACCTCATAGTCATCAGAAATAATGGTGGCCTTTTCAAGATGCTCTACCCCTCTATCTGATAGGTTTATTCTGATTTCTCTTGGTACACAGTTACAGAACTCTTCCATTAAAATTAATTCCCTTAATTTTGCAAAGTCACTGCCAACTTTCTTCGATGAAATCCATTTGTCTAGCAACTCAGACTTTACCTTGCTAAACTCTACGCAAGTCTGGTTTGATTCCTTTTGCGAAGTGTTTCAAAATTTTTGTGGGTACGCTTCGGGTACCAATTGATAAGCCTTTAGGACGTGTTTTTACTTTATCATAATCTGAACCTTCAGCATACGATCAGGAATTGTAAACATCCTTTGCCTTTCCAACAAATACACTATAGAGCAAAGTAGTCCAATACTTGGAAGACCAGTCCAACTTTTTGGCTAAGTTTTCGAAAGACGTAAAAAAACTATCAACCGCCTTTTCGTCGAACTGAGGCAAGAGTCTTACATTCTTGGAAAAGTCGAGAGTGACAGAAGTTGAGACGTGGGGACCCAATTTTAACCTCATTTCTATTTCTTTCATAGCCTTCTCATGTTCCATTTTTTTTACTCTTTGCTCAAAATCTAGCTGTTTTTCCTTAACTCTAGAATCTAATTCCTTGAGTTTCAATTGGATCCTTAATTTCTCTAACTCTTCTTCATTGCTTTTAGATTGAGCAATGTCTCCTTCTACCTGAACTAGACCCAGCTCAATAAGACTACTTAATACTGACCGACTCAAAAGCACTTTCTTAGCACTAGGTGAAACTTCAAGTTCTAAATGCCTTGCTACTGAAACTCATTCAGGTTTTGATAAACCATCTATGGACTCTACAGTTAAATTCGTACGAGATACAAACTCCTCGGGGGTAGTGAAAGCCATGATAACATTCACATGAAAGGTCAAGTACAATAAAATTAACTTGCAAAACCTCAAACAAATGCTCATTCCTACTATGATAGTCTCCTAAATCTTGAGATATTAGCTTGTCTCGACCTGTTCATTTCCCGGATAAGCCCCCAAATTATACTACAAATAGAATGACAGAAAAATCATAGATCTTTGATTCAACCTTATTAATGCTATAACTAAAAGTGTGATCTTTGTGTGACGAATGCTTATTCCTACAATGACAGTCTGCTAAATTTTAAGATATTAGCTTGTCCCGATATGTTCGTTTCTTGGATAAGCCCCAATTCTGTTACGAAGTCCAGATATAAAAGAACGAAGTTTTAGTAAGGGACGTTTTGGAAAGCAGAATAATGAGTAGAATGAGTATCCGAATTTTAAAGTAATATAATTCGTTTCTTGAGAAAATACCATTTTATAGTGAAAAAAGTGTACCGGTACTTATAAAAGAATTAAATTACTAGTGCATGGGAGGTACCTCCAGTGGACCAATTCAGCTGGGCTCTCCCGTGGCAGTCTTTTATGCGTTTGACGAAAGATGGTGGTTACGATGCGCGCGGCTTCCTACACGTTAGGCCAGGGCGAGATACTTCGGTGTAACCAGAAAGGAGGAGATGACTATGCGGTTGTCCATGGGGTAGAAAAAGCTGGTAGTCCGTTCGTGAAATCCAGAAGAACCCGTAAGGAGGAGACCAGTCAGGAGTTAGGTAAAAGGGCGAGTTCAATACGTGTTCCGATATGGAGCGGTTGCACAGAATTCGGTCAAGTGAAAATACAGTCAGCTTCCAGACATGTCTACACCATCATCATCAGAGAGAGGAGAGAGAGTGAGCCACACCTTGGACAAGTGTTTTTAAACCGCTCCAACATGACGCCGGATTCCAAACATGAATATAGAACAATACTATAAAGGTTCATGTGCACGTTTTCAATACTTAAATTACCATATCAACAACAGAGAGTGTGGCAGCTCAGGCCTTTGATAACAACATTCTTGTACATAACATCGATAGTGCGGCTGGTCAGGTATCCAACAACAAAGAAACTCTTATACATAACAATGGGAATGAAAAAACAGAATGACACAAAACTCCTACGGCTTTGATAAAACGTTCTTAATGCTATTACTTAACAATGTGATCATTTTTTTCGACAAAAATGAGCATTTGTCTAGGTAGTGGAAATTACATAAGTCAAATCTAAAGTTCATCACTTTTCACTCTTGCAATAGAGAATGTCTTTTTATATGATTAAACAATTTTTAATAAATGTGCGTGAATAATTCAGAATGTCTCAAAACAGGGTTTTCAAGTAATAATATAAAAATATATCTACTGAGAAGTTCATGTTATCAACTTTCTCCAAGTATTCACAAGACAATAACATTACTGTTGCATTAGATATCTTACAAGTTCTTGTTAAAAATTATATGTTATTTACATACTAATACATTAACACCACATTATTAATTTCCTTTTCAGGAAATTTGTAAAATTTATTTCTTCCACATCACAGAAAATAACGTTCTTTAGAGGGAAGGTATGTGATAATATCTGTCATAATTACAAGGACTGTAAAAATGTCAATTGATACTTACATCCTGAATCACATGGGATTTAAAAAATAGAATGACACAAAACTCTTAAATCTTTGATTTAACTTTACTAATCCTTTCACAAAATAATGTGATCTTTTTTTCGACAAAAATGAGCATTTGTCAAGGTAATGACAAATTACATAAGTTTATCACTTTTCACTCTTTTAATAAGAAGGTCTTTCTATATGATTACATAATTTTTAAGAAAAGTGCGTGAATATTTTAGAATGTCTCAGAACAGGGTTTTTAATAATAATATCACAATATATAACCGAAAAGTTCATGTTATCAAGTTTCTCCAAGTATTTACAAGACAATGGCATTACTGTTGCTTTAGATATTTTACATGTTCTTGTCAAAAATTATATGTTATTTACACACAAATATTTTAACACTTCAATATTAATTTCCTTTTCATGAAATTTGTAACATTTATTCCTTCCATATCACAGAAAACATTTTCTAAAGAAAAGGTATCTGATAATATCTGCCATAATTACAATACTGTAAAAATGTCAATTGATACGTACCTGCTGAATAACATGGGAATAAAAAATAGAATGACAGAAAACTCTGAAATCTTTGATTCAACTTTTTTAATGCTTTCACTAAATAAAAAAATGACAAAAATGACAAAAAAAAATGAGCATCTGTCAAGGTAATGGGAATTAAATAAGTTAAATCTAAAGTTCATCACTTTTCACTATACCAATAGAGAATGTCTTTTTATATGATTAAACAGTTTTTAATAAATGTGCGTGAATAATTCAGAATGTCTCAAAACAGGGTTTTCAAGTAATGATATAACAGTATAATTACTTAAAAGTTGATGTAATCAAGTTTCTTCAAGTACTCACAAGACACTGGTATTACTCTTGCATAGGATATCTTAAATATTCTTATTGAAAATTATATGCTATTAGATACATTATGTCAACACTACAATATTAATTTCCTTTTCATGAAATTTGTAGCATTTATATCTTTCACATCACAGAAAATAACATTTTCTAGAGTAAAGGTATTTGATGATATCTATCATAATCACAGGGACTGTACAAAGGTCGATTGCTGCTTACCTGCTAAATCATGGCGGAATGAAAAATTAGAATGACAGAAAAATCATGAATCTTTGATTCAACTTATTATTGCTATCACTAACAAATGTGATCTCTTTTCGACAAAAATGTGCACTTGTTAAGGTGATGGAAGTTAAATAAATTAAATCTAAAGTTCACCACTTTTAACCCTTTCAATAGAGAATGTCTTTTTACATGATCACGCAATTTTAATAATTGTGCATGAATAATTCAGAATGTCTCAAAACAGGGTTTTCACGTAATAATATAACTAATAATTACTTAAAAGTTGATGTATTCAAGTTTCTTCAAGTATTCACATGACAATGGTATTACTGTCGCATTGGATATCTTAAACGTTCTTGTTGAAAATTATATGTTATTAAGATACAATGTTAATTTCCTTTTCATGAAAACTGTACCATTTATTTCTGTCAGATCCATGAAAATAAATTTTGCTAGAGGAAAGGTATCTGATAACATCTGCCATCATCATCACAAAGACTGTGTAAAACTTTGATTCAACTTTATTAATACTACCACTAAAACATGTGATCTTTTTTGACAAAAATGAGCATTTGTCAAGGTAATGAAACTTAAATTAAATCTACAGTTCATCACTGTTCGCTCTTTCAATAGCGAATGTCTTTTATATGAGTAAGCAATATTTTAATAAATGTGGGTGAATAATGCAGAATGTCTCAAAACAGGGTTTTCAAGTAATAATGTAACAAAATAATTACTGAAACGTTGATGTAATCAAGTTTCTTCAAGCATTTATAAGACAATGTCAGTACTGCTGAATTGGATACCTTAAAAGTTCTTGTTGAAAATTATACGTTGTTAACATACATTATGTCAACACTACAATATTAATTTCCTTTTCATGAAAATTGTAACATTTATTTATTCTACATCACAGAAAATAACACTTTCTAGAGGAAAGGTATCTGATAATATCTGTCATAATCACAAAGACTGTAAAAATGTCAATTGATACTTACCACCTGAATCACATGGGAATGAAAAAATAGAATGACAGAAAAATCATTAATCTATGATTCACTTTATTAATACTATCACTAAAAAAATGTGATCTTTTGCTTCTGAAGTGAGCATTTCTCAATATAAAAGAAGTTAGAAAAATTGTGCAAAAGTTTATCACTTTCAATTCACTCTTTCAGAAGAGTATGTCTTTTTGTATGATCCTACAATTCTTTATGAATGTGTGCGAATAATTCAGAGTGTCTCAAAACGGTTGATTACAAGTAACAGTGTAACAATATAATTACTGAAAATTTGATGTGATATATTCAAGTATTTAAGTATTCACAACACGATACGGTTACTATTGGATTGGAAACTTAAACAATTTAGTTGAAAATTATGTGTTAGCAACCGATATTAAGTCTATACTATGATCTCCCTCTTTAATGCTTCATTAAATTGTTTAAAATTTATTCTCTGCACATCGCAGTAGATAACTGTTTGTAGAAGAAAGGCAACAAAGGACAATTGATACTTATGAACTGAATCACAGGGGAGTGAGAAAATAGCATGACAGAAAATTATAATTCTTTTATTCAACTTAATGTTTCTTCGAGTATTTACAAGACCATGGTTTTACTACTGGATTGAAAACTTTAACATTCCTGGTGAAAATTATATGATAGCAACCGATATTATGTCAACACTATGGTCTTCCTTTCCACTGCTTCATTAAAATGTTAAAAATTACTTCTTGCACATCACAGGACATAACTGTTTCTAGAAGAAACATATCTGATAAGATCTATCATAATCACGATGAGGGTAAAAAGTTCAATTGATACTTACCGGCTGAATCACATCGGACTCAAAAAGAGAGAATACCAGAAAGCCATGAAACTTTGATTCATTTGATTAAAAATATATAAATGCATAAAATAAAAGATTCGAGAGTAAGGAACTCTATGCACTGGCCATTTAGAAGTAGTGTAAACTGCTACAGATGTCACAGAATAGAATTCCCCAAGTCCTATGATATACTTTTCACTTAGGTTAAATACTTGCTGGAATTGCTACCTAGAGGTGTCTAACTCAGGGAGGAGAAAAGGTTGAAGGGTGGGTCACCCCTTCCACAACTTCAAAAAATGTGACCATGGCAAAATTAAACATCAGAGTAGAGCAACAAAACAGAAAATAATAAGATTATACATTACAAATTCTTAAGTCAGTGGTGACAAATCAATTTTTGAATTAATCTTATGTTGAAATCCCTCACATAATATTCATCAGTATGTATTTTAAGCCTCTCTCTAGCTTTAATCATTGAATGTTGTTTGGTCATCTCTTACATGGAATATTTATGACTCTGACCAAAAACATTTGATGTTCAAAGCTGGAGAGATGCATAAAACACATACTCATATCTAGGACAAATTCAAACAATACTGTTTTTTCATTCACTCTCACA
This sequence comes from Stichopus chloronotus, assembly GCA_021234535.1. Taxonomy (NCBI): domain Eukaryota; kingdom Metazoa; phylum Echinodermata; class Holothuroidea; order Aspidochirotida; family Stichopodidae; genus Stichopus; species Stichopus chloronotus. Next base: position 6,440,521 of record CM037849.1, read on the forward strand.
TGTCCTGACTGAATTTTCATTTGCAGATGATTTTATAACACAAATCCTTTGAGGAGGAAAGTGCTAAAGATGTATGTCACAATTACCTATCTTCCTTTCATATTTTTTTAGAGTTTGATAAATTTTGAATAAGAAAAAAAAACAAGAGAACATCATCTCATCCCTATAATGTTCTCTAATACTCATTCAGTCTTTTACACACATGCTTGTTACTATAGCCAAGTTAAATCAAACATGTAGCGCTACACACATGGAGCAGCCTTACATATATACGTAATTTGGATATGTAAAGGACATGTAAGTGAACTGTTGTGTGTGGGTACACGTGTGATCGTAATAAATTTTATTTTACAAAGAATCCCATCCATATAAAATGTTCTCAAATGCTGTATATAATACAATACAAATATATACCAATGTAAAAATTTAAAAATATAAAACAACCAAGTCGCATATGAGTGTCAAAGTTCCCCCGCATAGGCACGTGTATGTCAAAATAATTATTAGATTTTACATATTCCTCAGATCAGTATGCCGTCACATTTGACGCTTTCTAATAGTTCTAGAAGTTTGTGGTTCCATTTCTTCACATCAAAATGTACTGTATTAGAAACCACTTCAACTCCTTGTCAGTATACAAGACTGAAAGAACATACTGAATGGAGGATAGACGAAAGTGTGGAAAATGACATCATTATCAGACATAATCACTCCACCCAAACCAGGGTTGTACTGTGGGAGAAAATCAACTAGAAAGGCAAAAACTATTGCAGTTTCGATTATTCAGTTATCAGCATTTTGAATCTGGCGTATTGCACAAGGTTAGGATACACTGACCGGAATGACCTTTGACCTCCACCCCAAATGTGAAATTTGTCAAATCTTTCCTTCTAGAGGTATTGCATTAGCTTTTTCAATTTCACCCCTCTTGACCCCCCATGACCTTTGAACTAAACCACAACAATAGCCTTCTTGTACTCAATGAGATACACCTACATACCACATATGAGATCTGCTCAAGCTTCCCTTGTTGGAGATATCGTGTTTAGAAGGTTTTCCCAACTTGACTCCTGGTGACCCCAAATGAACTCTGACCTTCACCAACAACAATAGGCTTTTTGTAATTAGTAAGGTACACCTACATACTAAATATGAGATCTACTCAACCTTCCCTTCTTGAGATATCATGTTTACAACATTTTCATACTGTAAGTTAACCATTGTTGACCCAAAATGACCTTCACTAAAAAATAGGCTACTTGTACTCAATACAGCACAGCACACCAACACACCAACACACCATATATGAGATCTGTACAAACTTCCCTGCTTGAGATATCATGTTAAGGTTTTCACAACTTAACCCTGTTGACCCCGAAATGACCTTTGACCTTCCCCTAAAACAATAAACTGCTGGTGCTCAATAAGGTACACGTACAAATATAACATCTGTCAAATCTTCTCTCCTTGGGATATTGTGCTTACAAGGTAGGGATCACAAACATACATACAGACAAACATACATATACACATACATACACACCCATACATACATGCACAATCATGAATGCATACATTTCTCTTATCATTGAAATCAACAAGACAATAACATTACTAAAGTATTGAAATCCAATCTATGTACACCACAGAAAATAACTTTTCTAGGGAAAAATTTCAAATAATATCTTTCATAATCATGAAGTATGTGAAAATGTGAGAAATATATGAAAATATATTAGGCTGAATTACAGGGTAACGAGACAATACAAATGAAAGAAAATAAAGAATTTTCTACTCAATTTTATTAATGTTACCACTGAAAGTAGTGAATTTTTCTCTACCTCAATGAGATAATATCTGTCATCATTAAAAAGAATGTAGAAATGTAAATTGTTACTTACCAACTGAATCAAAGGTGAATGAAAAAATGGAATGACAGTAAATCATGAATCGTTTCTTAAACTGAAATGAAGTGATCTTTATTTTACCTAATTAGCATATATCACAAGCTGCAAAAAGAAAAGGTACCTATATGTAAAAAATGGAAAGGGACAAAGGTTGCTTATTCCGGGAAATGCATAAAGTAGGACCTACAGGTGTTGCTTTAAATAACGGAAAATAACATTGATAAAACAAGTGTCGGGATTTCGATTGTTATTAGTTTTAATAGTTTTTACTAGTTTTTAGAAGAATGCAAGAGCGGATGTGTCTCAACTTCCTGCCTTGCGATGCTGGGAAATATGAAACATTTTCTTTTAAACTTACATATGTCAAGTACTTTACTAGTCAAATAAAAATCTAGCATTTATAACGACGACCAAAACCACCAGCCCATCAAGAAAAATACCATACTTCTTTTTTGAAATTACTAAGGTTGACTGCAAATGTAGGTTTTTATGCTTTCCACTGCTAGGAATGTGTAACGAGGTGAGAGTCCATTAAGCCATGTTAAAGCGAATTATCAAATATGAAGATGACATTAAAGATGCCATGATCAAAAATAAGAAGGCGAGACATCTGCTATCCCAATGGGAATAAATCAATACTTTTGATTCTCTCAACATTGTTATGACACCTTTAGCCGAGTTGACAGACATCATGTCAGGTAGCAAGGTTGCTACTGTATCTTGCTTGACGAGTATGCTAAAAAGATTGACAGATGATGACCTTTCAAAACACACACTTGAGGACGAGCCTAATCCAGAACATTTGCCCTACATGTTACATATTTTTATCTTGGGCCATGTCACCTGTATCGCATACACACAAGGTGTCTAGTACATTCTCATTCACGTACCACAGAAGAAGCAGTAACATATTCACACTCGTTTAAAGTACAACATTGGATTTTGCTATGGAATTGGCAGCAACCAATGACAATGAGCCTTTCAGTTCAAAGTGGAACTGACCAAAGTGGGGGAAGAGCAACCCCAGGATATCAGTTAGACAAACTATAATCTTTAAACCCGTCTGCTAGACATATGACATACAAAAACCTTAATAAGTGCACTCTGGGGACATTCTTGTGAATATACGTGTCCATATCAGTTGTGAATAGTCCAAAGGCACTCGAAGTGCGAACTTTCACCTCTTGGTGGCGCATACCATTCAGTCAAGCAAGGGTGTACAATATGTTTATTGTGACTGGGTGGCCATGTTAAAATTTTCATATGAATTATCTAAAGCTTGCATGTGTGGATATATTTAGTTGAACAAAATGAGCTCCCTTCTTCCAAGGGCTTTTCAGGTGAATGGCAATCTGTCAGCCGACAGATACGGGGAAAGAATAGAAAACAGGTAAGGCATAAAGAGGAGCTTATGCTTGGAGCTGTGTGTTGGTTGGATGACAATTAGAGAAATTATAGAGGAGAGAAGAGCTGGTCAATCAAATGGGATAAGTGAACGTAATGGGCTTATACTGCAGAATAGCCCTTAGCTACGACTACCTCTTTCTTAGCCCTTGCTTTAAGGTTTCTATTTGCAAATCTTAACTTCTTCAAGAATATGTATTAGTGAATTTCGTGTACTATCCAATTGTCATGTTTTATCATTTTACGAAGCCATGACTCCACTCTAAAGTCATATATGTCTGTTTTGTTAATCATTGTGTGCAATATTTTGCCTCTCGGACTCTATCCTGAAGTTTGAGTATTTACATTTGACCGATTTTCAAACTGGCTTATTCAATACATCTTTGGAATGATTTTCTCGATATGACCACGTTAGGAATTCGAATATTTTGTAATGGGTGTAGTTTTGCAAGGACTGAATCTTTCTCTTCTGTGACACACTGACCCAGTTTTCGTGATCGTGTGACGGTGCCGTCCGCTTAGTCCTCACTCTGTCAGTGCACCATTAATTTTGCATTCAAGTTTTGAAACTTTCATTTTCTGTTTTTTGTAAATGTACTTGTAAGTTGTAACCATCATTTCAGTCTCTGCCTCTAGACATACATTTTTGATACAGACATCCTTTCGGGCCAGAGAAGACGACCTTATTTCTGTGAATGACCTTCTTTCATATAACCTACTTTTGGCAGAAATTCCAGAGACTGCAACAGCTGGAACCCCTGACTCACAAATGCTGAGCGGCAAAGCTACAACTTTAACTTTACCTGACACACCAGTGATACCACCACCAGCAAAGAAGAAGCGAACACTTGTTTCGTGGTTAGATAATGAGAAGACCCCCCTGGAGGCTGCTATACAGACAGTCAAAGGTTGACACAGAAACCTGATACACCGCGATGCTCGCATAGAGTGTGAGGAGGACCCCCTCCAGTGGTGGGGAGACCATGCAAAAAATTTCCCATCACTAGCAAACTTCCCCCGAAAGTGTCTCTGTATCCAGGCTACCTCATCTCCCACTAACAGACTTTTCTGTAAAGCATCGAACACCATTACCCCAAAGCGGACACAGCTAAATTCCGAAGAAGAAAATATGTTCGTGATTTTAGCACAGAACTTGTGAACTTTCATATTGTTTTAACTGTTCACTCCCTCTTAATTGTAAGTACAGAGTACCATTAATTACACTTACAGATTATGGTGCTCATCACTGTACAATCACCAAAATGTAAATGGCATTTTGTAGTAGAGGTATGTAGAGGTACTGAAATTGTGAATAAAGAAATTCAATGTTTCTGCTTGGTTTTGATCTAACAAGCTTTCACTTAATGTACACAAAACAAATTCTATGGTTTTTCACCCTTACCAGAGTCAGGTGTCTAATAAACCGCTCACACTCGATGGACGATCTATCGCTTCTCTAATTACTACAAAGTTCCCGGGTGTTATTTTCGACAAAACATATTACCTGGAAACCCCACATTCCAAATTTACAGTACTGTTTCTAAGATTGTATGATTCATGTATAAAACTAAAAATTATGTTCCTAAGAGTATTTTGTGGTCTCTATATAATGTTATAATTTGACCCCACCTACATTATTGTGCTATTGTTTTGGCTGATGCATGTCCATCTTCTGTCAGTAGTCTCTATTTTCTTCAGAAAAAGAGAATCAGAATTATTTGTAACGCCTCCTATCACCGACACTTTATGCCTTTTTCAATGAATTACATATCCTCGCAGTTTTGAAGAGTTTGGAATTCACTCGATTCTAAAATTGTTTCTCCTGGGTGATTTTCATGGTTCACGAAAAATTTGAAGACGTATTTACTTCAGCAAAGACTACAATCTTGGACAAAATACCTTGGGACACCCCGCGCCCCCGTTCAATGTTGGCTATAGGATTGCTGTTCAAAGGGTACATTCACTTCTACAGCGCAACATTGGGAAGGGGCGCGGGGTTTCATGTTATTCTCTCACCTAAAATTCAGTATTATATTTGCAACATACGACAAAGTGTCCCAACAATTTTGTCCAAGATTGTCTGAGAATTTCGAGGGGTTAGAAGCATGCGCGGTTCACAGGAAAAAATCGTCAATTTGAAACAAGTTAAACGGCAAAATGGGGGGTGATATTCCTTGCAACAAGAAACGTCAGCAGTGCATGTTCGGCATGTTTGGGGCCTATATTGAAGTTGGTTTACTGTAATAACATTATTGTGTGAATGTTGTCAATGTTATTACGGAGTAAGGGGAGGAATAAGTCAGTCAAATTGATGTATTTGCACTAAATGTGCTAAATAAAATGCAGTCATTGGGGAGGTAACATTATAACTCGAATGCATCTTGTCGACCATGAAACTACTTTAAAACATTTTGTACGATACAACTGACGTACTTTCGGCTCAGACTCTGATATTGAGACAGGCAACGAAGAAAAAAAAACAAACAAAAACAAAAAAATACCCCCCCAAAAAAAAAAAAATAACATGTGAGTGGTCCGTTGAAGAAGATCGATGTATATGCCTTATTTATTCAAATTGTTCACAGTGATGACGTGGTGTCTGGTATTAAAGTAACTACACTTAATGTCTATTAGGACTGACTTGCAGGTTAATCTGGGTAAAAAAGTGTACTATCACTATACAAAATAAACCTCTAAAATGCAAATTTAATAAATGTGAAATTTGCTCATATTCACATAACAGTGACATTGTGGCACCCATTCTATTGTACCGTACATGGTGCACTGTAATATGTCAGTCATTTTAAGCAGTTTCAACGGACTTCACAGTACATATTTGTTGTTAGAGCTATATCATTATGTTAATATACATATACATATTACCTTATGCTGTATATGAATGAATGAAAAATGAGAAGTTGACAGACATTTGAGTTTATAAATGGGTAATTGCGCAGTGAAAAACACTATGGTCATGCCGTGAATCGAACCCCGGCCTCCCCATCCAAGCTGACTTAGACCTAACAACAGCGTCCGACAGTATAGGTTAATGAAACCCACGTTCTACCAAATGTTTTGACAGGAAAATTTAAGCAACCAGTGGAAAAATTGCGTAGATTACAAGACTGAAGATTACATATGTTACCAGCTTCATGCAATGTAAAAATTGCAGTCACAAATCTTGATTTAGCGGCCGAAAAGGTAAAAAACCAGCCTTTACTAACGTTCTACCATTTACTTTAATATTAAGCTGAATCTACAGTACTGACTTTAACGCATTTTGGTAGAACGTGGACCTACTTCAGAATATATTATAACTGGGATTCCTACCAGCATTCTATAATTGCAGTAACACTCCTGTTGCAATGCAATGCAACAGCTGCCCATCAATGTTATTTCTAAACGCAACTATTTCTGTCCGCATACAAAACCATGAAACGATCTATTCATTCATGATCACTCCTTTCCAACAAAACATATACAAATAAACCCCCAAAATTAAAATTAAACTTGTTATGTTCATAGTCGAAATTCAGAATACTTTCATTTGAAAATCCCCAGACCCACAGGCCCCGAAAACTAATTTTTATGATGCACCTTGTCCAAAAATGTTCAATTTTCTTTCGAAATTTCGCTCCAAAATTGCTCCCAAAAAACTCAGACAATCTTGGACAAAATACCTTGGGACACCCCGCGCCCCCGTTCAATGTTGGCTATAGGATTGCTGTTCAAAGGGTACATTCACTTCTACAGCGCAACATTGGGAAGGGGCGCGGGGTTTCATGTTATTCTCTCACCTAAAATTCAGTATTATATTTGCAACATACGACAAAGTGTCCCAACAATTTTGTCCAAGATTGTAGATATTTCTTCTTAAGCTAACTTTTTTCTCTTCTTCGCTTTCATTCTTGTTTTACATTTTCTTTTTCCCTGACTTAAGTGTTTGTTTAGATGTTGCTATTCTTTCTTTTGGTATTTTATTTTTATTTTTTTTTTTTTTGGTAAGGTGGACTAAGCTTGGTAAGCTAAGCTTCTGCCAGGTCTCCACATCCTTCATTATGCTAGTGGAATATTTGTAAATTCTTACTGCCATCGGTTCTGAATGTGTTAATAAAGCTAATCAACAGAAGAAATAAGACAATTGTTTCTTATATTTTATATGTGTAATGAATGATTATGCTTTAGTATGATAGTGCTATAGAACTGCCAATGAAAAGGAAAAGGGTTTATCACCCAAAAGTTAGGGTGATCATATTTTCAGTCCATTCTCAGTATTTTGCAATCTGCAGCAGTAACCACCTCCCCCCCCCCCCGACCCTAGAATGCTAACTATTACAAATCAGTTGCTATTTAAGGTTAAACAAAAACACAGCTGCAGGTTTCGCCTTGTAGAAAACCATTTTGGCAGAAAATTGCTGGGCAAACTTCCAACAACATTACTTGCAAGTGCAGTTATGTGCAGCGAACAAGCAGCAAGCTGCCAAGCTTTCCTCAGGTAAAAATCATGCCTCCCTTTAGCAATGTAGGTACGGTACAGTCCGAGAAATCTCCATATGAAGACTATACAAGTTAAGGTTGCAAAGTCACTTGAGATTGTAGGATTTGGAATATGCCATTTTAAATAGGTCACAAAAAAGCTTGAACAGTAAACTATTATCAGTATGTGTAGACTGTGCAGTTGCACACAGTAATGAGGTATCTGTTACACACTGGTGTGCCATGTTTGTATCCGAACAAGAATGGCGGTTGGGAGGGAATACCCTGTCGGTAATAACTGTATTTTCCATATCGGTATTAAAACTGTGTATATATCGTCGGTATATCATCCAGATAATATTGTTGGCAGTTTATCTTACTACCTGCATCGTTATAAACAATGTATGAATACCTTGTGAGGTGTGAGTCAGGCTATCAGTGTTAGGGAAGATAGGGAGTGGGCACTGTTGACATATGTTTTTAGCATTCGCGTTCAACACTGTGAGCATGAGATAGAGATGGGATAACGTGTAGAAGGGTTGTGTGGTGCGGGGAGAATCTGCCTTAGGAATGTCCTATTTAAATACCCCAGGGAGGAATTGACATTGCATTGCAGTAACGAACTTTGGGCATTTGTTCTCTGGTTATCAATCAGTGAAATATAGTAATATAAACGAAATACCAAAAAATATATCATGCTGATATTTTCAGTATATACCTAGTTTTTGTACATATCGATTTTTACTATATAACAATATGATTACTGAAAATTTCATATAATCAAGTTTATTCAAATATTCACAAAACGATGGTATTACTATTGCATTGGATGTCTAAAAAGGTCTTGTTCAAAACTATATGTTATCAACATACATTATGTCAACATTACAATATTAATTTCCTTTTCGGGAAATTTGTAACATTTATTTCATCCACATCACAGAAAATAACATTATCTAGAGAAAAGGTATCTGATTATATCTGTCATAATCACTAAGACTGTAAAAATGTCAATTGATACTTACGTCCTGAATCACATGGGAACAAAAAAATAGAATGACAGAAAAATCATGAATGTTTGATTCAACTTTACTTAAGGTATGACTCAACAATGTGATATTTTTCAACAAAAATGAGCATTTGTCAAGGTAATGGAAATAAATCGATTGCACCAAAGTTCAATATTTAATTTCATTACTTTTGTACATGATCACATAATATTTAATGTGTGTAAATAATTTGAAATGTTTCAAAACAGAGGATGCCAAGTGATAACACAACAATATAACTACTACAAATTTTGATACAATCAAGTTTCTAGAATTAAGCACAGCATGATGGTATTACTATCTGATTAAAAACTTGAACGTTTTTGTTGGAAATTATATGTTAGCAACCAATATTTTGTCAACACTACCATCTTCCTCTTCACTGCTCCATTAAAATGTTTAAAATCCATTTGTTCCATATCACAGTAGATAACTTTTACTAGAAGAAAGATATCTGCTAACATCTATCATCATCACGAAGAATGTAAAAACGTCAATTGATACTTACCGGCTGAATCACAGGGCAATGAAAAATACAATGACAGAAAGTCATGAATCTTTGAATCAACTTTATTAATGCTATAACTAAAAATGTGATTTTTTTCGTTAAAAACAAGCATTTGTCAAGATACAGGAAATAAGATCAATTGCTTGAAAGTTTATCAACTTTCACTCTTTCAGAAGAGGATTTCTTTTCATGTGATCTCACAATTCTTCATGAATGTGTATGAATAATTCAGAATGTCTCAAAACGGTTGATGTCAAGTAACAATGTATCAAAATAAATACTGAATATTTGATGTAATTAAATTACTTCAAGTATTCACAACCGGATAGGATTACTACTGGATTGAAACCTTAGATGATTTTGTTGGAAATTATATGTAAGCAACCAATATTATGTCAATACTATGATCTTCCCCTTTAATAGTTCATTAAAATGTTAACAATTTATTTCTTACACATCACAGTTGATATTTTTTTTCTACAAGAAAGATATATGATAACATCTATCATAATCACAAAGAATGTAAAAAGGACAAATGATACTGGTACCCACTGAATAGAGTGACAGAATATTATTATATATATTACTAAAAACCAAAATATTTTTTCTATAAAATCTAGCATTTGTCAAGGTAATGGAAATTAAATAAATTAAATCTAAAGCTCATCACTTTTCACTCTTTCAAGAGAGAATGTCTTTTCATATCATTAAACAATTTTTAATAAATGTGCGTTAATAATTCAAAATGTCTCAAAACAGGGGATTTCAAGTAATAACATAACAACATAATTACTGAAAAGTTGATGTAATCAAGTTTCTTGAAGTATTCACAAGGCAATGGTACTACTGCTCCATTGGATATCTTAAAAGTTCTTATTTAAAAAATTATATATATATATATATATATATATATATATATTATAAATTATATGCTACTAAATACATTATGGCATCACTACAATATTAATTCCCTTTTCATGAAATGTTTAACATTTATTTCTTCCATATCACAGAAAATAACATTGTCTAGAGGAAAGAAGTATGATAATGTCTGTTATAATCACAAAGACTGTAAAAATGTCAATTAATACTTACCGACTGAATCACACGAGAATGAAAAAACAGAATGACAAAAAATCATCAATCTTCGATTCAACTTTTTTAATGCTATCACTAAAAAATAAGGTCTTTTTCTACAAAAGTAGAAGGTTTTCGTTAAAGGTAAGCATTTGTCAAGGTACAGGAAACTAGATCAATTGCAGGAAAGTCCATCAAGTATACACAAGACAATGGTATTACTGTTGAATTGGATATCTTAAAAGTTTTCGTTGAAAATTATATGTTATTAACATACATTATGTCAACACTACAATATCAATTTCCTTTTCATTAAATGTTTAATATTTATTTCTTCCACATCACAGAAAATAAAGTTTTCTAGTGGAAAGGTATCTCATAATACCTGTCATAATCACAAAATGGCTATGAATACTTACAAACTGAGTCACATGGAAATGAAAAAATAAAATGACACGAAATCATCAATCTTTGATTTAACTTTACTTAAGCTATCACTAAACAATGTGATATTTTTCAACAAAAATGAGCATTTGTCAAGGCAAAGGAATTAAATCAATTGCACAGAGTACAATCCTTAATTTCATTACTATTTACATGATCAAACAATATTTAACAAATGTGTGTGAATAATTTGATATCTTTCAAAACAGAGGATTCCAAGTGATAAAACAACAATATAATTACTAAAAAAATGTGATATAATCAAGTTTCTGGAAAAAATCACAACATGATGGTATTACTATCTGATTGAAAACTGCAACATTTTTGTTGGAAATTATATGTTAGCAACCGATGTTATGCCACAGGAGATTTCAAGGTAAGGGAAATTAAAGAAATTAAATCTAAAGTTCATCACTTTTCACTCTTTTAATAGAGAATGTCTTCTTATATGGTTAAACAATATTTAATATTTAATAAATGTGCGTGAATAATTCAGAATGTCTCAAAACAGGGGGTTTCAAGTAATAATATAACAATATAATTGTAAAAAGTTGATGAAATCAAATTTCTTTACCTATTCACAAGACAATGGTATCACTGTTCCATTGGATATCTTAACAGTTCGTGTTGAGAATAATATGTTATCAACATACATAATGTCTACACTACAATAATAATTTCCTTTTCATGAAATTTGTAACATTTATTTCTTCCACAACACAGAAAATCATTTTCCACAGGAAATGTATCTGTTAATGTCTGTCATAATCACAAAGACTGTAAAAATATCAATTGATACTTACCTCCTGAATCACATGGGAATGAAAAAAAAAGAATGACAGAAAATCATGAATCTTTGCTTCACCTTTATTAATACTATCACTTAAAAAACTTGTTCTGTTACTTTAAACGTAAGCACTTGCCAAGGTAAAGGAAATTATCAAAATGAAATCTAAATTTCTTCAATTTTCTTTTTTTCAATAGAGAATGTCTTTTTATATGATTAAACAATTTGAAATAAATATGCGTAAATAATTCAGCATGTCTCAAAACAGGGTTTTGAAGTAATAATATAACAATATAATAACTGTAAAGTTGATGTAATCAAGTTTCTTCAAGTATTTACAAGACAATGGTATTACTGTTGCATTCAATATCTTAAACGTTCTTGTTGGAAATTATATGTTATCAACATGCATTATGTCAACACTACAATATGAATTACTTTTACGATGTTTAACATTAATTTTATTTATTCCACATCACAGAAAATCCCACTTTTTTGAGGAAAGGTGTATGATAACATCTGTCATAATCACAAAGACTGTAAAAATGTCAATTGATACTTATGTTCTGAATCATGTAATGAAAGCATAGGATGACTGACAATCATAAATATTTGATTCAACTTTATTAATAGTATCACTAAACCAGAATGCAGAAATGCATTGTAGTTTCGATGATCTGTTGAAGAGAATTTTTTTCTGAATCTGATATGATAGCATTAGTATGTGTCACATTCAGCTACGTATGCTTTGCATGAAATATGAGATCTTCACAAGCTTCCTTTCTTGAGATCATATGTACATGTTCACAATTTGACCCTTGTTGACATTGAAAGATCTCCATTAAAGATCAATTGGATCATGTGCTCAATGAGGTACAACTAATTATTAAATAAGACATTTGTCCTAGCTTCCCTTCTTGAGATAGCATGTTTACAAGAATTCCATACTGTGACCCTGTTGACTGCAAATGGACTTTGACCTTCACCAAAGACAACGGAACTTTGTATACTCAATGAGATACACCGACAATCTAGGAAGAGTTCACGCAAATGTCGGAGTAAACGGAGTCAATTTCTCCAAAATCTTTAAATGAGAATAAATTTGTAAAAAATGTCTATGAATGTCTTCAGTTTCATGTGTGTACTCTGACTTTGAGTAAAAGTTACATATCCCCGATATTTTATTCACTTGTATTGTTTGAGTTGTTGGTTTGTCTTAAAACTGTTTTGTAAGGTGAAATATTCTCCTCACTATTTTTAAGTTGAATGTACAAAGTTTTAGTGTAAAATATGCCATCCTGCTTCTGATGACCCACTATAAGTTTAGCAATATATTAGACAACATAAAGCACATTTCAAGCAATTTGGATCAAAGTTTACTTCAAAATCTTAGTCTCCTCTGTTCCTCTACTGTAAGTGTAAGGCACAACAGTTAGAAATACATGTGTTAGCTAGGCTCTATCACAGTGTGTATGTTTATACATTAGGCTACAGAAAAAGTCCCCAGTCAATCTGGATGAAAATATCTCGTAGGAGGAAACCTTCGAATTAAAGTTTGGGAAAATAATGCGGATTGCTAGTTTGGGGTCTTTCCACAGGACATGTAAATGTTTTGGCAGTTTTGACCAATTGAGGAATTTGATACGTTCGACGTTCCTGAACAGGTGATAGTAAGTACAGTAGCAAGGATGTACAGTATCAAACTTTGCGCAACCAGCGTAAAAACCTTGGAATTTTTAGCTGTTGTAAATTCAAAATCCCTATAAATCATATATCATGTTTTCGTTGGTCTAAAATCCAATTTTACCAGTAAGTTGATCCAATATACTATGGATTGTACCTCGAAATCTATTATTTTAACCAACATTTACTGGAGTTAATGATACGATGTAAACTTGCCAAACTTCGCACACCTCATTAACGTTAGCATGACAATCATAACATGAAGTGTGTCCTTTTAAACACATCCTGTGCCTAAACCTACAGCAAAAACCTGTTAACAAGCTAGCAACAAAAACAATGGTCACAAAAACTCCCACTGCAGAGTCAAAATAATGATTTGATTTTTCGGGCTTCCTTTTCAGGGGTGCGTGAAGTTTGGCAGTGTACGAAGTTTGGTGTATGTACTATACAATACAAAGTGTACACAGACAACAATACAAATTGTGAGATCCGACCATGGGTTTTTTTTTTTTTTACTTCAGGGAGTCTAAGACCTTCACAACATTATCGCAAATTGTCTTTGGAATAAACGTTGGTAGAGCATTCGTTCCGACCATGTGCATACTTACATATGCAGTAGTGTACTTGCAAGTTGCAAGTTCACATAACAGCCAGGCAGCTGTGCAAGTTTGCCCTCACAGCAGAATAACACATTGTGCAGACTCAGTACAAATAGGCGGATGGGCTCAAAACTATAGGTGGATGCCTGATTTAGCTATTTTATCCCCCAGCTTATATGGTTTCTTTTCGGCGAGAATTACGGGGAAAATGTTACTTCATGTTTTAACCAACACGCATGTTTTCCAACTTGAAGTAACAAAATGAAAACATGCATGCAATTCACTCCTCTTTTTGTTGTTCTACAGTACCTTATATGGTGCCAAGTACATCCATATCCTCCTTTCAACTGTTTTTCTAGGCAGGTGTACGTGTGTTTTTCTAGGCAGGTGTACGGTATTTTGGAATATTCCTCCTTCTCTCGCTTTGCTTTTGTTTTTATGTCTTACAAACATTGTTTCTTATTTTGATGTTCCATTGTCGCCAAGTTTTTATCTTTCTACTAAAATGCTAATTTGTGTTTGATGTGCCCTGCAAGGTGCACAGCTTTTGTGTACACAACTTGAAGCGCGTTTCTTGGACTTTTCTGTAACCCCTAATCACGGACTATTCCAATTTCATACTTCTAACTATGGCATGTATAACTTGCAACCATCCATTGGCCAATGAAGCAAAAGTCATTGTGTGAAGATTAGAGTATGTTTGCAGTTCAGTTGCATTCTCTCTGATCAACTTCCTGAGCAAGCGAGAAGGTATCCATTGTTTCCTTCACAAGGCTTTACTTTTTATTAAGTATTATCCATCTTTCCAAGTGTACCTGGTATGTTTGGTATACATGTTAGCTGTTAAGTTTGATACCGTCGGTGTAGGTGTCAATGCCATGCTATGTATGTCAGGTATATTGACGCAGTTTATTTACAATGTTTTCACAGTTTGACCCTTGTGGACCTCAAGTGACCGTTGACCTCCATTAAAATAATAGCGTTCTTGTACTCAATAAGATACACCTACACACTTCATATGACATCTGTTCAAGCTTCCCTTCTTGAGAAATCGTGTTTACAAGATTTTCACAATTTGACCTCTGTTGACGCCAAATAACCTTTGACCTCCACCAAAAACAACAGAGTTCCTCTACTCATTGTGGCACAACTACATACCAAACATGAGGAGATCTCTCCAAGCTTCTTTTCTTGAAATATCGTGTTTAAAAGGTTTTAATAATGTGACCCCTGTTGATCCTGAATGACCCTTGACCTCCACCAAAAACAATAGAGTTCTTCTACTCAATGTGGTACACCTACATACCAAATATGAGAACTGTCCAAGCTTCCCTTCTTGAGATATCGTATTGACAAGGTGTTCATAATTTGACCCCTGTTGACCCCAAATGACCCTTGACCTACACCAAAAACAACACAGTTCTCCTACTCAAAGTGGTACACACACATACCAAATATGAGATCTCTCCAAGCTTCCCTTCTTGAGATATCATGTTTACAAGGTAGGGCGTCACAAACATACATACATACACACACACATACACAGCTTTCTTTTCCATTCATTCCGAGGACCTCATTGTGCTTTCTTTTGTATTTTTCTTCCTCAAATCTAATCTTAACAATAGACTGTCTATTGTTGATCTTAAGAAGACCGGAGAAATCTATTGAATTCTCTACAGAGGACCTAAAATCTGTTGTTTCGGTCTTCGATCCCATCCGAAACAAGGGCACCCTTACACACATACATACATACACACAAACGTATGCGTGATTGCAAAGGTTACGATTATCATCGAAACCAAAAATAAGGTCTTTTTCTACAAAAGTAGAAGTTTTCTATTGAAAGGTTAAGCATTTGTCAAGGTACAGAAAATTAGATCAATTGCAGAAATCTTCTTAATCTTATGTGATCTCACAATTTTTAATTCACAATTTTTAATAAATACGTTAATAATTCAGAATGTCTCAAAACAGGAGATTTTAAGTAATAATATAACAATATAATTACTGAAAAGTTGATGAATAGAAAATATCTTTTTATATGATTAAACAATTTTTAATCAATGTGCATGAATAATTCAGAATGTCTCAAGACAGGGTTTTCAAGTAATAATATAACAATATAATTACTGAAAAGTTGATGTAATCAAGTTTCTTCATGTATTAATAAGACAATGGTATTTCTGTTGCATTGGATATCTGAAAAGTTCTTGTTGAAAATTATATGTTATTAGCTTACATTATGTCAACACTACAATATTAATTTCCTTTTTATGAAACTTGCAACATTTATTTCTTCCACATCACAGAGAATAACATTTTCAAGAGCAAAGCTGTCTGATAATATCTGTCATAATCACAAAGACTGTAAAAATGTGAATTGATACTTACACACTGAATCACATGGGAATGAAAAAATAGAACGACAGAAAAATCATGAATCTTTGATTCAATTTTATTAATGCTATCACTAAAAAATGTAATCTTTTTTTCGACAAAAATGAGCATTTGTCAAGGTATTGGAAGTTAAATAAATGAAATCTAAATTTCATCACTTTTCACTCTTTCAAGAGAGAATGTCTTTTTTTATAATTAAAGAATTTTTCATAAATGGGCGTGAATAATTCAGAATGTCTCAAAACAGGGTTTTCAAGTAATAATATAACAACATAATCACTGAAAAGTTGATGTAATCAAGTTTCTCCACGTATTTACAAGACAATGTTACTACTGTTGTATTGAATACCTCAAACGTTCTTGTTAAAAATTATGTTATTAACATACATTATGTCAACACTAAAATATTAATTTCCTTTTCGTGAAATTTGTAACATTTATTTCTTCCACATCACAGAAAATAACAATTTTTAGAGGAACGGTATCTGATAATATCTGTTATAATAACAAAGACTGTAAAAATGTCAATTAATACTTACCGACTGAATCACATGGGGATGAAAAAATAGAATGACAGAAAAATCGTGAATCTTTCATTCTTATTTATTAACACTATTACAAAAAATGTGATCTTTTTCTTTAAAAGTGAGCATTTGTCAATGTAAAAAAAATTTGAAAAATTGCGCAAAAGTTCATCACCTTTACTTAGCTCTTTCATAAAAGGATGTCTTTTTGTATGATCCTACAATTCTTTATAAATGTGTGAATAATAAAAAATGTCTCAAAACTGTTGATTACAAGTAACAATGTAACAATATAACTACTGAAAATTTGATGTAATAAAGATTCTTCAAGTATTCACAACATGATACCATTACTATTGGATTGAAAACTTAAACGAGTTAGTTGAAAATATTGGTTAGCGAAAGATATAATGACAATACAATGATCTTCCTCTTTAATGCTTCATTAAAATGTTTAAAATTTATTCTTTGCACATCACAGTAGATAACTGTTTCTAGAAGAAAGACAACCAGAATGCAGAAATGCATTGTGGTTTCGATGATCTATTTAAGAGAAATTTTTTTCTGAATCTGATATAATAGCATTAGTGTCACATTTGTCACATTTTCACAATCTGACCCCTGTTGACCCCAATGACCTTTGACCTTCACAAAAGACAACAGGGTTCCTCTACTCAACATGGTACAATCACACACAAAACATGAGATCTCTACAATCTTCCTTTCTTGAGATATCATGTTTTCAAGGTTTTCACAACTTGACCCCTGATGACCTCAAATGACCTTTGACCCCTACCATAAACGACAGGATTCTTCTTCTCAATATGGTACACCTACATACTAAATATGAGATCACTACAAGCTTCCTTTCTTGAGATATCGTGTCTTCAAGGTTTTCACAATTTGACCTCTGTTGACCCCAAATGACCTTTGACCTTCACCAAAAACGATAGGATTCTTCTTCTCGATATGGTACACCTACACACTACATATGAGATCTGTCCAAGCTTCCTTTCTTGAAATATCATGTTTACAAGGTTTTCACAATTTGACCCCTGTTAACCCCAAATGACCTTTGACCTCCACCTAAAACCACAGGGTTTTTCTTTATAATGTGGTACACCTACATACCAAATACGAGATTTGTCCAAGCTCCCCTTCATGAGATATGTGTTTACAAGGTTTTCACATTTTGACCCCTCTTGATCCCAAATGACCTTTGACCTCCACCAAAACCAATAGGGATCTTCTTCTCAATATGGTACACCTACATACCAAATATGAGATCTGTCCAAGCTTCCTTTCTTGAGATATCATGTTTACAAGGTTTTCACATTTTGACCCCTGTTGACCCCAAATGACCTTTGACCTCCACCAAAAACAATAGGGTTCTTCTTCTCAATATGGTACACCTACATACCAAATATGAGATCTGTCTAAGCTTCCTTTCTTGAGATATCGTGTTTACAAGGTTTTCACATTTTGACCCCTGTTGACCCCAAATGACCTTTGACCTCCACCAAAAACAATAGGATTCTTCTTCTCAATATGGTACACCTACGTACCAAATATGAGATCTGTCTAAGCTTCCTTTTTTGAGATATCGTGTTTACAAGGTTCTCACATTTTGACCCCTGTTGACCCCAAATGACCTTTGACCTCCACCAAAAACAATAGGGTATTACTTCTCAATATGGTACACCTACATACCAAATATGAGATCTGTCCAAGCTTCCCTTCTTGAGATATCGTGTTTACAAGGTAGGGTGTCACAAACATACATGCACACACACACACGCACGCACACACACCCTCACACACATACATACCCGTTTACGGCGCCGATCGGGGAAGCTGGTTTCTATAAGGGAAACCGGGGATATATTTTCTGAAGGTGATACGGCTTAAGCGCGAGTAGTTTTGGGGTTATTAGACTATGAACGTCCTAGGATAGCACTGAAAGAAATGAAATTATGCCTTGGTCCATGTGGGACCTTCCGCCAACCAACTGTGGATGCACATAAACTGCGCCTTTAACATGGAACTGAGGACTGTCCTCATTGTATAGGTAGTCTGCCACTTTTACTTGTGTATAGGTATCTTTGGATACTAATTGGGGACATGCTTCGTTTTCTCTAGCTCTGCAGACACAAAGATTTCTTTGCACTTATTCGCAATCCGACGTAAGAATGTTGGACCTATGACGGTATTTTTCACTCAACACAACTGCTTGTGGCGTACCTTCCCTAATGATGAGAAAATGATAATTAGGGGTATGCGGTCAAATACCGAGCAAACTTCATGAAAAGGGCTCAGCGCGACTTAAGTTTCTAAAGGAAACGCCCTGGTACTAGAAGAGTCTGTCGCATGAATATGAATACTTCCAACCAGTTAATTTTTTTTTTTTAGACTTGCTTCTCCCGTAACATGAGTAGGCCTAAGGGTTGTGATTTTGTTCGCTAGGACTGTATTGCATTTGATGTCGAATATTACTTTCAGTGACCTTATTTATAGACAATATCTTAATCTTGAAGGTGCAGATTCCCATTGTTTTTCCCCTCTCTCTTTGTCTCTCTCTCTCTCTCTTTCTTTCTCATCGGTTCTGTTCATTTCAATCGATTTCAATTTGATAAGAAAGCTTAACATGTAGCAAAGCTGGATTTCTGTACCGTACGTAATTCAATGAAACACAAAGATTGCATTATACTGTTAACATTTATGGTAGGGTTGCAGATAGGTAGATCACACTTAAATCACATGACATTAGTTAAAAAGTGAATTGCAGTATTTTAGACACATTCTGTCCTCTCTTTTTGTTTTGTAATATGATTTTTCCGTGATTTCTTCCTTCGTTTTCCGCAAAAGGCACCCAACTGTTGTCATGAAACTTACTTCAGATCTTCAAGTCAAAATGGCGCGGTGCGTGCTAGCGTAGACCTATGAGAAGAGAACTTTAGGGTGATAGACGAAATTTTCCTTCGGATAGTTTTCTCTAGTATATGTGTACACGAAAAGCCGAGGGAAATGTCCGTAGTATTATTTCTTCATTTAACCTGGACAAATGTAACAATGATGAAAAGTGGGTGCAAAGTAACCCCACCTGAAAGCCTCACCCCCAATCATGTAGCCATTGATTTCCTGACAAACCATAAACTACATAAATAAAAACAATCCCCCCCCCCCCAACGAATCCCAATTTTCGAAGCTGGAAGAGCAAGTGGTGTGGGTTTTGTGGTACTTGTATCTTTGAATTGTGTTGTATTTTAGAAGGATCCAGGTTTCAGCCGTCTACAGTTGCATACAATGAGTAGTACCCCCAACTAGCACATATTTTGGTCAAACAGGCTGGAAACCAAGTTTCTCGGTTAATACCATGTTACCACTGAATTTATTGAGCATTTTTGTCCAAATATGGTACTGCAATACAATTGGTCCTTATTATCGCCGGTCAAGATTTTTCTCTGAGAGTTCTAGCAAAAAATCTTAGGTAAACCTTGAGTCAGTGATGAACATGAGCAGTGACTTTTGTTTAACTTGTTAATCCAAGTCTGTTCCAAGAAACCTGTCAAAATGACTGTTCTCTATTTTATTTCATGCGAGGTGGACTTTATTAGGAAATAAGTACTCAAAAAGAAGAGAGTTATTAAGTCCTGTTGGGAGGTGGGGGTGGGTAAGGTTAATGCAGTATGTTCAATTGATCAGATCAGGCGGAATTTTAAACTGTCGAAAATGCTTAAATGCAGTGATGTTAACAGCCTTTTCATCGCGGGAAGAGATGTGGGGGGGGGGGGGGGTTGGGCCCAATGGAGGAGACAACAGGCTGAAGTGCAGGGAAACACTGAGGAATAGCGTTTTGGGATTTTTTGGGCATTGCTTTTTTTTCAATAGCAGTTTCCCATGGCGAATGATGTGGATCAAAACTCACAATCCTTTTTACTTTCTACTTGGTGAAACATATGCTTGAAGTACCCCCCCCCCCCCCGAGATCTTGGACACAAGTTGTCAGTTTCATCACTGAAAATATCCTACTGATAGGACAATATCAAAACCATGGGGGTACAGTATCTAAAATCCAGGATCGAGGGGAAAAAAATAGTAGTCTACCCCGTAACAAAATCAACAAAACTAAAAGTTGCTTGCACAACGCAGTATGTATTTCAAACTAGGGAAGAAAGAATGAAAGAAAATTCAACGAGGCAAACCAATTTAAAAAGTTTAATTTCTAATCAACACAACACTCAATGTAATCATTACACCACTTCTTTCAGCTGATTTAATACCAAGGGTTTCTAACATGAAGCATTTATTGAGATTAAATTTCTTCCTGCTTTCTCAGATAGAGCAGTTCTGATGTGATTTAGGCCATTACCTTACAAGCAGTAATCTTTACATATACAGGGCTACACTTTAACATTATGAAGTCACATTCAGGGGATGACAGATGGACCTACAGCATATCCACCCAGGTTGATAATTTTCACTGTTTATTTTATCAGTCTTTTAGACCATTAACTTTTCATAATTGTGGAACCAACCCCTTCCCTTGGATCGTCTTGAATAACCATGTGCTAAATGAGGATCATCACGCTTTTCAAAGAAAGATATTAGAAATGTAGGATGTCCTACAATGAGGCATTGTTGACACATTGTGCTGCTTTGTGATCTGCAAAGTAAAGTTATGAATTCGCTCATTATCTTAGCAGGGAGTTGTTATAAGGAGATTGGACGGAAAAATTAATAGCTGCTAATACTTGAAGACCCACCAAACTGAGTGAAGATAAGTTATTTAATTGGCTCAAAGGTATTTCATTCTTTTATTTGGTAATTCCAGTTCGATATCATCCACCTAGCAACATCACTCAAGTCAACTAATCCTTAAAAACCTAGCTCGCTCAGAACAATGTTTTAATGCCAGGTGTTTAGTCGCCAACTTTATCAGAAAAGGTAGCACAGAACTCGAAACACTGTTTGATTGACATTTACATCTTTACACCTCTTGTAAACAAGGGATTGAAAGCAAATGAACTGAGCAGGCAGAAGTCTAATATTTTGTCAACTAGATGTGAAGTTTTCTGAAATAGTCGTAATTCTTTTTTGTGTTTTAACATGCACCCTAAATGTTGTATTGTAGTAAGTTACAGAATATAAACAGCTTTTACATTGGAGAGTGGGTACACACTGTTGTACTAGGTGCATCCACGTGGGAAAGAACAATAGCTACAATAACTGTAAATAGAAGGGTAAGTACGGTGGAATAACATTCTAGGAGTGTAACAACAACTAATGCCACATCTGGTCCATTTACACTGTCGTTATTACGGCACAAGGTGTGTTACAGCACATTAAGTACAACCCCCCTTTCCAGTTTTAGCTGCCATCAGACTATGGCAAATAATACTCTTGTATTAGTAACATCACAGTTAAGTAAACACATTACAAAGCCGTCAGTAGCTACCATTAAGATTCTTTCAGCTATATAAATTTGAGTTTATGCTACTACCAAGCAGGAAGTTTCAAGCAAGGGGCACTCAAAGCTTCTTAATGTTTCATGACATACCATTGATGATAATGTGAAGGAAGTTCAGTTTAAACGACTTTCACTAACTGTGTCACTGAACTTCTGTTTGACATATACCATCCCACCTGACTGAAATACCACATCAATTTTCAGACCTTTGAAAAAGGAAAGTTTAATAAATGGATATTAAATAGCCAACATATTTAAATGGTAAGGTTCTACTTAATTAAAATGAAGAACTTTAAAATTAGCATCATACCATGACTTCATGTGATTTCTTCTGTTCTGGAAATACAAGCTGTGGCATAGTAAGTGTTTGATCTAAAGGTCTGTATAAGAGACCATTTTCTGTAAATATAAGTTGAATTAGTCTCTTTCTGAGCAGCAAGTTCTTACAGTCATGCAGTCACCTACATTTAGAACACATAATCATGCTCTTTTCTGATTTGTTAATAACCACATTTAACATCATCGAGATGCACCGAATCATAGAAAGCCCTCTCCATAACTACTCCAAATTCAATCCCACCACTTCCCTTTCAACTTATATTATCCTCACAAACAAAATTTCATTAAGTAATCTTACAGGAGGATTGTGAATTTTGTTTTTTGGGGTGAGAGAGAAAAATATTGAAACCACTTTCATGGAGAAATATCATGACATTCAATAATAATGAAATATGACTGAAATTGAATATCATCCACCCCTATTACTTCCAATGGTTGAAGATATACTGCACTTGTTTCCAAGCCATTGTGTGGACTGCTATAGGAAATTGAGTCTAACACAGGAAAGTGTGGACACACTCTTTTGTTTCTTGGCAGCAAACTGGGGATAACATTCTACATTCACTCACAAAGTCTGCTGTGCTCTTAAACACCCAACTGAGGATAAAATGCACAGCAGCACATTAACAATGTGTGTTTGTTAACAGGTTATGTGACTGATGTTCATTTAGTTCTGATTGGTGCACTTCAAATTCAAAATCACATCACAACAAACTTGTTCATGCAAAAAAAAAAAAAAAAAACTAGACCCCACCCTTCCACAAACCATACTTTAAAGTTGTTATATGACAGTAGACTATGGGGGCAAAGTATCTTGTTTGGATAAAATCCATTATAAACTTCACAATGCAATCAGTTTCTTACACTAAGGTGCTTACATACAATGGTGTCCAAAGTGTAAGAGAGTTGTGAATATAAAGCTACTCTACACACTGTGGACACATACAGTATTCAGATGTCTCCATATATACTTTTTGGTATCTAACTGGGGATATGTAAGATTTCACCCTGACTCAAAACAAAACATGCACTTGTACTGTGACAATCAACAAGGGATAAAGTAAAGTGCTCCACATTGTCAAGGTGCTTGTGGAAAGATGAGCATATCTGCAAGATTTCCTTAAATTCAAAGAGTTAACTTGCCCCTATTTAATCATGTCATTACAACTAGGTCGAATTAGAAAACTCATCACTACTAAAACCAGTTAAAAGCATTCAAAAGATAGGGGAAAATAAAGGCCAAAAGTTTTTGCTAAAAGTGAAGTTAAAGTTAAGAACAGTGCAATGCTAACAGTGCGTACCATCAAAATTCTCTATGCCATGATATCCACACAGTTTTGTCAAATCAAATGTTCATAGGGATAGCTTCGACTAGCTAATGAACATAAAGCTCCACATGGAGGACAAACATTGAACTGTCTAAGGATACATGACATCACACTAATGATGATGAATATTGTATCAATTCCCTTTTGTTTCAGTCAGAGTATGAATGAACTTCTGTTGCAATTTCACCAAAATGTTGAAGGTCTAATTGAAACACAATATTAACAATAAGACTTTTGGAACAGAAAAGTTTAATAAAAGGACTTTAAATTGTCAACATATTTACAAGGTAAGATTTAAAATGAAAATCACTTCATGTGATTTCATTTTTACTTTCATGGCTGGAAATGACAGCTGTAACATATAATGTGATTGTTTTTTGGTTTTTCAGTAATTATGATACATTTCTAACACATCAAAATTCCCTTCAATGCTGTCTCTTCCTTGTACTACTTGCTGAGTGTTGCTGTAACCCAGGTTAAGAATATATCACTGGTTTTACCACTAGTTTAATGACGTCCTAAATGACAGACAATGGCAACACTAATAGATTATAGAGGGAACATCCATCAGCACTTAACAGAAAATCAGTAAAACAATCACTTCAGGTGACGTTTATAAAGATATGATCACTTTCTGACTTCCCTAGTACCAGCTGTTCTACCTGTTGTCTCTGCAGTTCCTTTCTGAATTAAACTTATAATGTGATTTTAACATATCAGCTTCACTTGATTAAAGCTGTACCTGGTAGCATCAAGAGGTCTCCCCATTAATATTCTTAACTCAGCTCCTTCAGGGAAGGGCTGCCGGCTGTGGACCTACTGTACATCACAGTCACCTAAGTCCACTTCTGACTGTTTGATGTTCCCAGCCTACAACTGTAAAAGTATAAGCTTGGTTTACACTTGTTAGTGACAAAAAATGGCCCACAGCCATCCAATCCTCATCACCTCAAGAAAAAATATTAACCTCCCCACCCATTCCCTTTCCACTTGTATTACCCTCATAAGCAAAATTTCATAAAGTAATCTAAAAGGACTATTGTGATTTTTTTTTTTGGGGGGGGGGGAGAAAGTATTGAAACCACTTTCATGGAGAAAATATCCTGACATTCAACAAATACTGAAATAACAGATATAAAGTATTGTACAACCTTATTGACTTCCAACTGTTGAAGATATACTGCACTTGTTTCCAAGCCATTGTGTGGACTGCTATAGGAAATTGAGTCTAACACAGGAAAGTGTGGACACACTCTTTTGTTTCTTGGCAGCAAACTGGGGATAACATTCTACATTCACTCACAAAGTCTGCTGTGCTCTTAAACACCCAACTGAGGATAAAATGCACAGCAGCACATTAACAATGTGTGTTTGTTAACAGGTTATGTGACTGATGTTCATTTAGTTCTGATTGGTGCACTTCAAATTCAAAATCACATCACAACAAACTTGTTCATGCAAAAAAAAAAAAAAAAACTAGACCCCACCCTTCCACAAACCATACTTTAAAGTTGTTATATGACAGTAGACTATGGGGGCAAAGTATCTTGTTTGGACAAAATCCATTATAAACTTCACAATGCAATCAGTTTCTTACACTAAGGTGCTTACATACAATGGTGTCCAAAGTGTAAGAGAGTTGTGAATATAAAGGTACTCTACACACTGTGGACACATACAGTATTCAGATGTCTCCATATATACTTTTTGGTATCTAACTGGGGATATGTAAGATTTTACCCTGACTCAAAACAAAACAAGGAGGTTCTACAAGGCTCTCCTTGAACAAAACATGCACTTGTAATCTGACAATCAACAAGGGATAAACTACAGTGCTCCACATTGTCAAGGTGCTTGTGGAAAGCTGAGTATATCTGCAAGATTGCCTCAGATTCAAAGGGTTAACTTGTCCCAATTTAATCATGTCATTACAACTAGGTCAAATTAGAAAACTCAGCATTACTAAAACCAGTTAAAAACATTCAAAAGATAGGGAAAATAAAAGCCAAAAGTTTTTGCTAAGAGTAAAATTTAAGTTAAGAACAGGGCAGTTCTAACAGTGAGCAACATTAAAATTCTGTATGCCACGATATCCACACAATTTTGTCATATCAAATGTTCATCAGGATAGCTTTGACTAGCTAGTGAACATAAAGCTCCACATGGAGGACAAACATTGAACTGTTTAAGGATACATGATATCACACTAATGATAATGAACAATGAAATTCAGTTTATTTTAGTTTAGTGTGTCACTGAACTTCAGCTGTTGCAACTGAACTGTCACACACAATGCATTACGTCTAATTGAAACAATGCATCAACAAATCAATTAGACGTTTAAAAGAGAAAAGTTGAACAAATGGATATTAAACAGCCAACATATGCACACGGTAAAGTTCCACCTAATGAGAATAAAGAATTATAAGATTAGCATCATAACATCAGATACTGTGATATTAATATGACGATAATGATAAGGTCAAATAAGCATTCTGCTATCAGTGCATGCAGTTTCTTCCTGACTTTCTAGCGTTAGAAGTGATAATGTTTCGCACAAAGTCTTTGACGTTCCTCCATGTTCTTTTTTGGAGACATTTCTCTGTTGTTATGACTGCCTGAATTTCTTCCTTTCCTGGGAGTTTCTGCATAGTGATATATTTACCGAGGTGTCGCATCACAGTTGCCCTTTCTTCTTCAGTCCACGGTACTTTTTTTGGTTTGACTTTGTTCGGTGCTGCATTTCTTTTGCTATGGGTTGTCTTCTTGCGTACAGGTTCTGGTAATTCTGTAACTTCATCAGTATGAGGAGCACATTTGCTTCCTGTGAAAAAATAACAAAAAAGGATGCAAACCAAGATAAAACAAATCAATGCTAAATCAATATGCTTGTGTGAGTAAAATTTAAAAGACACAGATCAGGGAATTCCAAATACTACTGCCTGTCAGATTTAACATAAATTGATAAAGTATATGTTATTGATTTTGTTATCCCTTTTGATTTGCTTTCTGCTCATTTTTAATGTCCATCTTGTAATGTATTGGTACCAAAGAGCAATAGTTATGCCTGCTACCCTACAATCAAATATTTAAGTGAGAAGGGAATGTAAAAATGCATTATGTTTATTGACAAGAGTTAAGGGAGTTACATTTCATTCAAACCTTTTTATTTGCACCTACATGTCTCCAGGAAGGCCAATATTTCTTACTGTCTGCAGTAAATGTGGCATTGTATTTACATGATATGAATGCAGGTAATATTAGGCAAAACAAATAGCAATCGACTATGCTACGGCCTAAAGGAAACGAAGCAACAAATTCGAGTACGTACATATAAGAGTATGTACATAATGATTTTAAGGTATTCTTTCCTTGTAATAAATAATTAACTAAAACGTGCTTAAAAGAAAATTAATAACTTCAAAACTAGGAAGACTTTCTGTTCAACTATATTTTGATAACAACATTAAAGTAAGCATTCTAAGGGATATACCTACGTATGGAAATAACTATCTCAATGAATGTTCATTTGATTCTAATAATTACATGAATGGTCATTTTATTCAACACATTGAAGTCTGCCACACTTTCCTGTTAGTGGAAATAATGCTACAAAACACAGGTACAGGAAACCTTTTGTTGTACATCTGAATATGAAAAAAAAAAAACTCGTTTTAAAACAAATACCATGTGGTACAATTCATACCTGCTTGTGATGGTCCTGACACTGAATAGTCATCATCTTCCTGCTTTTCACCACACAAAGACTCATTGTCAGAATCAGAACCCTGGTCCTCCTTAATTTCTATTGAATTAAGCAAAAATGGAGGCTTTGACTTACTCAGCAACTTTGGATGGATGAACATGAATTTCAGTGGAATCAACATATTTTAATTTTGGTTAAAAAGTTTTTAAAATGGCATTGTTATTATTACACAACTATATACAAAATTACCTTCATCTTGGGTTAGCTCCAATTCATCAAGACTCTTTCCTTGCAGAACTTTTCCAGGATCTCCTGAATCCCCTTCTAGAGCAACGAGCAGTTTGGACACCTTGGCTACTTGAATAGCAGGGTCAGGCAGCCGATAGTATTCCTGATGCACCCTAACATCATGTCCTAAAAAGTTAGCAAGGACATCTAACTCATTTTCCTTCAAATTCATAATCTGCGACATGACTGCAACATGCTTTCTCAGCTGAGTGGATCTGAGCAAATCAGGTCGCTTTGCACCACATGTTGAGGAAAAGATCCTTAGACTATCACATCCACGGATATGATGATCTGATCCTTCTAAAACAGCAAACACAAACTGGTTGCTGCTACTGACTCCCACATCAGACCTGAGTTTAACCAGCTCATCTAAGGACTTCTTCATCTCGTCTGTGATAAGAACAGGGACACTTCTCCCACGTTTGCCCACAATTTCCACCCGCCAGATCAATTTTACAAGATCTTGTTCAAACTTTGTCAATGTTTGAGCATCAAGAACATGTGACTCTCCCTTCTTCATCTTTGAGTAGTCTTCCAGAGTCAGTTTGGATATTTCTCCTTGTCGTTTTCGGTTGAAGAGCATAAGCTGAGTCACAATGATGCTTGCCAACTTCTTCCAAGCATTCTGCATTTGGTCTGGAGTTTCAGCTGCAGCTAATTTGTGCATGCTGTTCACTGACTGTTCTTTCAAGTACTTTGTGAGGAGAACAACATCTGAGGTTAAGGGGAGAAGTTTAGGGTTGTTTCGTTTGCCTTGGTAGAGAGTACGGAGAGCATGGGAAGACACTTCTACATCCCAATTCTCTGTGAGTAAAGTATGGACATCCCTTGCTTCTCTTTCTTTGGTAGGGTTTCCTTCAATCAAGGCTTTACTTACAAGCATCATTGCCACTTTCTTCAAACTCTGACCAATCTTTAGAGCCAAGCTAGGCTTTGTATAAGTGTGTGTTTCATCATCAAACCCAGCTAAGCTTCTCACAGCTGTAAGAACAGTACAAAATTGTGATGGAAAAAACAAATCAGAAAGACTGGCATCCTTAACTTCACTGATAAGTCTAAATTCTAGCACAAGCCGTGCTATCTGTCTCAGTTTTGTTCGCAAACAACTGTATTGTTCCAGGTCATGGCCATGCTTAAAAGTTAGCTTCTTGGCAAAGTCAAGAATCAATGGATCACCCTTTATGCAACAAGAAACATCATCCATTCGAAGAGTTCCCAAAAGCTTATGAACAATATCTCCTACTTTGCAACCTTTGGGGGGTGGTAGTAGCAGACGGCCATGTTTGATGAAAGTCCTTTTCTTCTTCTTCTTATCATCATCAGTCTCCTTTTTAGGTTCTCTTAGTTTACACTTATGTCGGTAGAATTCATTACATGAGTAATATCCAAGGCAGTCAACACATGGCTGGTAATCAGCAGGATCTCCGTGGACTTTTGGACGGTACACCACAATCAAAGGCCCATCTCCTTTCTCCAAGACTTCATAGTTATGCAAGTGGTTCCCCAGATTCCTGATTTTTGTCCAGAGTTTGTCCTTCTCATCTCCTGAAGATGCTAACCACTGAGCTACCAAAGGTTCATTTTGATGTTGTGTAATATGGACTGTCAACTTCTTTTGAGGGCGAGAACACACAAAACAGTATGCGGGCTTGTCATAGCTTCTGGTAGAGTGGGTATTGTTTGTTGTCATTACATAAACTTTGTTGTCTTGTGCAATTCTTTTCTCTGCTGGTTTAGCTTCCTTGAAATCAGCACTGCTACATGTTTTTGAGCAGCCAGGAGCATTGATATTTTGATCAGCTGAGGCCCTTTTCCTAGAAGGCATTGGTATGACTGGAATGACTTCTGATTCATTTGTACTGCTCTCCTCTGAATCAGGAACAAATTCTTCATCTGCACTGTCATTACTACTTTCTTCTGAAGAATCCACATCTGATTCCCATGCTTCAGCAGCTGTTGGACCATCATCCAATGCTGATTCTGTTCCACTTACTTCATGAGGTTCTTCAGATACTTCCACTGAAAGTGAATCAACTGATAGGTTTTGATTACAAGTTTCAGATGATAAATCACTGGTATCCTCCTGGATAACCTCCATAATTTGACCTGATGAGAGATTGTTGCCAGCTTTTTCACAAGATGGATTGATATTATCCACCAGTGCTACTGAAGACAACGATACACTCTGGTACGGTGCTTCAAATGATGGAATCAAGGCATCCTCAGTAACCTCCATAACTTCACCTGAGGGAGGACTTTGGTCTGATTTTCTACATGGTGGATCCATATTATTCATCTCTGTTACTGATACTAATAACAGGCTCTGGTCCTGTGCTTCAATTGAAGAATTCAAGGCATCCTCAGTAACCTCCACAACTTCACCTGAGGGAGGGCTTTGGTCTGAATTTTCACATGGTGGATCCATATTATTCATCTCTGTTACTGGAACTAATGACAGGCTCTGGTCTGGTGCTTCAATTGACGAATTCAAGGCATCCTCAGTAACCTCCATAACTTCACCTGAGGGAGGACTTTGGTCTGAATTTTTACATGGTGGATACATATTATTCATCTCTGTTACTGGAACTAATGACAGGCTCTGGTCCGGTGCTTCAATTGACTGATTCAAGGCATCCTCAGTAACCTCCATAACTTCATCTGATGATAGACTTTGGTCAGATTTTCCACATGGTAGATACACGTTAACCATTTCTGTTACTGGAACCAATGATAGGCTCTGGTCAGGTGCTTCAAATGACGGATTCAAGCCATCCGCAGTAACTTCCATACCTTCACCTGAGGGTGGACTTTGGTCTGAGTTTTTACATGGTGGATCTACATCATTACCCTCCAGAGTTGGAACTAATGATATGGTTTGGTGAGAAGTTTCAAACAATAGTGGATTAACACCATCTTCAGAAACCTTCAAGCTGGTTGATAAGTTCTGGGACAGTCTCCTACATGATAGATCGATAGCTTCCTCCGTAACTGGAACTGACGACAGGTCTTGAAGCAGTTGATTGCTTGATTGTTCCATAACACCTTCAACCATCTTATCTGGACCTGTATCATAATCTGAAAGTGATTTAAAAACAAAACCCACTGACACTGGTAATTACAGTCACCAATAAGCAGACCATGTGGACATTTTCTTTCATGGTGCATCCTTTTGTTAATTAGCAGTAAAATATGAATTACTAAGTTGTCCCTCCATACCCTGTCCCTCCGATACAAAAAAGTTACATTTTTTAACATTTCATACTTAGTGCAAGGAAAACTTCAAACTTTGCACTAATCAGGGTCTATGTCAAATCATAACATTTACTATTATCTAGACCAAAAAAGAACAATTTACTGTACAACGTGTCTCTCAGTTATTGGTACAATTTTCAAATGCATGTAGTGTAGAAGACAAATTGCTGGATATTTACTCATTGCCAGTTTTGTTAGATTGCCATGACACTGGACTTCTTTGAAGTTGAGAACAATTGCATGAACATCATAATAGATGCCTCCATGCGAAAAGTGTCAACTTTAAACAGTGGCCATTCTCAAAAGCTCATCATCATCATCATCATCATCATCATCATCATCATCATCATCTCTCATCATCATCTCTCATCATCATCTCTCATCATCATCTCTCATCATCATCTCTCATCATCATCTCTCATCATCATCTCTCATCATCATCTCATCATCATCATCATCATCGTCATCATCATCTCTCATCATCTTTTATCATCTCTCATCATCTCTCATCATCACTCATCATCATCATCATCATCATCATCATCATCTCTCATCATCTCTCATCATCTTTTATCATCTCTCATCATCTCTCATCATCATCATCATCATCATCATCATCATCATCATCATCATCTCTCATCATCATCATGTTTCATCATCTCTCATCATCTCTCATCATTTTAGCAGTTTCACAGTACTTTCTTTCTTAAGCCTCTTTGCTTCAATTAGCAGATTATTATGTTATGCTGATCTCCATAACATATAAACATTTGTGCTGAAGACAAGTTTACAGAGTAGAACTACTGTATAGAGTGGGTAGTTGGTGGGAAAGGTACAGTATTGTTTCAATGTTGGATGTACTGTAAGTTCCTGAATCCACTTGAAAACAGCTATACACTGTTCAAACAGTAACAGTGAGAATGAACAAACAGACAGTTCAGCTGTGCGTCAACAGACAGGCATTCAACTGACAAAGAAGGCAGAGATTTAGATGTAAGAAAGTCAAAGCTGGGACATAACAGAATACTTCAAAATGCTTTGAGCTAAGCACAACAGAACTTAAAAACAAAATAAAACCAATAAAAACTCAGGAATACAGTACCTCTAAATGTTTACAAACCCAAATAAAAAAAGCAATTTGTTATAAATAAATAAATAAAAACATAAATAAATAAATAAAAATCGTCATTTTATGAATCCCATTACGAATGCTGGAATTTTTTCCATCATATTCCTTGACACGGGTAATGCAAAAAATTTGATCAACATGAAGAGTGCATGATAATACCTGTACAGTATATAGTTGGTTAATGAACATGGGATCAATGCTAAAAGGTTGAAGACACCAGAAAATATGTATGTTAAGAAAGTTAGTGCAACAAACGAAACAAAATACACAAAAATGTGTGACACAAGTCAGATAACACTTAACACCATAATCATCTTTGTTTTCAAACTAAATTTCACAAACTTTGGTGGCCTTAGGCTTGAAAGGTACCGTAAAAATTCAGCATCAGCACGTTTGGCACGTAATTCCTAGTGATGACTAGTACAATACAGGTATTTTTCCTCGCTAAAAGTTGATGTATTGACACGATAGTAGTGCACAGTGTACAGAATGATTTACGGCAAAGTATAACATTTCAGAAGAATTCAGCTGTTTCATTAACTATTTAAATGAAATGCTTTGACATTGGATTATAATTTACTTTTAGGTCTGTTTTGATGTTGACAAGGATAAGTTAAGGTGGTACAAGGTAATTTGTGAAGTACGGGTAGCAGGTATGAACAGAATAACAGTGCTGAGTGCCAAACTACCATCCAAACATACTATACTGTACTGTAGGTGGCCTTAATTTGGATTTCAGAAGTGACAGGAATCCCATGATCCCTTGTACGCTGATGCAATGTTTTCAACAGAATTGTCCTTTTAGAAAGGTTATGCCAAACAAAGACTAATATCAACATGAGGAGCGCCTGAAAACTGTTCTAACACTTTAGAAGGGAAATATGCCATCAAAAGACAGCACTGTAGGATTATGGACATCTAATCAGAGCTGAAAGAAAATGTAACCACACAACTTAAATCACAACAGCGCCAGTTATGTTATTGTTCATAATCTGACTTAATGTGAAAACTTTACTTTCATTACATATCTTACCTGCTTTAGAAGGGTCATTTCTGTCTGCTTCATCTGGGTACTGGGTAATATAACATGACAAATATTCAATACATGGTAGATAGACCACCCTGAGAGGTTAAGGGGAGGGGAGTCTCTCACTACATGCAAATCAGCACTATCTGAGAGGATAATTGAAATTGAAATACAAAGACAATCCTAGCAGAATATTTACAAAATGCCAGCGATGTTATATATTTCCTAATCTTGAACATCATAGAGGGAGTTTGGGTGGCTAGTAGGGAAAGGCTTACCTGCTGGTCTATATTGACATAAGCTGCTATATAATGCTTCCACACAGCTTGTAATTATCTAATCTCTCAGAAATTGCACGAAAGTATAATGTTTGTGACTTATTGCCTTAATTGCTTTACTGTGATACATCGCATCCTTGAGTTGATTGTTTGGTAGGACATAATGTGCTATAAGCCTTGCAAGAATTAACCTATTATTATGTCGGCACTGAAGTCAACTCATGTTTCCTTTTTCAAGGGAAAGTCTGTGTGAGAGAGACACACTATACCTCACCCTCAAATGCATCCTTATACAATCATCACAGTGAAGCTAATATTTCCAAAAGTTAACATATGAGGAACTGTTTTTTACCTTCTTCTTCCAAGGCAAGTTGGCCACCCCATAGTCATACAAAAGCTCTTCACCTTCTTCAATATCCCGTAAGGCATATAGACACAATGCTGGAGTTTCATTCACATTCACAATTTGAAGCTTTGTATTTCTTTCTTTCTTTTCTCCATGGTTAACTAGGCGTCCAAGCATTGGTCCTTCTGTGGGTTCCTCTGTGGCATCAATGCTGCAAAATAGCATAATGCTAAATTTTAATACAAATCAGAAAACACCCTTACATCTGGGGCTAGAAAACAATTTAAAAGACAGAATTTGCATCTTATGATTTTATTTGAAGGTTAGGCTTAACACTGACAATATGTAACAGTGACAATAGTAGTCTCTAGCTATGCTGAGGTGAGGAACAACATTCTAGTACTACTGTAGTTTGGAACTAGTAATCATCCAGGCACAGTACTGTACAGTGCCTCAACTAAATAAAGAGGGTTTGTTTCTGAGTGTTTCTTCTAAAATTCATGCCTTTTTGACACAAAATGGAAAATATTCATTTACCTAACCAAGTCAAGTTAACGGGAGTTTTTATTTATCTTTTGTAATTAATGAAACATCAAGTAATCAGTGGCATATGGGGGAGGGGTGCAAGTGCATGCCTGAAAGTTTCCAAAATTGATCAGTAATGCCTTAAATGTTATGTTGAAACATCTCATTGTTGCTCTTCTCGTCACTGTATATTGTTACAGACAGTCACTATTTCTATGTACATCTTTCAGATCGAAGGATAATGTATCCTTAGCAATTAATATACTGTACTTCTTATTGGGTGATTTTCAGATTTTGCCTTGGGACTTGGCGCCTCTTACTTTTGTTTTAGAATTGTCTTGGTCCCCTTATGTTGCTGGAAAATTACCTTGCTGCCCTGACTTATTGGCAAAAACTATAAGCAACGTTTACCTTGCCATGGCAAAATTGCCTTGCCCCTTGTGAGTGTTAATTCAAGCCCTGTTTACAAATCATCTTTTGCATACACTGAAAAGACCATCATTGTGACTGATGGTATTTTATGTTGTCATTTGACACAATAGCTTCAAATGATTCAAAGCCTAGATGTAAGCTACCATAACATTTTGTGTGCAACACCTTATTCATTTTTTTCTCTCTTTTTTCATTAACGAGAGTTACTGTAACGAGCACTGTAAGCTTTTACAGTACACAGGATTTTACTGTCAATGACCAGACTGTGGGGTATTTACATTTGACAAAATACCAAAATTGTAGTCCAACAACAGTGTACAATACACCTCGAAACTAACATGACATACTTTCAATTTCTTGATTTACAGATACAGTATAATGACTCTGTGCTCAGTATCATACTTCATTTGAGGGTGCAGTTATGCTGATATGTCTTTCCCCTCTTATGTCCATGTTATGACCTAATGTATTACCCACCTATCCTACAAGTCAAAATGGGTGTGAGAGACAAAAAAAAAGGAGCAATTGTTTTTGTAAACCAAAATGTGGACTTACAGAACAACTGTGGCTTTCAAGGATACTTTTAATAGAATACAGGGTAATACTCTCTGGGACATTCTTTCTAGTGGCACTGAATACCCATAGTCAATGCAATAAACCTGCAATTAGGCTGGCTAAATTCCTGCACAAAAGCCCATCACATTTCAAAAAGTACTGTATACAGTACAGTATTTCAGAATTACAAGATACAAACAGAACAAACAAAACTATAGAACTGAACGGCTTACAATACAGTACATATACAGTATGTCAATCTTACTATTGTTGAGGAAGGAGTGACTTCTAAAAATTTTTGACAGCCTTCAGATCAGAATCTTAGAGGCAAAACCTTTTGAATGCTTTTCCCAGAACTATTATTTTTTCCCAGAACTATTATTTTTTTCCCAGAACTATTTGAGGTATTCAATACTTTTATCATTCCTCAACTTTTGGCAATAGGCTCTAAAAAGGTTTGCCATCACAAGTGTCTCAAGTACTGCTGTTTGGTCTACAAAGTACAGTATAATATTGACCAATGACCACCTAATGTAATCTTATGTATGTCTTTAAATTTTATTGATAACTAATCAAGTAGGTAACTTCCCATGCCAGTCGTTGGTGCTACCTGTACACTGAATGGTGGTATGTGCATCAGATATGATGTACTGTACAGTACTGAAAAATAATGCAACATTTCTGAGAACTAAGGTACAAGTAGAGGGACTGCTTGAAAAATACAGTATAAAAACAAAAATTCACGACAAAGCCTGCAATCACATATTTGAGACTTTTAAACAGGATACTTCACAAGTACATATTTACTATTGGGAATGAAAGAATGGAGGGAGACAAACTTGAGTTAACATTTATGTACATATTATATGGCCACACAGCACAGGTAATATCTAGATAATTTCTTCTTCTAGCCATTACTACCCATCTTGTTTGCTCTTTCTAAGTTTTGTTATTTTGTGCCCTTTGGAAGTTTAAGAGAAAATATCACATTTGAATTTTGCAAATTATGTTTATCAATCCTGAAACAATAGGGGCGGTAATTTTAAATATCTGCATTTTTTGTCAATTCTTTTGTTTTTGGTGTATAATAGCATATTTGGAACTACATGCCGAAGTGTTTGAGAAATGATTATAGTGAGTTGTGATTGTTACGCCTGGGATTTCGACTGAAACAAACCTAGGACGTGGCTTCAAAGGTGGTGTTACTTGTTTACCTGTGATAACTGCTTCCTTAATTAAAGGGAGCTTAATATTTCTGTTTGTTTGATCCATAACGTTTAAATAAATTCAAATGCAGATGATAAAGGGGGGGGGGGGAGGAGGAACAACACAGATGCTACTGTATCTAAATAACAAGTACAAACAACCGTGCAGACCTCTGGAAGACTGCCGTCCAATGAAATATCCTTAACCAGTGTACATTCCTTTTATCAAATGTAAAATTCAACTACTTTTGGAAGAAAAAAATGGCACCTTTCAATAATTTTCAAGGCCTGTCAGGTATCCAGTTATAACTCTGATGTTTTCTTCATGAAAGTTGTAGTTAAAGGACTTGCATGCCATGCAACCATGCATGCCTCTACATCCGTAGTCCAACATGCAAAAATTATATTCAGACTCTTCAAATGCATATGGCTACATTAATTAAGATTCAACAAAAAATGGAAAGTTAGTGAAAATGTTTGCAGCCAAACACATGTACTTTGAAGTGAGGTAAGACATTAGAGTATCCCCTGACAAATGTTTTGTTTTTGCAACATTAAAATAATACAAGAAAGTCATTAATACTTTACTTACCAATAATTTTCTGACTTGAATTTGAAAAAAAATCTGTAGCCACTAGAATTGTTTTCTTCACGTATGTCTCCTTCTGCCCAGCTACACAGCTCTCCAAAGTATTGGAGTAAAAACTGTCCTTTTGTGAATTTTGTGGTAGTTATGACCCCTCTTCCTACAATAGACATGATATACAAAAGTAGTAAAACTCTAAATAAGAACTCTGGTTATATTTTAAACATTTTTTTTATATAAAAAAAACGGTACATGATGGTACAACTGTAAAACATTTTGCCTATAGATGTATCACTTCCTTTAATTCAGCCAACACTTTTTTATCCTTTTTAAACCCTTACATTAGTTTTATTATTCTATAAGGTATTCTGATGAAATGTTCAGTGAGAGATTACCTTTATTTTCCACCTGTTGGACAGAAAAACATCCGTCTCTGTCTTTCATGTTGATAAAACAGAGCGAATCATCCTCTCTGTGTCTCTTCCTCCTGCTTCTCTGTGAATTCATGACTGAAAAATAGAAAATATAAAAAACGTCGTAACAGAATTCACCAGCATTATATACCTTACCGTGTGACACAAAATGGTTGCGCTGTGCCATTCAAGACTCAAAGCAGTGCAACAATGTTTCCATCCACAGTACACAAGATTGTGCTAGACACACTTTCCAAGTTGTTAACCTTTTTGAAAAAGTTCAAAGAAGAGCTAAGTACTAGGCTGCTTAGTTTCATGAAAGATGTCTGCTATGACAACACATTAAAAATACAGTGATCTTACATCCCTTGAGCTTAGATACAGTACCTTTAAGGTGATCTTCTTCGAGTGTTTAAAATTGTTCATGGTGGTGATAATTTGGTTTTCAACATTTTTTTCAAGTGTTCTAATTCAAAGAGTTTTGTGGTCACAGATTTAAGTTCCACAAGATGCAACATCAAGCCTATAGGCTTGATGTTAGAAAGTACACTTTTTCTCACAGACTTTTGGATGAATGGAATAGTCTGAAGGAGTCTGTGGTGATGTCTAGGTATGTTAATGAGGTAATGCCTCCCAAGGAATGAATGCACTTGATAAATGTTTTTTCGGTGTGGGAGGTTAAGATTGTTACTGTTTTGGGTTATGAAGATATCTGCTCTTGCATGGTCTTGTAATGGAGACATTGTCCTTTCTGAACCTTCACTCACTAAAGTAAACTCTCACAGAACAGGATACGTGGAATGGACAACAAAGCGTTCCTCATAAAATTTCGAGAAATGCAAGATTTTAACAGACTTTGAAAACTCAAACTCCTAGCTGTAAAACTGACATAATTTTAACCAAAATACTTCACACATGTATCTTTTCATCCCCTTACTTTGTCTATTACAGTAAATGAATGACATACATACCTGACATTAGAATAGAAATCATTTTCTCTCACTTACCAAAGTTTAAAATTTCTATGCCTCAGCCCTATATGTGGGCAACTTCAAAACTAAGTCCATGTGAAACACAGAAGAAATGAATTGACTGGAATGTTAAGTCATCATAAACAAAGAGACACCAAGCATGGAGGTAATCACAGAAGATGCAATTATATCTGTAGCCAAAGTGACAACACATCTTTGCAGCTAAGGCAATGTCAGTCGTAGACTTTGATATGAAATGGCCTATCACATCAAGTGGCTCAAAACACGACATATTGAAATTTGAAGTCGAGCTTATCTTGGCATAGACTAACTAGGCTACTTCCGTAGACTTAGTCTAGGCCACATCAAGTTCAAACTCAAAGCTGTTCATGCAGGAATGGAGTAAAGAACTTTAAAATTGTGTCAGAGAATAATGGCCACTTGATTTGTCCATAACATGCAGTCTAACAGTAACACAATTATTATTCATAATGTAATTTGTTGTAGACCAATGTAGCACCTAGTCTATTTGCTAGCCAAGTACTAAGGACAGGTATACATAATAACCTAGGCTTGCCATGACAAACAACATGCTAGCACCAACAATGAAAATCCTAGGTGGTCTACGTTAGCTGAACTGCAGTATGTAGGCGTTGACTGCATATGTTTTGTAGGCATGCACAAGCGTATAGGCCGACAACGTGCTAGCAATAAATCGTGCGTTGCACGACCCCAATTCAACCGCTGTTAGCCGTGTGTGTATCCCCAATTCCAAGACTTCTCACACACGCCCCTCGCTTCACTTACTCCCTTCAAAATGAGAAAAAAAAAAAACAATAGGAAATGACACGTACTACGTAGGATATTCTATGTATTTCGGTAGCGGGATAGGCCACGAAAGTAATGGTATGCGCTCCAAATGATTACATTTTCCGTCATTCTCAGCTAGCTTAGTCTAAAATTCATGACACGTAAACAATGCAGTGTTTTAACTGCGTTAGGCAACACACTATGAGTTCTACGAGGCCTAGCCTATGTAACACTGTATCGACTTTCGCCGTGGCTAATTAGGCCTACACTACTGAAAATTCCAAAAACAAAGTTATTGCGTTAATACCTCTTAAACTGTAGCTTTAACTTAGTTGACTTGTAAAGGTGATACTTACTTTTTACACTTGACAATCGGATTCGGGGACACATACGAAGTAGTTCGCCAGTCGCGCTACTGGGGATGACAATGTCCGTGTGTATAAAATCAGTCTGGTGCGATGCTTACACACTTTACACTCGAAAAACAACCTTTGAACTGCCAATTGCGGAAGTTGTTCCAAACGCTCTAAAATTTTGAGGGCGTGCTCTAAGCAGTCCAAAAGTCCGTCTCATCGTGGATTAAAAAACGGGGACGTCCCCGATTTTCGGCGTAACCCCAGTTGACGGGTCTGTTTTCCTGTGTGTATCCCCTATCGGCGCCCTTTACAAACCCACACACACACACACACACACTCACACACACACACACTACCATCCCACTTTTTGTGTACGTGTAACAATTTATATAAGGGATAGTATTATCATGGTGATCCTTAAACAGATTTTTACATATTTGTAAGTTAAGTATATTTAAATAATAAATGTAAGTAATAATTGTAAGTACTAATTGTTATGTTTCAATTATATTTGTAATTAAATACTTTTTAAGTATTTGTAAGTTACTGACCATGTAATGGTTAATATGCTCAGCAGTTAGTTCCTGAGGAGCTTTGCTCGGCGGAAACTAACTTTGTGCTGTCTTAAGAAAACATTCAGACAAGCTAACATACAAACTGGAAACAAGTTTACGAATTTACAAGTTTACAAGTTCTATGATTTATCATAGATGTGTTATCAATATGACACTGTATATTGAAACAACAAACAAACTTCTCCTTCAACCCAGAGCAACAAGATAAGAAAGAAGAGAGTTAATTTGCCAAATTTATGTGTAGGTGCATTGGTGAATGTCTTATTGAGCATTTCAACTGTGAGGAATGTACAGAGCCGATGATAGTACCCTGCAATACCACACAACAGCCATTTCTGTGTATGAAGTATGAACAAAATGAGTTGGTGTATTGGCAGTGTTGTATGTTGCTTTGCCATCAGATTCCCAAGTGACGCTTCACTATGAAGCATGGAAAATGGCGAAGTGCCAGTTAATGGTTGCTTAAGAAGTAAATATGTAAGATCTACTTTACAATGATGTCTCTTAAAAAAATCACTACTCTAGTGATTTGGTCTTCATCTTGTACCACCACTTTTACGAATACGCCAACACTTAATAGCACGCAAGCCCACTACGGCAATGTTCGCCAATTGACAGTTTTACCACTAAGGTTTCTTTTTTTTTTTGTTCACTTTCTTATATGTACAGGGGCTTTTCTAAGTGTATTTGGTTAATGTAATAACCATGGCAGGAATGCGAGCTATATGAGTGGATTTGTCAAACACATCACAAGATGTAAATGTCAACGAACGTTTCATCTGGCTTTGTTAATATACATGCAACTGTAATGAGGTCGTTCTGCAAAATGGGCTTATGACATTTTTCGTACACATGATAGAGTTGTACTTATATCTAAATTCGTCCGTGTACTTCCAACTCAAAATAATTACCTCTCTCATGAATAATTATTACATGAGGTTCCTAAAATTAAACTACAATACCCACATTAGAATTATAAATCAAAACAAAGGTGAAGAAGTTACAGTTTACAGCTATCTGCCAGACATCGTTAGCCACAACGTTCTACCGTTCTACAGAAAAGAGTGGAGCAGCACAACCAAATGGAACTATAATGCCCGTAGACACTAATTTTATGGAAAAAAAAGTTTGCAGAAGGTATCTGAACATGTTTCTAAATATTATGAATGTGCTCTCATAACTTTTACAGAAATTGCTATGAAAAAGCAAATTCATGCCTATACATAAGATAAAGTCTAAGATAGGATAAATTATTAACGACTGAAAAAGGTTTTGAACAAGCACAACTTTGTATGATAATTATTGGATCATCAATGACCACCGTCATATTAATATTAAATGGCAAGTACACCTCACGAATGCAGACAGGCTCCTCAAATCTTCCTTCGTTTCCTGAAATAGAATCTTAACTTTCATAATGATCTTGATATGTCTCATCAAGGTTGTCACATTCAATTCTTCTTAAACCGTCGTCAAGAATGTATTCCCTTCAGGCTATCTGGACGGTTGCGGTTTTCTGCACCACAGCTCCTTTCTTCTGTCAAAGTTCAGCGGTAAGCTTTACTGCATTTCTAAGATAATTTTTTTCGCATTTGTGACGCATTACTTTTGTTTGCTGTGATTTATCAAAGTCACTTTTTATACGAACATGTACTTGTCAACACAAGTTGCATTTGTCGTTCTGAAATACCTTTGAATAGTTGGCTGTTTTGCACATTCAAATGAAACTTCAAAGGCCTTCGAATTATAAATATATGTTATGCTAAGGTGTCAAAAACATCATTTTTTAAGAATATCTATGACAAAAGCGTTCCGACAAACAATCTGTTGTATGGCACTGTTAAAATTATTTGTAAATTTACAGAAAAGAAAGGAAAGAAAGAAATATATAAGAAATACACACATTTTCTTGCAAATATTTGTCAGAACATTTTTGTATTTCTTTTGTATTTCTTTACTTTATTTTCTGTGAATTTAGATTTACTGATTTACATTTTTAACGGTGAAGTTAGGGTTTGTTTTGTTTTGTTTGTTTTTTTTTCTTTGGTTTAGAAAGAGAGAGAAATAGTTTAAAGATATCTCTTAATAGTCTACGTGATGTTAAGGTAAAATTGGAATAGAGTCTTAAGACAATAATGTTTGATTTATACCTAGTTATATATAAATAAAACTGAAATTACGATTTATAGCATATTTATTCGAGTGCATACGTTCCTTCTCGTCATCGGGAAAAGTTTGCAGTACTTAAATGTTAAAGCATGCAGTATGCTTACAGATTAATTTTTAAGGTTGCAAACTTTATTTTAAAGGTTAAAAACTTTGATTTCAAGTTGGGATTTTTTTCACACAATCTTTACATTACGTATACTCATTATCTTGAGCTAACAGACGCTTTGTGTTAGATTACAGTTACCACCTTACTGAAACATAACTTTATCTGTGTTCTTTAAATTTGATTTCTTGGCGTTTGATTTAACGTCGGTTGTAGTTTAATTTAACATGTACAAGTCCTTTCTCAGATGTTTTTGAGTATAGTCAAGGAGAGCATCGTTTGAACTTATATTATACCAAACTATAGCATTCTCTTCATTTGTAAAAGAAAACAGACCTAAGGCAATAATACCACAAACTTTATAATAGTTTTAACGAGAATATTAAACAACTTACACTGTTTAATAGATGTAAGATTAAAATGACGGGATCATAGATAAAAGAGATATCTTATAACCCAATACAATTTAGCTTAAGTTTAATTCTTTTTTTTCTTCGTAAGTAGTGTAACAACTGTATAACTATTTACGGTCTAAACGGGGACAGTAAGGTGTTTGCGTAAAGATAGCTACTATGTTTATAGTTGCACTTCTAACATTCTAACACTATTTAGGTATCGTCATTAATAAATGATGATTTAGGAGTGGAAACATTTTTCTTTTCTTATGTTTTGCATTGTAATGCATATTTTAAAGGCATAAACTTAATTCTTCTGGTGGCTTAACTTTGACTTTTTCAATCAAGTCACAATACTTTCAGTATATCCCTTAGATTGGATTATAGTAAACGATCCTCCTAAAAGAAACCGTGTCTCTCGTTTACATAAACGACTTACTGATCTATACTATTGTGAACAGATTTCTTGAAGCTTTCAGTTCTTAATAAAGTTATTTGAACGCACACTTGGCAAATACTTTTGCTGGGGTGTCTTTCTACCATCTAAGTATTTGTATGTATTCTTATATAAATTCGTCATAAAAGCTTTCAAACTAAAAATCTCTCTAAAACATGAAATTAATTTCCTGTTGTTCAATCGTCTTAGTCTTATCAGAGATATTTGTTTTTCAGCTTTTTAAGGCATCATAATAAACGTAGTTAAGTTCCAGGAAACATAGGTTCGCCCAATGAATTGTGGTTAAACATACTTAGAATATCTTTATCAGTAAAGAAAATTATTTATAAAATATTACATTGCAGACAGTATTTGAGAAGTTACAAAGTTAGCAGTTACAATAACAATTTTACGGGAATAAGTTGTGTCAATTATCTTGCATCGATTTTAGCTTCTTAGCCAATATTAATGTTGACATCGGAGAAAATCTGTTGAAATTTAGGCACTTTATTCAGCAAAATGTGCTTTTTTTTTTTTGGTTAGTGAAATGCTTTGCGGACTACCTTTCTTAGTTACTTTTCTAACTTACGACAAATGCACTCACTATATCAAGCTATTTCATTGACCTTGCCACAGGGCATCCATTAGTGCATATATTGCTGTCCAGCAACTTTTTCTTCAAGATGACTAGCCTACATTAAAAACAATGAAATGCACTTCAATATTCAAGAGACCACATCACTTAGCGTTTTACTTTTATTTTAAGTTGTTATAACTTAAAGTTATTGTGAACACCTACTGACTACATGCAGCTAACTTCTTTATTATTTGTCATGACTATGACGAATATACCACTATTATTCTGACCAAGATGTTAAGTAACTTGGTCAGCATTGTTCGACTAAAGATGAACACGTGTTTAACAGAAACTTCGTCGGCACAATAGGTAGAGCACTCCTGGAGCTGACCATATTTATTTTCATTAACTAGAGAGAACGTTATATCTTTAGTGGAACTAAGAAGTAAACTGTGTGACGCTATACATAGAGAGGATCTTGGTATCTCTATAATGTCAGCAAATCTTACGTATCTTCTAAACATAATACTTCGTGTTCTTTGTTTTCTTGTTACAGCCCTTTTTTTTCTCCCCACT
This sequence comes from Stichopus chloronotus, assembly GCA_021234535.1. NCBI lineage: Eukaryota > Metazoa > Echinodermata > Holothuroidea > Aspidochirotida > Stichopodidae > Stichopus > Stichopus chloronotus. The sequence goes on from CM037849.1 coordinate 6,485,220, forward strand.
CTCTCAAGCTACAGTTTAATATAGCAATTGACTGATGAGGTCTTCTGTATCTTCTTATTCTCTAAAGAAAATTTTAATTCTCGAGTTTATAAATTATCTCAAACACATCCAGTTTTATTTGAAAAGTATGTTGATGATTTTGACACACTTAGAAAGGTTTGCACAAGGAGACGAGGAATCAATCATCAGTGTTTTTTAAAGGTTGCGGATGTTTATCGAGACGTCTCAGCAATGAAACGCTTCATAGAAAGGTGAAAAAGAGAAAAAGCAAACATAGACATAATACAATCATATCAGTGTGCCAAATATTGTCCTTAAAAAGAATGTTTGTTTACTTGTTATAGTCTGATAAGAGTACATATAGGAATGACATTGTTAGTCAAAACTGAAAGAAAAGCAAACGAAAGAAGTTTGAAATATTTTTTCTCCTATGTTGTAGGATGATAAAGACTTAAACTCACCATCCACCAAGGACTCCAGTCAAAGTGAGCTATATTTATTTTTTTCATGATTTGAAGAAAGATGAGTTTTTGTCAGCATGGTTGACTTAAGAATATAAGATGTCGCCAACCAATAATAAACCATAGTGCAAGTAAATGGCTATAATACTTAAGCAGTGCATATTATAACTAAGGAGCTAAGCATTTATGTTTTGAAATCAATGATTTCCCCTCATACGAACATTGTTTAGAGATTGCTTTGGTTCACTATTTAGTTTTCGAAGGTTTCTAGAGTAATCCATTAAATCCATTAAAGGATACCTGGCAATGTTGTTATATATGCGTCACGAATAATACGTCTTGTGTTTTGACTCTTTTGCTTGCACAATAATATTCATTTATGGTGCTTTTTGATTTTATATAGATACGTTTTTGAGGATGTTGAATCATACAATCACATGGCCATGCTTGGCACTACATGGCACAATTGGTGTGATTGGTCAAGTTTCACATGTAATACTTATGAAAACTCTCGAAATGTTTCCATTTTTACCCTTACTCGCACTGGATGTGTGCATATGAATGGGTACTAATTTGACATACATCTCTTCACAAATTAAAAAAACAAAATGCAAATGCAGTCGTTCAGTACTCTCTCGTTTATGTTTCGTTGTGCGTCATACATTTGGGATTCTCTTACTTTGACCAATTGTCAATAGTACCTGATGGAAACTTAACAGTTGTAAGAAGATTTAGTAAATTTCACTATACAACTCAATGTGCCTCTTTAAGTGATACAAGACGGCAAATGTAGAATAATGCTAATCCTTCAAAATACCCTCACTCATACAGTTTTATGATTTTTACTAGTAATATTTGGGTTTTTTTGGTAGACGTTGTTGTAGGTCTTTCATATAAGAGACTTACAAAATATAGAAATATTCACCACTGTGTACTTCAAGTTTAACTCTTTATTTAATAACTTTACAGATGTACATTATTTCCTTTACCAACACTCTGAGTACCCAAGGGACTGTCTAGAAGTCCAAAATAGATGTTCTACCACAAATGCTACCGGGATATATCTTATCAAGCCAGACGGAATTCAAGAACCCTTTGAGGTATTTTGTAGCCACGACGTCGACACTGGCGGTTGGACGGTACGGTACATTATATACCGTTTGTAACATTTTTTAATCGAAATTGAACTTGTCGATGGTTTATTGCAAGTAATCGCAGTTACAATAAAGTGTCTTCCTAACAGTGTTAAACCTGTAGCTAGTTCAAGATCTTTAATAGGAAATAGTAACTTCCAGTAGATGATCTTTATTGACAAATCATAATACGAATATACTATGATTGTTTCTTCCACCAGGTCATCCATCGCCGTGAAAATGGACATATAAGTTTCAACAGAAATTGGACAGAATACCAAACAGGATTTGGATTTCTCTCAACTGAGTTTTGGTTAGGCAACGAAAAGTTATCGTATTTGACTAATCAAGCAGACTACGAACTTCGTATCGATATGCAATTGTTTACAGGGGATGAAATGTACTTAGCTTATGAAGGATTTCGTGTCTCGGACGAATTTGGAGAGTACAAACTGGTTTGGATCGGTACATTTGAAAGCAATGCAGGTACCTAATTTAATTTTCAGTGATAGTTTGTGGTCACTTTAGGGTAGGTACAAAAAATACATATTCTGTTAACAACTTTAACGGAGTTGTTTTGCTTTCATTTATATCTTTGTGCAAAAAAATAAAAAAAAATAGAGACCTAACAATAGTAAAAAGATGAAGTAAAACTAAAAACAAAAAATCTAAGCAAACTGAAAGACTAAACAAACTAAGAAAGTAAAATCAAGAAAATGTTTTTATCTTATGCAAATACTGATGTATTATGATTTTTTCGTCAATTGATCTTAAAAGATAGCCATTAAACATCAAACATTGCCTTCACACCAAATGTTGTCTTTATATCTTTTCTTTCTCGAGCTCATTTTATACCACGTATTGAATTGTACTTTGTTTACTCGTTAGCAATTCACATTGCGTATTCTAAATTTCACCCAAGTGTACTTTCGGATATCCATGAATGAGAGACAAATATTGAATGAGACGTGTTCCTCTCTAACCTTACTATTATCATGTGTACTAAAACGAAATTAATAGTGAAGGGGAAATACCTCTCAAGCTAATGTTATTCATTTTGAAATTTCAGTGTATACTGACTGTCCTCCAAACATGAAATACGGAACGTGCGATTGTCAAACAACGTGCGAGGATCCCAACAGAGAAACTGGTTGTCATCGTACTTGTTCTGGTGACGAAGGATGTGTATGCAATGAAGATTTTCTTTTGCAGGGGGGCAATTGCGTCAGTCGCACTGACTGTGGCTGCTACTTAATAGAGGCAGATATGGTCTTATCGGTGAGTACTCAAAATTTTCAATATGCATGTTACACTGGTTCTCAAATTAAGTTTAAGTTATTTCACTCAGAAATTCATGGGCAAGAGCTGTTTCCATAATTTATATTCCATTCTTACTCTATCATTATTAACATTTATTTTCAAAATAATATTAGTTAACGAAACTAATTAATTTTGAAGTTATTTGTAATAAAAAAAAATGATCAATGTGACGTAAAACAATAACTAAAATTAAATTACAAGAATTCTCTTCAAACTGACGTAAGTCGTATTTTTGAAAATTCCCTATTTTTTTATAACTACAGTTACTCCCCTAGTACTGATGTTAACAAATTAATGGTTTATGGAAAATGCAACTTTTCGCATGTTATAAGTTTAACCTTTCATAATGTTCGACATTGTTTAAAGGCAGTATAGTATCTCCTATCAAGAGACAAAGATTCGGAAAAGTCACCCCCTCCTCTTCTGATAATTTGTTCTCTACAGAATGGCGGAACCTATGTCAATGATGACTGCACACGAAGGTGTGTCTGCAATAACAATCAACTGAACTGTGAAGACATTCAATGTCATGAACATGCAAATTGCCTGACGTCAAATGGAGTCAGACAGTGCTCTTGTAATGAAGGTTACGACGGTGACGGATACATATGCAACTCGTTAGGTCCATACACAGACTGTAAAGATGTCTACGACGGAGGAAACCACCAGGACGGTGTTTATAATATCGTGCCATCGGGATGGACGGGTGAACCGTTTCCCGTTTACTGCAAAATGGATAATGGCCTAGGATGGACGGTAGGCTCTGATCAATATTAGTATTTCCTGCACGTGGTGTATAAAGAGGTTGGGATCAATACATTCCCAAACTTCCATACCCTTGAAGACTAATGCGACATATAGTCGGCACATACATAAAAACGAAGAGTTGCTGATTTCATATACAGTATTTACAGTATAGATATTTTTTCTTAGGACAAAAATAAAGTAAATTCCCCAAGACATGTATCAATTAAAATATACCCTATGCAATTGTAACCTTAATTTTAGGTAGCATTTGGACTTCTACAGGCAGTTTTAATTGCTTTGTTTCAGGTATTCCAACAGCGTGTAGATGGCACAACCAATTTCCACAGAAGTTGGAATGGGTACAAACAAGGCTTTGGGGATCTCGTTAGCTTTAATGACGACTTCTGGCTTGGAAATGAGAAACTCTACTTTCTGACAAACCAACGAAATTACATACTCCGCTACGACGTTAATACTTCAAGTGGCGATCACAAATATGGCGAATACACAGAGTTTCAAATAGAATCCGAAGATACTAACTACAGGATGAATAAACTTGGCAGTCACAGTGGAACTACAGGTACTGGTAGTTATAAACTGTTCTAATTTCAATAAATGTAATTCAAAATTGAAGTGAAGTGAACTAAGCATACAGATGCATCCATACATGAAAGCAAATGTATCATGGGTGACTTTCTCGAAAACTAAGATGTCCGCGAGGTTTTCTTCCTTGATGGTCCTTTATGGACACTAATGATTGCATATCTCCTATTTATCTACCTGAGTTAACGTTCCCAATTACAAACTTAAGAATATAAAAACATTTAAAATAAACACAACAGTTCAAATTATAATATCAAAAAGGACAAAATTGTTTGCATGTCTTTACAAGATGTAAATTAGTGTAGTGAATAAGTTGAAACCAACCTTCCTTGAAAAGGCAAACTTAATATTCCTCACACATTATTTTATTCGTGTCTTTCACAGTAAGTATTTAAAATGGGGTTATTTTACATAATAACCGATGTGCATGTATTACATAGTGAATGATGCATGTATGTTACGGATGTAAGCATTTACACAATGACTCCCAATTTATCTTGGCCTTTACAAACTCTTTGTGAACATAACAAGGAACATTGCACTACAATAATGATTTAAATCTATCACACGCACGTTTCTCTGAAATATTCTTACAAATAAATATAGAGAAACGTTCAACTGAACCAAATACGATGTTAAAAGGTCAAAATAACTTAAAAATACAAATAATTCACTTGACAGAGTGATAATCGACTTATCCTCTTCAGTAGCAGACTAGTGTAAATATTGGTGTAAGAAAGACAATAGAAGAACAACTGGTAGGATATTTTGATTTTTATCGGCATGCTAGGTGCAAAATTTTAGCAAATTTGATATCAGTTTGGTAGGGCAAGTATTATCTTAGCACTGTGTATTGATGAGATCCCCTCTTTCTTCGCAGGTCATTATCTTCAGTATAACAGAGGTAAACAATTCAGCACTCTAGGAACAGACAATGACCAATGTGGCAACTTTCACTGCGCGGAGAAGCACAGAAGCGGGTGGTGGCACTTTAGTAATGATTGCTCTTATTGCTATATCAGCCACTGTAATTATTTTCTGAAGAGTGGCAGCTGCTACACGTTTTGCAATTAATACAACCTGAATGGAGACTACAATGGGGGCAACGGTCAGAACATATACTCTTCTTATTATAACTGTAACCTAAGATCTGTTGAGATGAAAATTCGGCCATCCTCTTGAAGATATGCTGTTAGGACAAGAATTGTACAAAGCATACCATTTAAGAAAGAATAAGTGAACTACACGTTTAAAATAAAACGTTTACAAGTTCACACAAACGTGAATGGTTATTTGTATATTACATTGTTATCTATGCATTGTTGAACTGTTGAAAAAAATCGATGAATTGTTCCATAGTAATCGGTACGTTACGTGAATGAATGCTGTAACTCAAATAATAAAAAAATAAACCAAACACCACACATTTTCGTCTGTTATCTTAGGCCGTGATATTGTTCAACCTTGCAAAGAATCTCTATTCTTATGTCATTACACTTATTAGCAATATCACATATTTGAACGATCCGGAGGCAACTGTTGAAAAATGGGAAAAAGGAAAGATCAGTGTTTTTTTTTTTTTCATTTCTCCAAGTAATTTTTTCCTCTTTGACACCAACGCCCACCACTCCATCGCTCCACACCCTCGCAGCCCTACACATCTACTCCCTTGCATTTAGCAACCAAAATAATAATATGTATAACATTTCTCTGAATTCTCTAGTCAACTTTAGTAACGGGAGAAACATTATGACTGCATCGTGTGTTGTTTCAAGGAACTAAAATGCTAGACTGAGTTGTACAGTAGTTTCTGGTGCATATCCAGCACAAACGTTTGACCCACTCACACTTCATTCCTTCATTTCTACCATGTTAACACTTTCCATAGTATCTGGGTAACATGAACTAAGTTGGTTCAGTTCAGTTTATTTACTCTTTATACCTCCTAGGAGGTGTTAGAGTCAAAACAGACAGGAAAATAAGAAACAGAATATTATACAGAAAGAGGAATATCAAAAGAAACAAGTAATACAAACAAATTATACATTCAAATACACACGAGTATAAACTTAGTCACCAAACCCCTACTGGAAACAATGTAACCAAAATACGAGGAAAAAAATATGGATGGATATATATGAACCACAAAGCTACTTATGAACAAACACCAACGTAAAGACTTAATGAGTCATGCACATGCTCACCCCCATACAATGAAAAATACTTATTTAAAGCTATTATATACAATACCACAGAAAGTGTCTAGAATCCTCTGTACCCTCTTATTTCTTGATGCGGAAAGTCGAGCCATTTTCAAAGTGTTTGCCCCCCCCCCCCCCCCATAGTAACGTTTCAAAAAATGCTTCTTTTCCGAATCAAATGCCGTGCTCTGAAAAATATAATGGAATTCATCCCCAATCGATCCGCTTGTGCAAAGCTCCCATAGTCTGTCATTTTATGTCGATGTTAAGGAAACGTCCTGCAACCTCAGGGATTTTAGTATTCACACAACAGAATCTACAAAGACTGCAACGACTGAAACTGGTCGTTTTCTATTCCTTTTTCTTTTTTTCTTTCTGTTTTTAATCTCATGATACATAAGATGTAGTATAACCACTCCCTCACTTAAACTGTTTCTTTCATTCAGTCACAACCGTTTCTGTTTTCTGTTTTTGATTAGTTTGACATTTGCTGCTTGAAAAGTGTATGAACGATTAAGTTTTAACTTGGTAAGCTTGTGCATGATGCCAATATATCCAAGAAGGATTGGTTGTATTGTGAATTGAGTCAAACCTGCTGATTTTTTTTTTTTTTTTTTAGAAAAGGAAAAAGGACTTACCGAGAATACATTGTTCAATAATATTGCTGCAATGGTAAATCCAGTGAAATTTGCTGCTTTTGAGGGAAAAAAAAACAATTTACCCCAAATGTTGTATTTCAAGCATATCTTGAGAGGTATTTGAGCATGTAATGGAAAATTTTGCAAGAACTTATCTGAGAATGTAATATTCAAGGTACATCACTTTTATAGTAAAGAGAGTGAAATTCGCTGATTTCTTAGAAAAAAAAGCGCTACTTATGGCTCAAAATTTGTATTTCCAGAATATCTTGAGAACGTTAACACCAATTAACTTAAAGCTTTGTCAGGACTTACCTGAGAACACATTGTTCACTATTTTACTACTATAATGATAAATCCATAGAAATTTCCTGATTTTTTTTTAGGAAAATTTGGCCCTAAATTTCGTATTTCCAGCATATCTTGAGAAGTATTTGGGCATTTACTGCAAACTTTTGCAGGGACTTATCTGAGGAAGTAATATTCAAGGTATATCACTTTTCTAGTGAAAAGTGTGAAATTTGATGATTCTTTAGAGAAAAAAAAGCAAATTTTGCCAAATATTTGGATGTCCAGCATATCTTGAGAACTATTACACCAAACAACTTAAAGCTTTGTAAGGTCTTGCCTCCTGAAAACACATTGTTCATGGTAAATCCAGGGAAATTTGTGCATTGTTAAAAAAAAAAAAAAGCAAATTTTGCCATTTTTTTTATATCCAACATGTCTTGGAAACTACGAACCAACTTAAAGTTTTGTGAGGACTTACCTGAGAACACATTGTTCAACATAATATTAATGTAATGGTAAATCCAGTGAAATCTCAGTGATGATATTTGAGAAAGCTAATTTTACCTCAAGATTTGTATTCCCAGCATATCTGGAGAGCTAATGGAGCATTACACACAAAATAATGCAAGGCTGCTCCTATGAACACACTTACGAAAATACAGTTTATCACTCTTATAGTGAACTTGCGAAATTGTATGATTGTTTGGTAAAAATAAACAGAGCAGACACCACCTTTTAAATTTAGCCAAAACGACTTTAGCAGAACTCGCCGCTATGGGTAATGTCTTTAAACACTCCTGCCAATTATGAGAACGCCATTGTTGAGTCAAACAACAATTTCAGCAGAATCAGGTACTGCACAGGTAAAGAGGAGACTAATGTGCAAATAGCCCACAGAGCGATGCTCTTACATCCTGCCCCTAAATGTAATCACTAAGCCTAACCTATATCGAATAACCCAATGTTATAAATGTCTTATGTATTGTAGCGTAATATGCTTCTTACCTTAAAGTAGATATCAACATTACCATTTTCTTCTTCATTTTCTTTTTCTGCTGACCACCATTTTATGTTTGAAGAATAACTTTGGCTTTAATTCACAGTTACTGCCCGAACTACGCCTCTGTGGCATTTTCCTGCAGTAAACTATTGCAAATCCCTATGTGCATGCCCTGTGTTGAAATCAATGCATGCTGGCGATGAGATACGCAACTCCGTGGATTGAACTCTTGTTTTTTTTTTTATTTCTTTCCACGTCACAAGAACTTTAATTGAAATTCTTTACAATGAAGTATTGATTGAATAAAGAGGGCACATAACAGGTACTTACACTGTTCATAAAATAAATATTTGGAAAATTTCACGAACTTAGGTTTCTCATATTTTTACTGAATGAGGAAAACAAACTACTATTTTTGCACTTTTTACATTTCATTCTTCCGAAGGTGATATGTTGTTTGCGGAGACGTACGGGAAAATTTCATCCAGGTTTTGTGTCATAAACATTCTTTGAACAAACGCATCAACAAATATGAAACAAAAATCAGAATCGTACAAATAAATATACGACGGTGGCCTTGTAAAAACAATTAATACTCAATTTAAAATGAACTTCGTAAACTACAAAGAAATTCTTAAAACAAGTTCTAGTGTTTTTGCGTTAAAATTTGTTTCAAGTTTTATTGTAGAATATTGGGGGTTTTAGGGGTTCACAGTCGTGATATGACTGCCCCAGCGACGGATTGTTGACACAGAGTAACACGTACGTACAGAGAGACGTCAGAACAGAGAAAGATTTAACGACTAGAGTTCCATTTATTGATGATTGGACTGGCACACACAAATTAAGCAAAATCAGTTGACGATGATGATTGGAAGAGGGAAAACGGAAAGATCAGATGACCCAGGCCTACATATTGTACAAGAAAGAACGACGTTTACGGTTTGATGTCCAGAGAGCCAGTGTCAGCGGCATGGCGAGGTCGATGGATTAACCCACGCCGAATTGCTAAGGATCACGGGATAGACTACTGACACTGACCAATCACAGGTTAAATGGTTGACCTACGTAATTGAGTGAGGCGGTTGCCATCTGTGATCTACCCAATCACGAAAGGATTGCGCAACCTTTCTGAGAACAGGGTCTAAGTTTACTATTTTTAATGTGTTGTATTGTCTAATCTGACTGTCTGAGGGAAAAAAAAAAGTTAAACAAATCTGGGGTAAACAACTGAAGACTGAACTTTGTACGACCTTTTGCGTACGGTGGGGAAGAATGACCATCTCTATACAACACTATGGCAAACAATATATCTTTACCAGAAGGCAATCACCGACTTATCCTCATCACTGATATCAAATACAGTTTATATGTTGTTTCTGTGCACCAGATTTTCGTGTAACAATTATTGCTTTTAGATTGATATCCTTCATAATGGAGTTAAAGTGCATTTGTAACAATTTACAGCAGCCACATTTTTGAAGGGGATAATAAAAACTGCACAGGAGAAGAGGTAGTTGGTTTGCTTAAAAATTTCTTTCATTACCTCTGCACGACAATCATTGTGATAAACAACGATCAACGATAAAGGCAAAGGTACCCAAAATAAAATAAACACACAGTTATGCATTGCAGTTGACGGACAGACGTGAAGGACCGCCTTGTCTCGCCCCTCTTTGAAAATGAGAGAAACCTATTGAATGTCATTTAATACATTTACAAGGAGCACTACTATTAAAAAAGCAAAGTTGACCCTAATTCTAAAGAAATTGGTCAACTGAAAGTGGGACAAACAACTCAGAAACAGCACGTTTCAAAATCAAACAAAATATCAAAATGGTGATTTATAACGAAAAATAATAAGTTAGGTCATCTCCTTTTTCTTATATTTATATGAAGGTAGTAAGTTTCACAATCCTCTTTTGTAATAAGTGATCAGAAGGATAATGTGGCTTCAATTATTCAGAAAATTAGGACGACAATTTTTTCGCACGGTGCTTAAGTAGATCTTGGAGACATTAAATAGCTTCCATTAATTGAATGTGGATTGCAATAACTATTGAATGGCAAGAGTGACAGAAACGTCCAAGTATTTGGACTGTATCAGAGATCCCCGACTACATAGTGTAGCGATCCAAATACAACACCGACTTCTGTACTGTCATTCAAAGGATTTATGATAAATACTTCATACAAGCTATTATGGTTACTCTGGTCAAGATGATAAAATTCTATACAAGGCTTGACAATGTTAGAGGTCAGATAAGATCTTTTTAGCTATAGTGACCTAAAAAACAAATGGCAGTCCATGGTGTAGTAAGTGATGTTGATCACTGAGTTTCGCAAGAAATTGTCCCAGCTCTCTTTGTGCCTTTTTTTGTATATGACCACGTTACAGTAGACCCGGGCTTGCAGTGCCTTTTGATTGACAGGAGATCATTCTTATTCAAATGTTCTCTTTTAAGTGTGTCATGTTCCTTTTCCGTAAAACTGTAATGAACGAGATGAGAAACGGAGGAGGAATACTGTGCAGTGACATATATGTGTTTTAAATGTAGAGGGGCCAGATGAAAATAAGGGAGCGATACTTTGGGTGTAGAACAGTCAACATTTATGTGAATCCTAAGAGATTAAGTTAAGTTGTCCAACATTTCTAACCCTAGTACTGACTCTAAAATCCAAAGATTATGTTGCATCTTTTAGTTTTCACGATTTGTATTGAATATTGACATACAATCCTGAATGGGTGACCCGATAAGGAAGTGGAATCATTATTACAAGGAACTTTAGATCCTTAGAACACAATCATTTCCAGTTCACGTTATGGGGTAATCCTTTCCTCTTTGTATTTCCAGCATTTCCTTTCTTCCCAGCGGCTCAGGAGACGATTGCCAAATTGTCACTGCCAGTCCACCTATGAATGAAAGACTTGAAAAAGGATAATGAACACACACAAATTTCAACGTGAATTGCGTCACCATAGTGATTGCGGTGACTGTGGACTGTGGATTTGGTGTGATCTGCATTTACGCATACGCCTTTAATATTTTAAGCAATAAAAATACAAGCCAAAGAGCAAATGTGTTTTTTATTGTTCAGCCCAATTGAAAAATGCACAGCTCGATGCGAAACGGAAATTTGGACCACAACGGTTGTGTGTAATGCCTAATTTGGCAAGTACCCGTAAGCATAACCCATAACTGGGACAACTTGGCTGTACATTGAGCACTAAGTCTGTAAGAGGAACTGAGTGGCAATTACAATGTAAAAGATTCATCGATCCTAGTGATGGTGTCAATTCAGTATGCAAGCAGGGCCGCATTTAAGCTTACGCCGGATTTCGAGGAACCCTCACTAAAGGAAATCCCTACACAATTTTATTATGATGATTTTGTAACGGATTAAAAACATAAAAAGTTGTGATTCAAAGTACACGTGGCATGAAAAACACATTTTGGAATATTGGCAGCGTTAAAGATTTAACATTTTAAAAATAGCCACATTTCTCAGAAGAATTCATAAAATAGTGACCATTTTACAAACAAATTTTACCTTTGCAATTGCATCATAAACAAACATAAGCCGAATATGGGCATTTGCTAATTTCAGCCAGGCACTAATCCGATATATATTATGGTATACTTGGCGTTTCAGTTTGGCAGTACAGTTTGTCTTCTTTCAAAATATTGATACGACTTGCCAATAAGCAACCCAGGAATCAAGTAAGAAAAACAATAAAGGCTCAGAAAACGAAATACTCAGACTTTCCAACAATCTACATCATCGGTGTGTATTTTCATCAAACAGTGATATCTACATAAGCCATATCTATAAAAAGCTAGTTATCATCCAACGTTTTGCTCTTCCACTCTTTTCCACATGCAGTGTTATTTAATATAATGTCTTACTTTAAAGGAGGATCTTTACAATCAGTATAATGAAGGGGAATTAATGTTGGAGTATGTTGGCACGTCATGCGGCCTTTTTTTTTTTTTTTGTAAGCTTTCCGGTACCTAAGAATCATGATTTCTTTTCTTTTTTCTTTCTTATAACTTTAGACACTGTAGTCTCCCCAAGGATTATTATCGAAGACACCCATTCATTTGTTTGTGCCCAGCCCTTACACCGCCCCACACATGCGAATTCGGGCGTACACACAAGGGTACAATGTATGTATATATAGATAATAGATTATATATACATATATATATATATATATATATATATATATATATATATATATATATATATATATATATATATATATATATATATATATATATATATATATATATATATATATATATATATATATATATATATATAGGGTTGGAATAGCAAATAGCAACAGTTCCGAACAATGTGCTCCTAACAGAAGGATCCACCAGGGATGCCAAGCAGTAACTTTCATAATTAGAGAGAATAAAAACGCAAAAAGACGTGACAGGAAAGAAACTGAACTTCTGTTACTCCAAAATTTTATTAAAAACAAACGTTTCGGTCGTTCGACCTTCTTCAGTGTGGAGTTTGAAGTACAATGACTGTAGAAGCAAAAATGTCAGAAAGTTACTGAACTTGAACTTGAACAAGATAAAGACAGATTACAAGAGGTAAAGAGGAAAAATGAGCTTAAGTTACAAAGGGCAAAGAAGATTAAGAGCTAAAGTTGATGCGTTTTTGAGAGTGTAGTTCATTTCTTTTGTTGAGGCCAAAGGGTTTAAGAGTTTGTAATTGTGCTGTCCAGTAGATTTCACGTCTGAGGAGATTTCTATTGGTATTGCTAGTACTTTGGATTTGTTCGAATGGGGTAAAAACGAAATCGGATAAGCTGTGAGGGGAACTGTTGAAGTGAATAGCCACCTCACATGTCTTTTTGTTAGTAAGCATGGCAGATTTGTGATTTCGGAAACGGACTTTGAATGCAGTAGAAGTTGAGCCGGTATATTGCATGTTACATTTATGACAAGTAACTAGGTAAATAACATTACATGAAGTACAAGTAATATTTTCTTTGATCATATATGAATTACCGGTAGTGCAACTTGAGAATGAAGAACATGTGCTGGAAAAGTTTTTGCAGAGATCACATTTCTTAGTACAAGTAAAATACCCTTTGGTGATGGTATGCTGTGTAGAGGGAAGGGGTCGCATTTTTGAAGGGGCGAGAATCTCCTTGAGATTCTTCGTTCTACGATAAGAGGAAATGATAGAATTTTGGGGGAAGAGGTCTTTGACCTGGGTACAATTTCTTAACAAGGGAAAGTGTTTGTGTAGAATTTTGGAGATATCAGGAAGATGTGGATTAAAATCCAAGACAAGGGGGTATTTCCGTTGAATGTTCTTTTTGGAAGGGCGGAGTAGGGATGCACGACTGGTCAAGCTTGCTTTATAAAAGCTTTTTTCAATAATATGGGAGGGGTAACCTTGTCGTAATAAGTACGATTTGTATTCTGTACTACGGATGGCAAATGTGGAGTCACTAGAGCAATTTTTACGGAGGCGTAAGGCCACACTATAGGGGATTGACGTTTTGCAATGAGTCGGGTGGGAGCTGGGGAAAGGCAGATAGAGGTGACTGTCAGTAGGCTTAGCATAAACATCGGTAGTAAGGAAACCATCATTCAAATGGATAGTTACATCTAGGACATTAAGTTTGTGTTTGGAATAAACTAATTCAAAACGAATTGTGGGGTACAAAGTATTGATAAAAGCGGTAACTTCCATTAATTTGTCTAGACCATGGGTCCAGATGTCAACTATGTCGTCCCGGTAACGCCACCAGTATTTCGGAATGACGGGACCTTCAGTGGTCGCACGTTCGTCGATAATACCCATAGCCAGGTCGGCATAACTGCATGCGTTTTTTGGTCCCATTGCAGTGCCGTGAATTTGTAGATAATTTTTGCTGTTAAATTGACTGTTGTTACATGAAACGCAGAGTTTGATGGCTTCTACAATGCAATCAGTAGAAGGAAATTTCTTAACCCTAGAATCCAGAAATTTGGAGACAGCATGAATGCCAAGATTATTGTCAATATTGGGAAACATAGCAACCACATCCCATGAAACCAGAATGGTGTCAGTAGGGAGTGGGCCATTTTGGTTAACTTCTTCGATTTTATTAAGTAGATGGGTAGTATCTTTAATAAAAGAGGGTAAGGCCTGGGCAAGAGGCTTAAGATAAAATTCGGTAAATTGAGAAATACGTTCAATACTGGTACCACAACATGAAGTGATAAGACGAAGTGGGTTATTACTTTTATGAGTTTTAACGTTGCCGTATGCAACACCAGCATTGGGGTTGACATCAATGATCCAATCGTAAACTTCTTTACTTAGTTGCTTAGTATTATACCATTTCTTAGCCCAATTAACAACTTTGTCGAAGAAGAGGCTGGTAGGGTCATCGGTTGGGGATTTGTAATGTAATGTTACCGGGACGACATAGTTGACATCTGGACCCATGGTCTAGACAAATTAATGGAATTTACCGCTTTTATCAATACTTTGTACCCCACAATTCGTTTTGAATTAGTTTATTCCAAACACAAACTTAATGTCCTAGATGTAACTATCCATTTGAATGATGGTTTCCTTACTACCGATGTTTATGCTAAGCCTACTGACAGTCACCTCTATCTGCCTTTCCCCAGCTCCCACCCGACTCATTGCAAAACGTCAATCCCCTATAGTGTGGCCTTACGCCTCCGTAAAAATTGCTCTAGTGACTCCACATTTGCCATCCGTAGTACAGAATACAAATCGTACTTATTACGACAAGGTTACCCCTCCCATATTATTGAAAAAAGCTTTTATAAAGCAAGCTTGACCAGTCGTGCATCCCTACTCCGCCCTTCCAAAAAGAACATTCAACGGAAATACCCCCTTGTCTTGGATTTTAATCCACATCTTCCTGATATCTCCAAAATTCTACACAAACACTTTCCCTTGTTAAGAAATTGTACCCAGGTCAAAGACCTCTTCCCCCAAAATTCTATCATTTCCTCTTATCGTAGAACGAAGAATCTCAAGGAGATTCTCGCCCCTTCAAAAATGCGACCCCTTCCCTCTACACAGCATACCATCACCAAAGGGTATTTTACTTGTACTAAGAAATGTGATCTCTGCAAAAACTTTTCCAGCACATGTTCTTCATTCTCAAGTTGCACTACCGGTAATTCATATATGATCAAAGAAAATATTACTTGTACTTCATGTAATGTTATTTACCTAGTTACTTGTCATAAATGTAACATGCAATATACCGGCTCAACTTCTACTGCATTCAAAGTCCGTTTCCGAAATCACAAATCTGCCATGCTTACTAACAAAAAGACATGTGAGGTGGCTATTCACTTCAACAGTTCCCCTCACAGCTTATCCGATTTCGTTTTTACCCCATTCGAACAAATCCAAAGTACTAGCAATACCAATAGAAATCTCCTCAGACGTGAAATCTACTGGACAGCACAATTACAAACTCTTAAACCCTTTGGCCTCAACAAAAGAAATGAACTACACTCTCAAAAACGCATCAACTTTAGCTCTTAATCTTCTTTGCCCTTTGTAACTTAAGCTCATTTTTCCTCTTTACCTCTTGTAATCTGTCTTTATCTTGTTCAAGTTCAAGTTCAGTAACTTTCTGACATTTTTGCTTCTACAGTCATTGTACTTCAAACTCCACACTGAAGAAGGTCGAACGACCGAAACGTTTGTTTTTAATAAAATTTTGGAGTAACAGAAGTTCAGTTTCTTTCCTGTCACGTCTTTTTGCGTTTTTATTCTATATATATATATGTATATATATATATATATATATATATATATATATATATATATATATATATATATATATATATATATATATATATATATATATATATATATATATATATATATATATATATATAATACATAGTATCCACTGATTCGACCACAGTCGACATTCTTGTGTGGTTGAACATTGCTTAGTTTGCCTTCAAAAGCAGTCCCCCGCACAACGAGCTCTTATCAATCATGCAACAGTTATGACTACATTCGTAATACAGTATGCAAAAGTATACAAGTACATGGAAAATGGTACATACCAACACTTGCTTGGAAC
The DNA here is from genome assembly GCA_021234535.1 of Stichopus chloronotus. NCBI lineage: Eukaryota > Metazoa > Echinodermata > Holothuroidea > Aspidochirotida > Stichopodidae > Stichopus > Stichopus chloronotus. The sequence continues at coordinate 6,501,718 of CM037849.1, forward strand.
GTTACATCGCAGTTAAACCGACCACGGATGCAATTAATGTTCTCCAACCAATATGGCCATACCTACCTTACACAGCATATGGCTATATAAGACAAGGTTTAACCAGGTATATCCGGCCTGGTTTATCAACCGATACACCAGATTTACCAACCTATAAACCAGGTTTATAGCTCTTTCCTTGCCATACGTGTCAGGTACTCTGGTACTTACACTCTGATACTTTCACTTATAGGAGTCCACAGTGTGTTATCGCCTCTATATTATCTGCAGGGGAAAGTGGCTTATGTCAAGAAAAGGTCTCATCGGAGGAAGACAAGAGACTCATTGAGGATATTGCACAATGTGTCTCTTTCCTTTTTATGAAGAGGGATTTCCAAAATTCGAAACTTAAGCGCATAGTTGAACCGAATTGTTTTGGAGTAGGAAATGTCCTTTTGATCAGAGAGCTGGTTTGAGGTCGAATATCAGAAAAGTAGAAAATAACTGAAGCAATAATCATTGAAGCAAAAACAAGGAGTTTTACGTATGCTACAACAACATTTGGGTATAGGGAAAAAGCTTTGAAAAGAACAAGTTCCATATTAATTGCAGGGAGATCATTTTTAAATGTTCACCACGTAAGTTGTTGACAAGGTTTGGGTTCCCCTTTCTGCCACAGTAGTATCCCAGGTTGTAAGAATCAATCTTAATATCAACCAACGAACCAGTTTATTTTTTTTCCTTGCTACACTTTCTAGGAAATAATCACTTTCATTCGGCAAGTATGCCAATCGACGTACTTATGCATTACCTGAATTATCATAATTCCTAACAAAACTGATCATTCGGAGGGGTTAAGAGAAATAACGTTGTGACATTTCTTCTTAACAATGGCATTATAATCAGTAACAATCCCATTGAAACATTTACTTAAAGACCAGGTCAAATATCTTCACGGAGCACAGTTCCAGATTGCTGTACAAGATCACAGTTTCAATGTCTTTCTTGGTATGTTATCGATGTGAAAGACTTGCATAGTTCCCTAGTTATTCTTGAATATTAACAGCAAAGTTGCTTAAGTCTGAAACACCAAAACTATTAGTTTAGTGAGATCGTAATACTTCTAACATTTATTCTACAAACAAAACAATTTACAAATCGTACATTAGTTTGCAACTATTGTTCTTATCGTAATACCTTTTGGCTCACAATATCTATTACATCCATATCCACAATAAGGGAATCTCAATTAATTCAGACTTAGTTCAATATTTGCAATGACTTTCTTGGACATTGACTACATCATTTCTAGGCCAGGCATAGCTTTTATTTGATTTTTTTAAAATTTATTTTCTTTGTTTCTGAATTTAAAACTTTTACTGTTTACGATTCACCGTAAACAGTATAGCGTTCCTGCGCGTACCTTTCAGTCACGTGACAGGTTCTTTCGTTCAGTTTATCTCCAGTTACGCAGCTTCAATAAGTCTGAAATTTTGACAAATAATTATGACATACATGGTCACCAGTATGACATGTCTGTGATAACTATAGTCCTTGTTTCGAAGATTAGAAAGGTACGTATCTTTGATGCACAAAACGGTGCCTCTCAAAGAAACGGCGTGCTTTTTTTGTATGATAGTCTACTGCATACTAGGCAAACGCGTAGCTGTATCGTCTGGGCCGTAATAGTGTACCGAGTTCCGTAGTACTGTAAACAACTGCGCGGCAACGGCGGCATGCCACGTACGTAATATATACAGTAAATGTTCATTGGATAATTCGTATCAACAGAGCATAGTTTGCACTCTTTGGGCATAATATGTGTGAAGAGTCACCTTGGGCGCGAGTACGTGTGTACAAACTGTAAGGCAGAAATCGTTGCGGCCAATTCCTGACGATTTATTTGTTCTTGTAATATGTGTATTGTGGCCTAAAATGTGTCTTTAGCTCTTGAATATGACGATTAAAAGTATTTTCCAACTTGTCTTGTCAACAGAAATTGTCGACAGGGGTTTGAATGTGTTTTTCAGTTTAAAAAAAAGAGTAACGTTCAAAGAACACATACATGAAGGCATGGACAACTCGCCCATGTAAGACAAAACAGCTTCACACTTTTCAGTGCCTTTTTGAGTTCTGACAACTCGGCATGTATTAAGTCCTTATTCACATCAGGCAACTCGGCGTCCGAAGTTGACTATTCAGACAGCTCTGGCAGACAGCGATGGCATCTCGGGGTAGAAGACAAGTCGCCCTCGTATGATTGTGGAGTTTTGTATAGCCTGCCATTCCTAACACTTCTTTCGTGTTCAGTGGAGATTGGCCACTGGATATAAAATAGAAAGGCACATCTATGTTTTATTCTACTAAAAAGACAACTTGGATGGGGAGGGGTTTCTATAATTTTTTTTTTTTTTTCATTTCTGAAGCATAGTCTGTGCACGAGCTAGGGGCATGACTGACTTTGAAGGAGCTCGCCACTTAATTGATTAACATGTGGTCAGTGGTTGGCCGAAAAGATGAACCAGAATATTTTTCTAGGTGTACAAAAGTTATTAACTTTAGCCTACTCCCTTATTTTAAGGCCTAAACTTAGCTCGGAAGCAAGTGACTGAACAGTCTAGTGTATTAAGGACCTAAGCTCAGGCTACCTGCCACACTCTGAAAAGAGACCAGACTTCGCTGGACATTTTACTTATTTGCATTATGTTTTATATTTACCATAACCTTTTTCTTCCCTTTTTCGTTCACATATACAGATGTGTTAATCTACAGCTATCGTATATAATTATAGGAGCAAGCAGTTGCCATTCATTTGAAAAGGAGAGTAAAATTCGGTAAAAGACAGCCTGGAACTGTAGTCATAGTTGCATCTTTTGAATTTTTTTTTTTGGAAATGTCACAATATCCCACTCTACCCTCCAGGGTGAAGGGTGCAATGTACCATGATATCCAAACTACAAAACCTATACAAAGGTGAAAGAAATGCCCCTTGTATAAAATATATAGGACCTATTCAGTCTCCGCTTGTCAAAATATTAACAATAACATTTGCAGAAACTAGTAGCACTAGTTTACTAGTACAATACACGAAGAGCAAAAAGCAAAATAAATTCTCTGATGTACTTCTTCTTCAAACATTGAAAGCAATTACTGTTCTACTAACCATTATTCCACTCACAACTTCAATCACATGTTACTTTTCCAATTTCTCTAGGCATTTGACAGTCTACTGTTTATCTAGTATAATGCAGCAAATCAGGCTGACAGTAGGCAATTTTGCTTCCCCATAGTTTTGTTTGGCTCGTTGAATCCAGCAAGGTATGTAGAACTGTATGATGATCTAAAAAAGACATTTTCTTTCCAAATATTCAAAGTTTATGATGATGATTGAAAGTCAGAGGACAGTTTGTAGTTGAAATGAACCTGGACTCGTGGCCGCTAATGACTTGAATTAAAGGTTAGTCAACGCTGGACCGTGTGAATTAATCTCGATCGGGGGTTAATGCTATCGCTGGTTGCACTCTGGCTGCGCCCTTGTGCAGCGCTTGCATTAACCCCCGATCGTGCATTATACTACAGTTAATACACAGGTCCAAAGTTGATTAACCATATTCATACACACCAACGAGATTTTGATAAAAACGGACGAAAAAAGAAAGGAATTTGGTTCTTTTTATTGAAAAGGAACCCCGAGAAAAGGTAAACAAATGTACGACATGTCAACAACATTCGTGCGCGAAGGAGAAAGTAACACTTAGACAAAAAGAATAACAATAACAATTGACATAGCAACAATGCTTTAGTTCTTACGTTTGCTCCTAAGTAGTGTACTAATGTGTGTACGCTGTGGTCAGTGTACGTGTATTCACTGTGCAGTGTGTACGTAACTGCGTGCTACAGAGCGTTGTACGGTTACAGGACCTGATTACTGTTTGCGGATAAACTGATGAAGACAGTGACAGATTTAATGAATATACAACTTCGAGAAAAACTTGGATATGCTTCATGCCTTATTCTCAGTCCTAACAGCAGCAGTGAGTGGAAGATTTGCTGTGTGCGGAACCCCTAATTTTCCCGTTAGTGTGAGAGTTCTCAGTTGGCGATGCAAGATTTCGGAACTAGGCGTAAGTTAGTTCAACAAAGAAGAAGGATTGCACATGGCCAAAACCTTACTGTCAAAACATTGTTGTGAGGTCACTCTATGGCTGGTTTGGGATAACTCATGTCAAGGTCTTGCCTGTTTAAGTTTTTTTCACCATATAGACCTAGGGCCTACACCTATCAATAGGCCTAAATTATTTGTTTTGTGGAGTTCTCTGACCTTAAGAATATAAATCAGGTGTTTGTATGGATATACTTCAAGATGGCGATGTATTGCATTCCTTAGTCCTCTTTACGATTTAATTGCAAAGAGGATTTTGAACATCTCAGCAGAATTTTACAAAGAAGGAAAGCTAATTCCGGTAGGCTATCAAACTTTCAAGGTATTCAAAATATACTGAAGAAGCTTTCCCACAGCACAATTCTGGTATTTAGGTAAGATTAGGCTACTCAACGTCAGAGGGATTACCACTGACAGTCTACTGTGCTGTTGTTACGTGGATTTACTTACATTTACATTTTACTTTTGAGCAGGCCTAATAAACCCTAGGCACGGCTTATGGCCTTATTATAAGACCTAGGCGCGGCCTAGGTACCTTTAGAACTACGAACTTCAAATTGAACGTTATTTCACTAGTGTAGGCCTGATACTATAGGAATACTGTATTAGCCATTGTTTTGTGCAAGATATAGCAGACTGAAAACACACAGTCGATCTTCAGTTTTATTGTATTCATCCGCCGGTGAGTGACCGTGGTTTAACAAGTTGGTTTACTAGCGATTAACCCAAGGTGACCTGACTGAAATGGGCCAATAGGAGTTGAGGATTCTTTCCAAGTATCTATCAATATGTGATCACATCTGGTGAAAAAGAACAGAAAAGAGCTCACAGCCAGCAGCACTATGGATCTGAACATGACATACCTTGGGTTTCTCGCTGAAAAAAAATTCAGTTTCACGTTTGGGGTGAATGTCATCATGAACCCTAACGTAATTGCAACCAAACGCGACCTGTAGCATAGTAGGTCTACATACTTCTAGTAGCCTGTAGTAGCCTATATTAGCCTACTACAAAAGATTGGCATCATGTATTCGACGTTTTTACGTCTTGGCTCCAACAGTTTGTCACAAACATATTTGGTTCCCCTTCTACTACCAACCGACGTCACAAAATAACGTAAATAACTTTCCCTTTACATGAACTCATAACCAGTGTGGTTACCATTTTCGTGACCACTTTTTTTTAGTTGTTGAGGAGGATTGGACACTCTAGAGGACTTGCCGTAGTCCAGTGGTTACTACCTTAAAGCCTTTGTCCTAAGTCTTTTCTATTGTATCCGTAAAGCAAGTCTATTCAAAGTTCTTAACATTTTTGACATACAACACTGGTACAGTCATTTGGGACTGGCATTGATCGGCATTATTCTGCATGTTTTCTACAATTATGTTTTAATTCCGTTGATTGAAATCTAACAAGTGCATTTAATTCTTAGACCATATGTTCATTTCCTAGAACATTCTTGCTTTTTTTTTTACTTTTTCCCAACTTTGCTTCAAGTTCACACAATAGCACATTTTGATACGCGTAGCCATTACGGGTCTTGCTCCAAATTCTGCGAAACATGAAAATGCTTTCAGACACGAGGTATAATATGTTATTATATTATTTTTATCACGTCATGCTCTTCACTTCAGATATTATTATGATCACTGAAAATCACATAACATTATTCTGCTAATAGTGATTAGATAACATTCTTAATTAAATTTTACCGTTGTAATATCGCCATATGAACCAAAAAAAAAAAACATTCATTTTCACTTTTATGTTATCAAATAGTTTACATAAAATGTTGTGAGGAATTCCATATTCTACAAGTAAAATAATCATGTTCTTATCCAAATTTATTTACAGAAAAAAATAGATGACTGATTTTTTCTTCATCAGGTATTTCAGAGTCTGTTCTCGAAACTTAGTCTGATATTATACAGATACCCCTCGATATCTCCGTCAATTCATTTTGATCTCAAGCTGAGGGCAAGAATGGATCGTCTCTTCATTCTCCAAGTAGTGTTGACATTCTTGTGCAGGACTGCTTCGTCTGTTCAAGGAATGATAAGTCAAGAACTAAATCTCATTTACCAAAAACCTCATTTCACCACTATGGTGATAGTGCTGTTTTCTTCATTGATTTCTTTATTTTTTTTTTACTGGACTGTAAATGATATTGTCTAAATGTACTGTGGTCAAAATTGAAAATCTATGGTCAATTGTGAGCATAGTGAATTCAGAGCGTACATCAATAGCGAAGTTTAATATGAGTTTAGAGTGTTACATGATGGAATAGGAGCAATTTGGTTACAATATACTCTCGAAAATGCTCGAAACAGTAACGTTAATGTGGAAATTGCTATAAAAATGTCATTTCATGGTGATAGTTCGTAATCGATGTATACAAAATATTTTGACCAATGATTAGATTTTCCAAACTTTTGTGCAAAAGAACAGTGTAAATTATTGAAGGAAAATGTAAGATTTTGGTGTAGATACGTGTGAAAACTTTTCACAATTAATGTTTCATTCTTTCCTGCTAAATTGAAGTTCACTGGTCCAATTTGTTGTCATCTAGTTGGCTGTTAACTTGTTTGGGCACCAGTAAGTGGTGATAGCAGTATTAGTTGTTTTTACTTTCGTGATCTGTAGAGCCCTGTAAAGCTTTCCTGTTCGTAATATATCAGTGCATTTCATGAATGAATGCAATTGAAATCTACCCATTACATTAAAACGGACAAAACAAAACATAACGGCCGATATGAAATGTTCCATAAAACTACATTTGGTGCAAGTATTTTGAGTAATAGAATGAAATGAACAGGAAAACAATCGGAACTTACTTCCTGATATTCTTGATCTTAAGTTTAAGCACTATCTCCTCGCATCTGCTTGATCGACGTATGAAAGGCAATGAATCTAATGGAACAAATCTGACAGAATATCGCAATATATTCCTAACTAACAAATTATTAAATCATGAAATGAAGTAGCAATGCACACGTTTTGTGTGTGCATTTATTTTAGGTAGATGTAATGTTTCAAACGCGTCCATTATACGCAATTGGCAAACGTGATAAAGCAAGCACAAAATAACTTTTGAGTTAAAGAAACTGCTGTTTTTTTTTTTAAATAAGTGAAACGGCTGTGTCTACTGTCAGCGTAAACATTGAATATATCGAATAGATGAGTTACATAAAAAATTATTTGTTTTGAGATGAAATACAGAAATAGCAAAAGTTTTTTCTTGGAAACATTTTACAAAAGGAGTCATAATCAAATTTGTATCGTTCCGATATATGTCAATACTTTTTTTATTGTTTTAGAATATTTAAATATTCAATGATTATTTAAATGAGCAGTACCTGTTTTTGATTACAACGTGTGAACTTATTAGTAGCTGATACACTTTTCTGTCGTTTTTCTCCCTGAAAGACAACCATATTTACTCCTCATTAAGAAGTTGAACATTGCGCTAAATTGATATCTACTTGCCTGTCGCTAAGAAACATTGTGTGATTCTTTGATGTTTTTTAGATGCCAAAGCACCCCACCCCCTTACTATACTGGTACATCTGGGAAGGTTGACATGATTTCACAGACTTAACACCATGCCATTTTTTCATGCATACATTTAAAAAACCTGTATTACAATCAATTAAGGATTATCTAAAATTTTTCATATCTGAATGTCCGAACATCATTCACTGAGTACCAATGCGTTAGTCAACTAATTTGTTAACAAATAGTTCTCTCAGACCACAACTCTGGTGTGTAGACTTGTACAACCGACCTTTTAAGGGCAGGTGTCGTAATACTAGAAATGAATACTTTATTACAGTAAATCAATACATTAAAACCCGTTCTTTAGAAGGGATCTCGTGCAAATGCGTTGAAGAGGTAGAAGTCTAATATTATGACAGATAGATGAAAAATTCTCTGTAGGTACTTGCAGTAGCAGATGTAAATCTTTATCGTGCTTTGACACTCAGCCTACACGTTCTATGACCAAACGATCAATAAGGCATCGAAAAGACCGAATAATTATTTTACTTCCCTAACGACTGACAACACTGAGGCATAGGAGAACACCAGACAGCCTAAGGTCCTGCTGTAGGAATTGACATTTTGCGTTTATTGTTGTATCTAATTCAGCAAAAGCCTTACAGGAATTTCCAAAACGATTCAAAAAAAGATAAGTGTGTGACCTTGGAGCTTCAAAATTGCTACAATCTCCATACATATGTATCTTCATATAAATTAACATCTCCAAGTCGCCGCTGACAAACTGGAAGCAGCCACCTTTATTCGATCGTTGAAGAAATATGGTCAAACTACGTTCATTAATTTTCACCCAAGTTCGAAATTTATACACTGGTTTTAAACGTTTGAGAAGGATTGGTATTTTATGTCCATTCCGCTTCAACTGTTTTTCAAAACTTGTCTATTGTTTGTGACGATGGGTTACAAAGTTAAATGCTTGGCTCACTGTAGCCTGGCATATATGTCAACAGCATGTCATAGGTCTCAAAGTTTTTGTAATTGTGCCTCTGACGACGTAAAATCTTTCTGTAATTGGTTTGCTGGGATTAACAAACATAAGCAAGTTATCTACGTAGTCACTTCATGATAGTCATACCTTTAATCTACCCTTCTTGAAAAGTTCTCTCTCTCTTCCTTCTTCCTCTTTCACCATATCTAAGAATAATAGGAAAAAGAGGAAATTTGTCCGTTCTTTTAAAGCTAAGAAAAGCATAAATAAATGTCGCACCAACTACAGGGGACATGAGGCTACACGTAGCCATCTAAAAACCTTATCACTTCATAGAGAAGCTGAAACATTTTCAAAATTCGTGCTAAACCTCTCTGACAGAAACATGTCTGATATAGAGATTATTGCACTGGGTAAAGGGCTGAAATTTATTGCCACGCCGGTAAAACCGAAACGTAGAGAGATTCTCAAGTCCATTAAAGACCTACAGAGAAAAATGAGAATTCGCTTCATCATGCATGATAAAAAGCAAACAGGCCATAGCAAATTCCGGCTTCCATCTACATGGTCACCTCAAATGACCTTCAGCAAAAATCTAGAGAACTATCTAGAAGCAACACAGGCAGAAATAGCCAGTGTTCCTATCCGAAATGTCCAAAGCAATGTTAACACGTCAGAGTTGTTTGCATTAAACGCATTGAAAAACGATCACTCTGTCGTTATTAAACCATTTGATAAAGGTAGAGGCATTGCTATACTGAATCACGCAGACTATCAAGCCAAAGTTGAAAGGCATTTGTCTAGTCACCACTACGAAAAGTTAGATAGTGATATGACATCGGAAACTAAAAAGTTAGTCCAAGAGACTCTACTAGACATGTTCTCTAAAAATGAGATTGATAAAAGTACCTTGGAGTACCTATCCCCGTTCAACCATAAAACCCGCACACCAGTAATATACGTGCTACCAAAAGTACACAAGGCCCCTCCGGCTAATTCAAAATTTGCTGGTAGGCCTATAATCAGCGGCAACGGGTCACCCACGGAGAAAATCTCTGAATTCGTGGACTTTTTCTTGCTTCCTCTTGTAACAAAACAAGAAACGTACGTGAAAGACACAAATCACATTTTAAAAGTTCTGGAAGCAACTGAGCTACCAAAAGCAGTACTCCTTGCAACTCTCGATGTCGTCTCCATGTACACCAACACTCCCCAAGAGGAGGCACTCGATATCTGTGAAGAAGTCTATGCAAAGGCAGATAAAAGCCTATATGAAATTAATAAAATTTCTCCCACCTCCATGCGCAAACTAATTGAACTCATCCTCAAAAGGAATTACTTTGAGTTTAATAAAAAGTTTTACCGCCAAAAAATTGGCTGCGCCATGGGCAGTCAAGCTTCACCAGAAATCTGTGATATATTTATGCACAAAATCGAGAAACAGATTATCCCAACGGATCCTAAAATCCTAAAATGGCCTCGTTACAGAGACGACATCCTTTTGCTGTATGATGGCACAGCCACAGAGCTCTAGAAACTAGTGGTGAGGATGAATGATATTCATCATCTCCTCAAGTTCACAGTAGAAATCTCTAACTCTGAGGTCACCTACCTAGATCTGAGAATCTTCAAAGGTCCTAAGTTTCACTCTACTGGTTTCCTAGATACAAAAATCTACACCAAACCTACTGAAACTTATCAATACCTCGATAGAAACTCTGCACATCCACTTGCCACCTTTAAAGGCTTCATTAAAGGAGAAGTGCTGCGTTATGTACGTCTCTGTAACAATGAGACCGACTTCATCCATAAAAGAGATGAATTTAAAGAGAAACTGCGAAACTATGGGGAAGAAGAATTTACCACGGCCACTAGAGGCATTTCTTTCGAAAACCGTGAGCACTATCTTACCACAAAACCCAAAGAAAGGGAACCACCTCTAGTCTTCAAACTGACGTATACACCCCATATCAAAACCCAGCACCTGAAAGAGGCTATTCGGAAACACTGGTATTTAATATCAGAGCACCCGATTTTATCCAAGCTCTTTCCGAACGAACCGATTCTTGCCTATAAAAGGGCCCCAAATCTAAAAGATTTACTTGTCAAATCAAGGTTTCAAAGTAATGAAGAATCGTTCGACAGTCAGGACTCGCACGAAGATCTACTGAATGCGCTCATAACTGCACTCTGAGCTTATACTCGTTTACGTGCACTAAAGAACACGCATTCCTAAAATAAAATTTTACGACACTTATGCCTAAAATATAAAATATTAAAAGGCTTACTACTGATGACGCTCCTCCACATTTGAGTATGAGAGCAGAAATCGGTCTAGTTGGTCATAAGAACCACTACTCTGTCATATCACTGTTTAAAAGTATGTCATTTCTACTACTTAAAAGTATGTCATTTCAAAATGCTGGAAATGTTTCACCAAGGGTACATGCAACAAGTTCATGTTATACCCGGGCGTTTCCCCTTAAAAATTCCCTTCGGGTTCTGCGTCGCTCGTTGCGTTAGATAGTGTTCAACCGCCTACCCCCATTTTTCATTTTTTCAATCCGAAAGTAAAGTAAAAAATTAAAATTTTTGGGACCCGCAGTCGCTAACCTTGCTTGAAAACAACGTACTAGCTGCTCATCTTCTCATAGTACAAACGCAGCACTTACATATTGCATCACTGTTTAGACTATTACCAAAACGTCGCACTTGAAAACTCTAGTGATATTACAGACAACCTCTCTCAGACAAAGCAGTCCCTCTGGTCTAGGTGAATACATTTTGAGACTTCAAATACATTGGGACTTTGTGATATCATAAATCCTGTAATTACTTCATAATTGCTCCATAATTTCGCCTCACTAGTGGTTATCACATGTGTAATACTTTACCACTTTTCTTTAAAATAACAGTCTCCTTTACAACTATAATACAAGTAATCCACAGCAGCTGCTTATAGTACCATAATCGTGCACTTTTTTCTTTTTTTTTAAATGAGCCTTTGATATCATACTATCAATTTTCGAAACTCCTTACGTAAGGCATTTATTAACTGATCCAGCTCAAAACATTTTAGTCACACAGTAAATGGTTTGTTACTACTTTAACACTGCTCTTTTTAATATTTAGGCCTACGTGAACATTTCCTAAGTCTATGCACTACGAAGCACTACCCATGGTTATTGGCTCGCAGATATGAACAGTGGTTGTTACCAACTGATACAAGTGATAGTGTCGTGTGGGTAGCTCCTGGTTGGATAGTTGTGTTTGGAATAGTGAGAAGAGGCAGGGTGTTCTTCTTATGTGAGTGTTTGGTGATGCATTGGCATTATGGATTCCATCAATTACTTTGTGAAAATGGAACACTTCATCAAGCCGAGAAAGGATTTGGATTTGCTATGTTTGTGGTATTTTTTCTCAAATGTCATCCTCATACCCTCTAAATTTTGAAAACATTTTTTTTTTGAAACAAAAAAGAACCGAACCAATGATATTAATCGGAATATAATGTTAGGTGTTAAGGTATATGACAAAATGCAAAATTATTGCTAATTTTTCACCGCAATAGTAATTAATAAATGCTGTTATCATACAAAGATCAATGGTTATGCCAGGAATAAATAAAGTAAAACTTTTTTTCACATATAATTACATTTTAGAACCTGCTAAAAGAAAACCCAGCGTCTATTGGAGAATTGACACAAAGTAAGTTACAGGTCAATGCTTATGTGCACATTTTTTGATGGTGTTTCTTTGTGGTTGTTGTTACATTAAACCATAAGATGCCTTATATTGCTATATTGAAAACATCAAACTTTTCGGATTAATAAAGGTAAGTTATTAGGGATTTGTGAATTGCTCATAATATTTCTTCTACAGTATGTTTATCAAAAAAATTGCAACCTACGGTTTACATCCAAGAGACGTTAAAGCGTTGCATTCAAAACGATATATTTGCTAACCAAGAAAAGACTTACACATTTGTTTCTGGGTAAATAAGTTTTTGTCTAATTATTTTGTTTATTCATACTTGCTGTTTAACACTCTAATCGTTACAGATGCGAACTATTTCTTGTATCAACATTCCTATCCCCGAGACTGTCAAGATGTCCAACGGCAATGTTGTACAACAAACTCTAGTGGAGTGGCTGTTATCAAGCCAAATGGTATCTCAGAACCCTTTGAGGTATTTTGTGATCATGACGTCCATACTGGCGGTTGGACGGTACGTTCTTACTTTCAGTCATTCTTAGTAAATTATTATACCAGTGTCGGGAATGGTAACTAATCAGTAACAGTATTACTGTACGACTAAACAACCCACATTTACATGTTTTATGAGTTAACATTGTTAGTTACATTGACACGATATTGAAAAAAAATATGCTGACTCCGGTAATTGCCTAGCACATTCATGCCTATTCATATTATGAAGATTGATAGGTGATTAATAACAATTGCTATAGAATTATCATCTTTCTTCTTTTTTTTCACCTAGGTCATACAACGTCGTGTTAGTGGCAGTATCACGTTCAACAGAAGCTGGACGCAGTATAAAGAAGGATTTGGATTTCTCTCCACTGAGTTTTGGCTCGGGAACGAAAAGATATCATATTTAACAAATCAAGCAATCTACGAACTTCGTGTTGATGTACAAATGTTTTCCGGGGCAACATTTTTCACAACCTACAAAGGATTTCGCATCACTGATGAATTTAGAAAATACCAAATTGTTGATATTGGTATTTTTCGAGGAATTCCAGGTAATTGCTGTGTCTTTTTATTCTTAGTATATTAAGCAAAATTAATCTCTACCAAAACTAAACAAAGACAACCTTATTAATGAGACAAAGCACTAAATATAGCTTTTGTAGCTCTGTAGTGTTATGTTTCCGGCTGCTGTTCTATACGATGTAACATAACGAGTCAATGAATCAAGTTTTGTTATTCGTTTTCTTTTCTGATAGAGTTCATTTAGAATGACATCACTTCATACGTTCTGAATGAACAAATTGAAAAAGAAAAGCGTAAACCACTAAATATTGCATTGTTTCAAATCTGTCATCACACGCCATATAAACCACACACTTAATACTTATGAGGATGAAATAATAGGAATCAATATTACAATAATATGGTTAAATATCCAAAAAGATATCTAAATTTTTCTTTTTCATTTCTTACATTTCTAGCAATTTCAATATGCCCAACGAACATGAACTATGGAACATGCATTTGCCAAACAACTTGCGAAGATCCCACTGGAGAATCTGCTTGTCATGGTTCCTGTTCTGGTGAAGAAGGGTGTGTATGTCCCGAAGGTTTTACCCTAAATGGAACCGATTGCATTAATATCACTGAATGTGGATGTTTCTTGAGAGAAGCTAATTTAGTAATACTAGTGAGTATATTGAGTATATATTTAGTTCCATCATCATGTCATTATTTTATGGAGTACTTATACAGTATGCACCAACGTAAGTTTTTACAGAATATGTGCCAATTGATCATTACTGCTGACGTATTCGTTAATCCGTTGCCTTTTACTCGTTTCTTCCTAGGATGGTGAAGTTTATGTCAACCATGACTGTACAACAAGGTGTTCTTGTTCTTATAACCTACTGACCTGTGAAAATATCTCCTACAGTATCTATGCCTCATGTGTCACGTCTAATAACGTTAGACAATGTGTATGTAATGAGGGCTATGAAGGCGACGGAAATACCTGTAAGTCCTTGTATAGAGACGGTAGGATATCTACGATTCGGGTAACGTTCAAGATGGCGTTTACACGATTACGCCATCAGGTTGGTCAGGTGAACCATTTCGTGTATACTGTAGAATGCATAATGGAGGAGGTTGGACGGTATGTCGACATTTTTTTTTCTTAATTCTTCGATTATATAAATTGTACCCAACATGTAGGTGTTTTGTACGAGTTTTTTGCATACAGTGCTATAACTACCCTGTTGGTTTCCATACTCAATGGATTAAACTCGTTTTAAAACATGTTTACTCAGACTCAATGTCCATAGTTCGTCCCTGTTCATGAGCTACGCTTGGTCTTTTTTGTCCTCTTGGTTGATTTCATTATTATTCTATTCCCGCAACCGGGCTTTTTGTTTGATATATATCACCCACAGTTTCTAGTAGATAGTTACATCGCACTGCATTCGTATCCTACTCAGCCTTCTGAATTTATACCACATCGCAGAAAGCCATGTTGAATCTGCTGTTTGTGAACTTTTTTGGAAATTTTGTAAACTGTCATTAACCTACTCCTGGTCTGTAATATGAGACCTGGTAGACTGATATAGTCACCATAAATGTATAAAAACAGCGGTGCAAAGTTATGTACACCTTTTTATTTTTTTTTTATTTTTATTTTGAGGTAAAAGAAATTTCAATGGACTTTCAATATTTAATACTTATTACAATGGAAGAAAACATTCAACATAGATATTTACATAGTGAAGCAATAATCGAAATGGCTCTATTCCTTTAGCTTTTTTGTTAAATTTTTCATCCCTTAAATTTTTATTTTCATTCTTTTTTCTACCAATCAATCCAATCAACTGAAAATTTCTTTTACCGACAGGTATTTCAGAAACGTACCGATGGCATCACTGACTTTTACAGAAGCTGGAATGAGTACAGGCAAGGCTTTGGTGATCTTGTCAATTTTAACGGAAATTTCTGGCTTGGAAATGACAAACTTTATTACCTGACGAATCAAACGAGTTGCAAACTTCGTTTTGACGTCACCACTTCAAGCGGGTCTCACAAATATGGTGAATTTGCGGAATTTGAGATAGAATCTGAGAATAACAACTTCACACTAAGTAGATTGGGAACCCACTGTGGGACAACAGGTGCGTTTAATTTCTTACACATTTTCACGGTGACATACGGATACGAACGCATTGCATGTGAAAGAAAAAATGTCACATACATAGTATACCAATTATATCACTATTTCAGAATTTGAAGAAAACTGCTTTGACGTTAGCGGGATCATCTTGGATATCACAGATTGAATGTTCGATGTGGATTAAACACATAATAATGCAACCTATTATAGTAATCTTCACATACTGTAAAAAACTTTTGATGTAAATCATTTCTGGTGTTGGTCGACGCTTTGAACTGAATAAATACATATATTTTTGTAACAGAAGTTCCAATGATATGACGCAGGAGAAAAGAGGACCTCAAATAGCGTGAAGTGAAAAAGTGCTCCACGCAACACATTGAAGAACCTACCTTGTGGTATTGACTGAATATATCTTTCAAACTATGAAACGTTGGCATAATTTCATCAAATCAATTAAGTGTTGACGATTTTACAACCGAAGTCAGCTATTTTTTAGAAGCAAGTCATATGTTCTGTAATAACAAACTAAGGAACCTAAACGTTTAATAGAATATCAGTAAATGCTACATTACTTTACCCAAGTTTCTATTCGCACTTTTTGATCCGTATGTATAGGAGTAAAAACGATCATGACAAGCTAATTGAATGTATACGTATTGTAAAAATCACTTTCAATTAGATGACACATAAACAGCATCGCTTTAATCAGTTTGTTTTTGTAGTTCACGAAGTACCAATAACAATAGGAAGAAATTTATGTCATTTGTTTGGAATCAGAGCAGTTTTCAGGAAAAAACAAAAAGCCCCATTTTAAAGAGGAGGGTAGTAAAGAAGACCCGAAGACAGGTTTTAACTTACATAGGGGCTAAAATTTGTAGAAACAATCATAAAATTACACTTACAGATTTTACAAGGAATCGATGTTAAAGGGGCTCATTGAGTTGATATCACTAAAGATTGAGGTGATTTTGAAGTATACAAACACACTACAATGCTCACAATCAGCATAAATAATCAAGTTTCACGTCCAATAGTTATATGAAAACTGTCAATTTTTTCGAATTTTTGACCGTTACTTGCTCTGATTGTGTGCATGTGAATGTACTAATAAGAAAATGTCTGGTCACAAAGTTTCAAAAACCAAATTTAATCGTTGGTTACTCACTCATTAATGTTCCAACGTATGTAAAACTTTCTGATCCTTTTAGTTTGACTGTTTGTCATTAGTATGTTAAGGAAACTTGGCCGGTTTAGAAAAATTGAGTGAATTTCACAAAACAACTCAATGAGCCTCTTTAAATAAAGAAATTCTTTTTAGGATATTTGGCATTTTAAACCTCAAAAATGTACATTTTTCGTCCAATGTTTTTTTTTTTTTCACTTCGTAAATAGCTACGCTGTAACAATATTATTTGTGACAAAATGCGGTTCAGGAGTTGAACTTCTAGTAAGAATGGTGAAGAGAAGCAGTAGTGTAGTTGATCAGTGTTTCTTGTGTTGTTCTCTTTTACAGGCAATTATCTTCATAAAAGCATCGGTGTACAGTTCAGTACCCCTGGGAGAGACAATGACCCCTGCAACATCTATAACTGTGCAGAGAAGCACAGAAGTGGCTGGTGGCATTCCGATTTTTGGTGCTCTAGTTGCTACGTAACTCACTGTCTACATTTCTATTATAGTGGTACATGCCATACTGTCTGCACAATTGACAACCTTAATGGCGTCTACGGTGGAGGCAACGGAGAGAACATACTTAGTTGTTACTATTATTAAAGTATTTACTGCAATCCTGGATCAGTTGAGATGAAAATAAGACCAACTCCATGACGTGATGATACTCAAACGAAGGTTTATCACATTCTGGATCCACATGAGCATAGCCTTAAACATTTTTTTTAAAGTATCCCGTAACATGAGAAGAATGTTTAATCTAGGATGATGGTCTTTACAATCAACTGATAAAAAACGGATTTTTTTTAACTATATGCCTCTTTTTACATCGTGTAACTTAAATAACTGTTTTTTTTTTTAGTCAAATGAGTGTAAACATTTGCTTCGAAAGGATTTACATTGTAATACAGAACCAAGATTTGAAACACCTATGCCAAGCTGTGCACTCTTGTGTGTTCTATCGACCGAATCGCCTCACTGTTACACATATTGTGAATAGATATCTGTAAGGTTACTTAAGACTTGCAAACTTAGATCAATTAGGTTTTACCCTATTTTTCTTTTTAGGTTCAATCTGCGTTTCTTACCACTTCATTTTAAACATGCATAACTACATGAACTTACCAACGATCAACTTTGCAGCTTTTCATTCAGTTCCGTCATGTGTCTGGGATCATGACAGTGTAATGCTTGATGATTGATAAATCACAGTATGTCTTTAATGGCTATTCAATAACTTGACTAGAGACTGAGGCGGAAACCCGTGATGGACTAACCGGAAACGTGTGCCATGAGTATATGATACTCGCATCGTCTTTGAAAATAACTCTTGCTAATAAATTAAATAAATATTAACCTAAATCTGATAATTACGTATTTGCAATAAACAAGCATCATACAATATTGATGTTCACTAATATTGTGACGACTAGGTATAACAAGGGACCTTAGAAAGAGAATTGAATTCTTACATCCTTCACCCAACATTTAATTAAAGGAATACGTAAAAAACCCTTTTTTATAGTAAACATTACGAACAAACATAATTCAAACATGTGACTTTATAGCAATGAAGCACTGATTGATATCCTTTAAGTTATTGCTTTTTTATTTAAACTTCATCTCAACTGTAAATGTGACAAGTGTTTTACCTTGGAAGCATCTATTGTCTTCTTTAGAAAACAAATAGTGATATCTAGAAGTGTAAACATTATTTATTTTCCTTTTAAAGTACAAAATAAATAAATATTCTGGTATAAGAAAATAAATAAATTTTTCTATAGTATCTACTTCAAACTAACAACAAAGACAACGTTGACTTAACATGGATGCAGTTGACGATATCATTTCCTTTTATTGCATTTGCCATATTTTTACGCTGCATGGATCTAATTTAATTAATGCCGATCCTCTTAGGTTTTATACTGCGTGATAAGGCTTCAATTCATGAGGGATGAAAACGCTTCAGATCACCTCTTCCTTGTTTGTGATATTTCGTTATTTTTTTATTTCAATTCTTTTTTATACATACATATATACATATCTGCATATTACGATGGCATTACAATGATACAATCGTACAATGTAGTGTAATGAACAGAACGCTACAGAAGTAGGAAAGTGTTATTTATTTAGCAAACAGTTCACATTCCGTAATTGCCAATGAAATAAGATTTTATTTTACATGTCATTGACTTTTAAGAGACTCACAGACCCTTATCGCATTCGGGCAATCACTCCCTAGAATCTAAAGTAAGCAATGATTATTCCAGAGAAGCTTAACGTCTTTAGTATAACTCCTGTTTACAGTAAAGAGTGCGTTACTTGAATGTATGGTTGAGAATGTGTGAAGACTTCTCTGTAGTTTACAATGTTACACAAAACATGACGTCTCTAGGGTTTACAATGTTACACAAAACATAGGTAATTTATTGTAAACATATAAAAAAGGTACAGAATTTACGGGTCTGAATATCAGAAAGTATATCTAAGTTCTAGTCAGTATCCAATCGCCCTGTATCCCTCTACAGCCCTTATATCCTATGAAGAGTGTTACTTACAGCAATGATTTGATGTTAAAATCATCGAAGTCAAGTCAAGACAACTGGCTCTCAAATCAAAATGACTGGTTATCTCTTTAAAATCGCGAAAGGCTGGTATTACAAAGTACTTTACAGAAGTATCGCCAGTTGCCTAAAGTAGGCATTAGACTACAATTTATTGTAGCATTTTATCAATTGCTGCAAACAGATGACCGCGTCTGAAAGTTGAACATCAATTTTCAAGAAACGCGACTGGCAATGTTTTGACTATGGGCATTTTTTTTTTTTTTGATGCTCAAGTTTCTAATATCCTTCAAGCCCATTTGACTCCATAAGCGGTAAACAAAACAAACGTTCTTGGAGACCACTAGTTGGTTACAAAGGAAGGAGTTTCTGATGTAGTGCCTTGTGTTACACATCCCTATCCCCAGCTGAACTCGATAGCCAGTCAACATATCTCAACTCTTGTTATTGTGTTTGTATTTAAAGCGCGTGATATAACTACTTTCTCTACAACTTATAACCCATAAATGTAACAACTCACCATCAATGTAATACCAACCATAACTGTAATAAATTTTAACTGTTACTGTAACAATTGAAACATGATAAAAGTAATAATTTTTAAAGGTAATTGTAATAATCAGACGCTACCTTCAATGTAATATTTTTTGTAACTATACATGCCATCATGATAAATATGTGTGTGGAAGCATATTGCCTTTTTGAAACTCTCGAGTGGTCCACACATCAAGAGTCGGTCACTGATTAGGATCATAGGATCATGGGCCTGATTGGTACAATTTGGGTGTATATTAAACAATAAAATTGTGAGAGAAGCAATGAGAATGTAAACGATTCATCGGGCCATAGTGATGGTGTTAAGTCGGTATGAAGACACTCTGTAATTTGGATACGTAAATATTGAGAAAACAAGCATTAAAGGGCTCATGTTGTTTCCAGATCCTAATCAATGGGTGGCTCCTGAGTAAATTCGTTTTTCTTTTTTAAAACCACACGTTACCAAATCCAATGTCAAACACATACTTCATGATAAAAACTTTTATGATAAAGATCAGTATTTTGAACAAGGAACAAGATAGTTGGACTTGGGGTGTCTGCGGTAAATAAAATATATCCCTCCATTAAGATACTTTGTTTTTACATCAAAAGAGCTGAATTGTATCACTGGATACATGTCATGTACTTCACTCCCGGATCTGATAAAAGCGATCTCATATAACTAAGGACATATATAACACAGTTTTAACAGGTTCTTTGTCAAAGAAAGTGATTGTTTCTTTTCGGACTACAATAGTTAACATAACTACAGGATAATACGATAATTATTTAAGCTATGAACACTTGTGAAGCGTTTTTGTAGTGTATTGCCGTCTCGTTTATCCAAGTTATCTTTAAGCCACTCATTAATGACACGTTTTATCCACTTCACCGTGTAATGTAAAAGTAAAGTTAGTTATATAAGTTGAATGCCAGCGTGGCTGACGTTTGATTATTCATAATTGAATCAAACTGTTCCTTAATATTCACGTATTAAAGATTTTAAAGTTGACCAAATTTTTTTTCACTCACTAACCTACGTTACGTTTTGCGTTGAAGTAATTACTTTTCTTTTATTAACGGATACTTATGGAATCTACTGAATGGACATGAATTTTACTTGTTTATTGTCAAGCATTATTTTCTGCCGTATGTAGGCCCTACAATTTATCCGTATATTTAAATGAGGTTCTATAATTGAGATGTCTCTTGATTTAACTCTATGTGGTTTCATTCACACTCGTCATCTGTACTCAACAACAATGGACTCCCTCTGCACTATACGGACAGTGTTGGCCTTACTGAGCACAACAACTATGATAGATGTTTCAACTTCTCAACAATTGGTGAGTCAAATTATTACAAGTTTTCCAAATTTTCCAGGGGAACTGTAATTAAAAAAGTAATGAAAATAAAAAGAAATACTGAATCTTCAAAATGTAAACTCTTACCAGTCTAAAAAATCCTAATAGTTTGACTGGACGATTCAAAACTTTCAAAGCTACGAAATCTGACCATTTATTCGAATGGACCATCTTTCTTTGTCATGTACTCCGACTCGTAGTGTTCAACGACAGGTAACTTTTTTTTTTACAAACGATATTCTTTTCTTCACATGTTACAATATTGAAGAAATCACTGAAACAAAATTGGTGAAGAGCATTATCCAATTATGTGACAATAGTAGAACACATTTATTCCTGATAGTTCTCAATTATTTAGACTAAGTCTGTACTCTTTATTCAAGAGGTGAAGAGAAATTTGTACTTTAGATTTTAAAAGTAAAGTTAAAAGTGAAACAAGTTTTGTTTTAGCAAAAACTTGGATATTTCCTCTTTAAATGTGGGTATATGAGAAGCCATATGACTTATACAGATATGTAAAATTATAAATATGTCAAATGTATGTCAAATTAAGTATTGCTAAACTTGTAAACAGACGCTTATGGCATGATTTCAGACAAAATTATTGAATTGGTACATGTAGATATCAAATTATTCTTTGTTGACTCGCTACATGTTTTAATACGGTATTTCAATTGTAATCTGTACACTTTTCTCACCTCTGTTTCGTTTGGATTATCAACGATTATATATTGGCTATGAAATCACTTCGGTAATTTGTGTATGGAATTAAGACACTCCAGTTCACGATTCCAGCATACATATATCTAGAGCTTTGTCTCATTTGTAGGCATTTTACGCTCTGCATTTTTAAGACCAAAAGAAAAAAAAAATTCTGGCTAATTGTCAGACACCACAGTGAAATCGTTTTGAAATTTTATATAAAAAGAAAATCACGTGGCTTAAAATTCGCATTGCATATATAACGTAAACTACGTTAAAGATAAAATTACACAATTATTGAACGGTATTAAAAAGTAGGTCATCAATCAGGTAAAGTCAGGTAAACTTATGTACGCACCTAAAGATGGTACTTATAATAAAATACGTATGGCATTTTCCTGTCATATTATTGATCAATCATTGTCTTATTATTCCAATTGAATAATTTAGTCCAGCATTCATATTATATATACATAACTCTGAATTAAACCTTTGCTGGAAGTCGCTAAAATTGAACATTTGGAGGACATGACTATGGTAAATATCCTGGCAATGTTCATTTTTAAACGACAAAAAAAATGAGGCAAATGTAGAAACCAATGCTTGTACAAATAGATGGGGGTATGTAATATTCATCATTTTAAAATGGCAGATATTCGATTTCGTTCGTGTTTCAAGTTTGTGAGCGTCTCATTGGCTTACTTAAAAACATGGAACTAATATATATATATATATATATATATATATATATATAGATATATATATATATATATATATATATATATATATATATATATATATATATATATATATATATATATATATATCTATATATATATATATATATATATATATATATATATATATATATATATAATAAAAGTATCAATTGTCAACATTCAGTGGTATATATCAGAAACAATTGTAACCAGTTTATTTTTGTCGAGTAGCTAAGTTCAATTTACTATCAACTTGCAACATTAACCCCAATGTTGTCTATTTGCCTTTTGAAAACATACTTACGACGTGACAGAAAGGGGCTCTGTTCGTCTTTAATTTTAGCTTTGTCTTTTTTTATATTTCTAATGAATACAGTTTTGTTCTTAGGATCAAATACGGTGGGGTAATTAGTGAATTGCGCAGAACGACTAGTCTTAAGTAATATGAAAGCAAACCTTTATGTCGCGCAGATGATATCTTAACTTACAAAGCGATTGAACAAACCAATCAAAGTCGAAGACGTCAGGAAGATTTCTCCCTTTCTCTGATGTTTTATTTTTTTTGAAACTTGTAATGTACTAAGATTCTTGCATTGTAGCAATTCTTCCGTGATAACCCCGTTCAGGTTGATCCAAATTAATGTGAGCTGTATTATGTTAATTTCAGAACATGAAAGTTTCATCATTCTCTTTCTTTAGAACAACCCCGGGGTAAATTCACCTCCTTCTGGTACCACCCCAAGTTAGTGCATATTCATTTTACTATTGTGTCTATATTTGAACCCTTTAAAGGTCTCAATTTTATAATGTCTCTTGTTGTTTATTTTCAGTATTTTTTGTTACTGCTGTGGCTACTCGTCTACATTAATTCTCATTGCCATATGTTGCTAATAATACACTGTCGTTACATTTATTTTGGTAGCAGATGTCGACTACTTCTTTTATCAACGTTCGGAGTATCCAAAAGACTGCCAAGAGGTTCAACGTCAGTGTTCTACCACAAACTCCAGCGGAGTATACATCATCAAGCCCGACGGCATTAACGAACCGTTTGAAGTATTTTGCAACAATGTAGTCGACACTGGCGGATGGACGGTAAGCCTTGTGACAGAATGTATTGTGTTCCATAATTCGAGATATTTATGAGGACAATTACAAGATCTCTGATGGTCCCGTGTACTGCCGAATAAGGAACAATACATATATTCTGGCTAACATAATCATTTAGGGCGTCTGAAAAAGTATGTCAGAACGTTTCGGTTTTTCATTAATTAATAAGGAAGTACTGGGATAAGCAACTCCTTTCTAAACCTCTATTTTCACCTTTGTTTCCTCTAGGTAATTCAACGACGTGAGAATGGCTATGTCAATTTCAACAGAAGTTGGGCTGCATACAAAGAGGGATTTGGCTTTTTATCAACCGAATTCTGGCTCGGCAATGACAAACTGTCATATTTGACGAATCAAGCAGTCTAAGAACTACGCATTGATCTACAATTGTCCTCTGGCGCTTCGTTCTACACGACCTATCAAGGATTTCGTGTAACTGATGAGTTTGGACAGTACAAGCTTTCGACAGTCGGTGCATTTGAAAGTAGTAATAGTAGGTCATTTTTACCTTTGCTTCCTCTCTGAGTAGAGTTTGTAATTTATGCACTGTAGAGACGATTTTAATTCCGCTTCAATACACTTTAACATAAAAAAACACAAAACCCCAAAATTACTTAAAAATATCCGCCTTGTGATATCCACGGTTACGTTCAATTCAGCACTTAAAATGTTTGTCATTTCGTTCTTGAATTCAAATCCTGCTAAATTGATTAGTAGAACTACAATATTTATTCCTCTTTAGTAAAGTTTTAGAGAATATAACACAAAACATTTTCGGTAAACCAAACGACAATTTGGTAGCACTAGACGTCGAATCAGCAACTTCTATATTGTGGTATTATCGTATACTGTGTCATTTTTTTTTTTTCTATTTTGTTATAAATTTTGTCTTGTCATATTAGAGAAAAGATCAAACACATGTCAATGTTTAGTGTAATTAAGTAAGAATTCAAACTTGAGGTTCTGTTATCTATTGCTTTGTAATGAGTATTTTTGAATTATAGGTCAGAAATAAAATGGAGTTATATCAGCAGAATGTACTGTATTTCAATTAACAATTCGTTAGTCTTTCTTCGTAGTGTTGAATGTAAAACGGGGTCTTCAAGTTGTAACCTTTTCGCCATTCGCGTAAGTTAAAATGTAGCCTGGGATTTTTTTTTTTTTTTAAATATATAATGCAAATTGATAGGCTGTATCATCCTTGGGTAGAAATGTTTTTCAATGTAATTGAGATTTACACACATTTTAATATTTTTTGCAGCATAAATGATAGGGAATTGACAATTTAATAATAGTCGTCATTCTAATACTTGCAACTAGGCAGAAAGAGGGACAAATAGTTCTTTTTTTTTTAAATTTTATTTATGTATTTGTTTTATTATTATTATTTATTCTTTTCTCTTTTTTTTGATGTGGTGCATCCTCTGCTACTTTGAATTTTACCACTAGGTTTTCCTTACTTCCCATTAGAACCGAGAATCATATATCAATGCCGACTGCACACAAAATTGTTCCTGTAACAACAACCAGCTGTCCTGTGTCAGTATCACATGTAGTGAGAATGCTGAGTGTGTAACAACGGACGGAGAAACGCAATGTTCTTGCAATGACGGTTACGAAGGCGATGGTAAAATATGTGATGCTTTGTATACAGACTGCAAGGATGTCTTCGACGCAAGAAATTTAGAGGATGGAATTTATACAATCATGCCATCTGGATGGACAGGGGAACCATTCCGCGTGTATTGTAAAATGGATAACGGCGGAGGTTGGACGGTATGTATTTCACAATTTTTCCTATTTCCTTTATTCTGCATTCTTGTTTATTGCTCCGTGTACTTGTATGGTCTGATAGCAAATTCCAATCATGAAAATGAACATAAAACACAAAAATTTCACATCAAATTTTCGATAAAACGTTGATTTGTACTTTCCTTTCAGTAATCTATTGAATTCATTTATACTTATGCTGCCCCGATTTAGGTATTCCAGAGACGAGTCGATGGTAGCACCAATTTTCACAGACGCTGGAATGAGTACAAGCAAGGGTTTGGTGATCTTGTTAACTTTAACGAAGACTTCTGGCTTGGAAATGACAAACTTTATTACCTCACAAATCAAAAAAATTACAAACTTCGATTTGACGTCACTACATCAGACGGGTCACATAAGTATGGCGAATACACAGAGTTTCAAATAGAGTCAGAGAGTACCAACTACAGAATGAACAAACTGGGAAGTCACAGTGGAACCACAGGTACGTGTGGAGCTGCTCATATAATATCCCAATCGTAATGAACGAAACAACTCACGTGTTTACTAAAAAAAAATAGTAATAGGATGTAAATCGACAACATGCGTCATTAACTCAACAAATATGTGCACAAAATGTATTGCTACTTGGTGATTAACGTGAAAATGTGATACTCATAAAACTATTAACAGATGAATACAATCTTTCCCAATCTTTTCAATCTTTCTGTCTTACAGTAAGTCTATAAAATATCTTACGTTATCAATTATTAGATTCATTTCAAAAGAAAATGTAAACGCTTATTGTTCCCAGCTCCATATGTACCTTTCAGTTAGCTATAAAGAATAAGAAAAAATGCACACACCCTAACAAGAACTATGCAAAAATCGAATCATTCACCTTACGTATGCATTTGAGAATTATCTATTCATCCATAACCCTGAGTCTGTCTGTGCACGTTTGTTTATTATTTTCGTTCCCTTTGTGAACAATATGTGCACCAGAGAAGCTTTTTTTTATTAACAATATAAACTCACTTCCTGTAATATTTTGTGTATATGAAGAATGTTTGTTTGTGATATCGCCCAGAAACAAAATGGAACTTTGTGGGTTCATTTAAAGACATACACCATTCTGAGTCTCAAGAAGGAATATGTAAAGCAATAAAATTGACGTCAGGTTTCATTAGTCTAGAATTATGTGATTTTTTTTTTGTAGTAAGCATCTGTACTTACAAATAACTTTGAGTGTATATTCAAAGTAGACTCAGATAAATAATCAGATGAAGAGTGGGTCATTTCTTTAATACGTTTATATTTGTTTCTACAAACATTGAAAAACATAAGAATTCAATTTAGTTTTATTAGTAACAATGATGCAATGACTGTAGACAATAAGTGGAATTGTACTGGTAGGGTGTAAATTTTTAAAACTCCAGTGAAACACACAACTACCATTTACTGCATGGTTATGACTCTGTCTGATTTTACTTTCCTTGCAGGTAGTTATTTCTATTATTACAGAGGCAAACAATTCAGCACCCTTGGAACAGACAACGACGAATGTGGCAACTTTGATTGTGCAGAGAAGCACAGAAGCGGTTGGTGGCACTCGAATAATTGGTGTTCGTATTGTTATGGGAGCCACTGTGTTCATTTCCATAAGAGCGGCACCTGCCATACTGTTTGTAATCTTAACAATCTCAATGGAGACTACAACGGTGGCAACGGAGTAAACATCTTTACCCGTTATCCTAATAATTACTGCAACGTCCGCTCTGTTGAGATGAAAATAAGGCCATCCTCTTGATATAATCACAGATTTAAACATATCATGTTTAGGCTGTTGTATTGTAATATCACTTGGAGGACTTTGAAAAAGAAATTTATGAATAGACACATCTCATCATAATTAAGTAAAGTTGTACTGACAAATAAACAGATTACTCAATTACTGCATATATATGGCTGAAATAAAATGTTAATATAAGTTGCTCGCCTCTATTGGACTTTTCCTGTTTTTTATACCAACAGTGATTTTCATAACAATGACTCCACATTGATAAAATCTTGACCTGACTTCTTCCTTGGTGAATCCTTTTCATTTTCCTGTATGTCATCTTAAACGTGAAAGGAAAAATGAACATTACAATAATATGATACATGGTAGTAACCTCAGCTTACTTCCCAATTGTTGATGCGGTTTATTGTTCAATCAGTAGTAGAATAAATTTAATGAAGAAATTATTCTATGTGTTGAGACTTTTACAAACACAACAAAAAATTGCGAGAACAAAAAACACAAACAATTTGTAATTGAAACAGATAGTCGTAAGCGAAAGCAAATGATAAGTAAAACTATGTAAAAAAAAAGAACAATTACTCACTGTTTACATTTAGCCCATACGAGAGAACGTTTTGAACATTATCGTACATTCTTAATGTATTGGGATTACAACGGGGCTTTAAGCATATACAATTTTCATATAAAGTTACGTTTCTGTAAAAAAGCTACTTGGGCCGGGAAATACTTCATCAAGTTTACATCTGGAGATATATTTCCAACGCAGAGAATTAAAATCGTACGGACTTTAAAAACATCTAAATTACTGATAGCATCATGAACTTTAGGCGACGATCATGGGATAGGAGGACAGCTTGGACATTTCCAGAGCAACATTTTAGTAAGTTGTATGGTCCTAAGTGCCCACCAATATTTTGAGATATGCAGAAAAAACATGTTGCCACATCCTTTTTCTTGTGGCACACTTGTGGTGGGAACTAGATTATTACCCCACAAAATTACATCATTCAAATAGATCACCCCAGTTTATGGCAGGTAGAGGAAAAATTAAATAAAAAATATGTGACCTGTATTCTCTAGAAAGCATCAAATCACAGCGCTAGCAGTGACCCCCAACAGGTCACTTAGTGCACTATTGGCGGCAGGCGCTAAGACAAGCAAATACAACTCCCGGTTGTATTTACACAGAGGTAATAATGATAGACAAAATAAGTATAAAACACTGGAAGACAATGTACGTATGGCAAACACTTGAAAGGGAAATTAGAATACAAGCTTGTCTTTCTTTAAGAGTCTTTATAATCGGAAAATGTAATTTTATTAGACTTTTGGGGATAAACTTTTCAATACCGTAGCCAAAATAAAATTTTTGTTCCACCTATGGTCCACCCCCCTGTATATACAAGCGTAGGAATCTTAGAATTTCGTCAATTCTCAAATGAACGTGGAACTGACATTTTTGATGATTGAGATATTAGTTCAAGATGATTGACTCTTGTCACAGAACATTTCAACTCAGCGACTAATTGCGACGCGACTGTCAAAAGTAAAAAAAATACTCTGTCAAAACAGATGAGTATGGGTCGATTGTTTTCCTTTTATTGGTAACAACCGGTTTGCCATCGGTCAAAAGACGTCGGCAATTCGGAAGAATAAAATTGTATTATTTGACCTGATGACGATTAATGGTATCTTCTAGGATCTTCTACTAAAAATGGACAAGCAACATAAGCACTTTCATGTTTCGAGCAGTTTTCCCTTCTGGAGATATCGTGTTCACAAAGCAGGGCGTCACAAACATATACACACTCACGTACGCCATCAGCATCGCATAGATTCCTTGCCTGCCTTTGTGAGGGAATCCAAAATGCAGGAAACAAAACTCACAAAAGTTATCCCTACTCATGTAGCACAAAGATCTAATTTAGTTGTTCCTTTCTATAAGTTTACGTGTTTTGAAATACCTTATACAAGGTAGTGAATCTATAGGACGAGACTCATTTTGTTCATTTGTATCAGATGATCCCGTCATAAGCGAATGCATCCTTTAGTGACGTGACAGGTGCCTGTTTTCAAACTTGAGTTGATGATTCCAAATAAACAGTGACAATGTCTATACAACAAGCTTCCAACAACTAATAATTTTTAAATATGTCAATTGACTGTCATAATTGACGAGGTCCTATTACTAAGTACTAATTTGTAGTCAAATTAGTCATATTTTGTTTATGTGGCGAATGGAAAAGAAGGTAAATAATCGAATCACATCGGTTTCTCTGAAGTTCGGGGGAAAAAAGAGGAGAGGATTTTCATGTGTATCCAATACTGCTGGAATAATTTAAAGAAATGTATTCATTCTTGATTGAAGTCCTTTTAACTAGCAATAATTGCTGTGCTAAGATATTGGTGGATTCACTTGTGGGGCGCTCCGGTACATTGCTTGCATTCACCCTGGTCGTGTATTATTCTTGATACATAGGTCCAGTGATTGATTTTAGGTTCATTCATGCACAGCGACTTTTAAAGATAAAAAAAAAAAGAAAATTTGGGTCTGTAAATAGCCGCATCATCTTTTTGAAAACAAACCCAGAGGAAAGGTAAACAAGAATCACAACATGTCCACAATGTTTGTGCGCGATAGAAAAAGTACAAACATTTTTGCTGTCTGTGATAGCAGACGACAAAACACTATCAATCTACGTTCTCATCCGCCGGTAATTTTGCTCTTTAATCGTGTTTTTGAATAGGATAATGCTCTGTCACCTGACTGTAATGTGTCAATATGAGTTGAGGTTTCTTACCCAGTTTGAATGAATATTATTATTAACAAATAGAAACTAGATATAAATGGACAAATGTTTCAGCAAGAACGCAGTCTACAGAAGGATTTACACTATACTTTAAGGTCTGATCATAAGACAGTATTCTCAACATGCAATATCTACAAAAAAGGCTTTTCATTTGAAAATTCGTTCTTGTTTCTGTCTATGAAGAAAATGTTGTGTAGAAAGGTTCTTAATGTAATTATTGGCTTTTTAAATCATTGCCTTCTGACTCTCATGTCGAAGAAGTAGTTTTAGAAGGATTGATTTTTTTTTTTTCTTTAAGTCAGTAAATTATTTTAAAATACAAATACATTAATTATAATGTGTTGCTTTTTGTGTTTAATTGGCACATTCCACTTTGACCAATACCTGCATACTTTGAACTTTGCTCTCTTGGTCGTAATCGTAAAAAAAATGACACCCACTTGTCCAGTCCAAAACATGCACCTCAATTGAGCATCAATAATACACAAAAGTACCATCACTATTAAGAGTTGTTTCGAGATATTTTGAAAACTGGGGAAAAGAAAATCCTGCCCCCTCACTGTAAGCGTACATATTTTGGCGTAGGGATGTATCTTTGCTTGTTTTTACCAGCTGCTACGTTTCATGGCCAAATTAAAGAACAAGGTTTTCCTACGAATATGTTCAGAAACGTTTGTGAGTGAGTTCAATAATTGGCATACGCTATCTCTACTGATGGCCTAATATTTGACGATAGTGGTGTAATGTGTACGAAAAATATTTCAATTGCTTGTATCACACTATCATTAACACAGTAAACACTGGGGAACGGTTTTCATAGATCAGCAGACACTGCTATGGGGAGTACGTTCGGCAACAAAAAAAAAAGATTGAAAACACGAAAACGATTTACAAATAGTTTATTCTCCGTAATGATAATAACTTTTAAACACTGCATTCTCACCTTTGCTGTATATTTAAAACGTAATGATTGCATTGTTCCTTATTGAAGACAAAAGAGCACGATAAATTCCTGACGGTCCAAAGAGTGGTTATTATATTTATAAGTTTTCCTTTTACACATAAACTGCACTGCATAGTTCCAATTTTTTTGGTTCAATAGTTGTAAGAGTAGTCTGCAAACCCTCAACAATTGATGTCCTCTTGTTCTTAGAATGGGCGAAGTTTCATCTGTGTGAATTGTAGATCATTGTTTCCGGGAAGGTAATACCAATCGAAATAACCATGCCCGTATTGGCCGTTTAAGTTAGAATGATCGCAACTATAGTACCACCAGGCGCCAAGATTATTAACGGCACAGTTACTACTACAAGCATCGTTGTCTCGGTCTTTGGTAGTGAACTCGTAGTTGAGATGATAACGTAGAGCACGACCGTCAGGATTACTTCTTTCGTCTGTCGAATAGAAAGACAAGCGTACATTATGCAACATATATTAGAAATATGTATTCTGGTATTTTCCTTACTAGATGCTTAATGTATATTCAAAGCTTTTTTAGAACTCTTCTTTGTTTCCCCACTAATCTGTGTTTTTATGCCAACAGATTTAAAAAAATAAATTTTATCACTACCATTTGTAGAAAAATTTTTGTGATAGATATATTTAAATGATGAATGGAGAATTTAGAGCCACTTTCGAACTTTTGTGTCGCAATTATCGATGCTTGTACAAACTTATATTTTAAAGCGTATTTTTGTGTAGCGGGTCGAGGTAACTATTTACACATTTCTATATTAGATGAATGATTTAGTTAACAGGCTTAGCAACTGACGCATTTGAGACTAAATGATCCCAGGAGCTGAAAGCTGTATTGAGTAGTGGATCAATTTGGTATCGAAAACTGATAATTTTTAGAGTAGTATAATAGAAGTGTCTTATATATTATAACTTACGGCTATAATCCTAGAAATTTGGCGTTTAATTCCATTACAAATGTACAATTGGAGAGAACACTTCTTAGAACAAGGACATAGGTGCTGCGTGCATAACATTGCTAAGCTTAAGGTTGATTTTTTTAATGCTTTTTCTGCTTCAACTTCATTTCCTTATACATGATTCTACGTGTTTGGATCCTTAAAGGTGTATAATTTTTCGATGTTGATTTTATTTTATACTATTTATATGCTTCGACTGAAAACCTTTGACCTCTTTAGAAATCGTTTGACTTACACAAACAGTCAGTGCTTGAAACTGAAACAGAAAACAAATGTATGGTTCGTATGCATATATATCCATCATTTGTTCCCTATAAAATATTGAAACTAAAAAACTGCTCTGTCCAGTCAATTATGGATCTTAGCAGTACTTAATTTGTTATACAATATCAACACTATCAAATGTGATAACTAACCAGCTGTTCCATCGTATGCTCCCACTTCAGACAAACGATAGTTGTCGCTCTCATCATTTATGACAAAGTTGTCAAAGTTTGCATAGTAAAAATCTTGGTCTAAGTTCACTAAGTCAATTCTTATTTCATATCTCTTCTGGTTCGTCAAGAAGTGTATTTTATCATTTCCTAACCAAAACTCATGAGTTACATCTCCGAAGCCCTCCTTATAATCATTCCATTCAAGGTAGAAGTCCTCTGATCCATTAACTCGGCGCTGGAACACCTAATACAAAAATAAAGTTAATAACCCTTAAAGCTGGAATATGACTTGCGCTGGAAATCACCTCTTCATCTACCTTGATTAGTCGTTAGTGCATCAGGGAAGGTAAAGTAGGGGGAAATATCACATGTCACAAAACCTGGAATGGATATAAATTTTCATCTATTCACAAATAAGGCTCAGACAATGTCATTTAGGGTGGCTATGACATATTAAATTTGACTTTCACTGGCAATTTTCAACTCGTATTCCAACTTTAATTCCCAAGACTTAAAAAAAAGGGTTCTATCATTTTCTATAGCGAAATGTTATCATATACAATACATGATACTGTAACTCTTTGACTACAGATCAACTAAGCTGAGCGATGTACAATCACATTTGAAATATAATTCCTGAAATATCGTTACCAATTTAAAATAGCATGGTTTCTGAGTACGTCATACGTCGTGGCACATCAATCGAGTATCGTTTAAGAATATATCTGCGCATACAACATCATGACAACATGATGACAGCACCGTCTATAGGAAAAAGCGGTACATGGTGCTAGTAATAAAGGATAAGAACTTAACAATTCTAATCTCGTAAATTGTATGGAATTTTGTTAAAAAAACACAGCAGTCAATCTCTGAGAAGTGTGTTAAAGAGATATATGTTCTGTACAGATTATCCCCTGCTTATTTCTGAAACAACTGTAAAACGAACAATGTTCACAGTAAACCATAGATATTAAACTGGCACCTACCGTCCACCCGCCCCCGTCTGTCATGTTGCAGTAGACATCAAAAGCTGGACCAGTCCAGCCCGTTGGTTGGATCTTGTAAACGCCACTGTCAGTAGATAGATGATCATAAATCTCCTTACAATCTTTGTGAGTTGCGTCTGGCTCGCATGTCTGACCATTACCAGTATAGCCGTCATTGCAGTAGCATTGTCTAACACCATTAATCACTTTGCACATTGCATTTGGACTGCAAGTATACCCTTCCCAGTTAATCTGTCCGTTCATGCACTCTCCCTTTCTCATACAATCGACGTTCACGTAAGACTCCCCTTCCTTTAAAATGCAAAACGAAATCGAAATATTATCTCTAGCTTAATGGCCAACTGTCAGAAAAAGAAAGATAAACATTATTTCCGGTTTCGGATCGAATTAAGTAAGTTTTCAAGAACTGAACCTGAGGTGATGATAAACAAAGTGAAGTATCTTTTCTTGCTTGAAAGTTACTAATATATTTGCTTTGAGAACTGTTGTAGCATAGAAAAGTTGAAATGCGGTATGTTGTATGTTTGAAATCAACACTACAAAGAAGTCTCATTGCACTCTCTGAGGTTTCTCGTTACTAAGCTAAAGAATATATGGTCTCCTGTAAGCTTAGTTAACCCACAAGAACACATGTAAGTTAGTGTAAGAATAAAAACAGGAAAAAAATCACAAAAATAGCAAATCAGAAAAAATAGTAAGACAAATGAAAGTAAAGGACCTAGTTTCCTCATGATATTCTATACGGTTTTGTGGGGCTTAGTATGTCATAAATATATCACTTAATGAATCAGGTTAGGGTAATCAATGTAACAATGAACAATGTCTCCAATACCATTAACATCCTGTAATATACCATAACAGTTTGTGTTAAGTCGGTATTATGATTTACCGGTATTATCGTTCCACTGTCTTCTTCGTAACACCCACATTCTCCTCGAGGTACACAATCAGACCCTTTCAAGAAGAATCCATCAGGACATACACATGCTTCAGGTTCAGTACACATAACTTTCTGACAGTTTCCGGGAGCTTCACAACTTCGCTGACAGGCGTCAGTGCAATTTTCAACGACAGTATTGCTTGGACAGAATGTGATGCCTCCTACAATTTAATATATTCAACAAACTAGACGAAATTGTTATAATTACTTCAAAATAAAAAAATCTTTTCAAACAAATCTCATTTATACTCTAGTGATTTGACTAACAAAATAAATTGCATGATTTCTTACATCTGTTTTATGTCAAATATAGAAAGAAAATAGGATAAAACTATTCTGCGAAAAGTACTAGATAGTTTACCTGTTGAACCAGAAAATTTTCCGTCAGTGACTAGTTTGTAGTTGGTGAACTCATCACTGATTCTAAAGTTGTCATAGAGAAGCCAGATTAACGATCCATTAAATGTTGTCATTTCAATCATGAGTTGGTATTTTTTTTTATTCGTCAAGAAAGAAAGTCTGTCGTTGCCGAGCCAGAATTCTTGAGATAAAAATCCGAATCCAGATTTATAGTTTGCCCAGTCACGACGGAAACCGATTGAGTTATCCCAACGACGATGTATTACCTGAATGGATGAAAATAGAAATGGTTTCGAAATGTATCACAGGTATTCTTATTTCCAAAGTTATCGTGAAAAAATGTTCCAATCGTCAAATTGAGATATCAAACCTACCGTCCATCCTTCGGAACCATCTGTGGAATCACAATAAACTTCAAAAGGGTCATCATATCCATCTGGTTTAATCGTAAAGACACCAGTAGAGTTACTTGATGAACATTGATCTTGGATTTCTTTGCAATCTCTTGGATAAATCGAATGTTGGTAAAAGAAAAACGATGAACCTGGACGACAGAAAAGAAAATGTTTGGTATTCAGTTTTGCTGTTTTTATTTGAATGAAACTCAAATGTTACGGCTTTCAATCTTACCTGATTGATTGGTTCAATAGCCATTTTACACTAGTTACTGAAATTCAAGTTACTTGCAGGTATTGCCTCCATTTTAAATGTGTAAAAAAGAACTAATGTGTCCTTATTTTACAATGTCAAACAATAGATATTATTTCCATAACTGTTATTTGTTTAAAATAAAATCGAAATATTTGGAAAAATATGGAAATCCTACCTACTGCATCTTCCTTTTGTGTAGTCTGCAATACAAAAAGTAATTGCGAAATTAAGTGAAAATGCACATGCTTGAACTGTGGGACAGTACTTTGTACAACAGAAATCAGGTAAAAAATACGTGAGCCATAAGGTCCTCCGGGCAAAATACAAAATGTCTCTAATATACATATTTTATTATCCAGGGAGGATTAAGAAGACAGGTGTACAACGTTGTTATATGGAGAAGTACTATAGGTACTCTGCAAAGTGAGGTTTCTGACTTTTCCTCAACAAGGGCATACAACAAGAACTATTTCTCTTCTTAATTTTGAATGTCCTCCCTGAATTCCCATACTCAGAGTTTACTTGGTATCACATGATTCGTATAATAAAACAGGTACCGGTATGTTACCGTCACGTATAACGTAAACGTTGTTTAATATACCCAGGCATGTTTTGTACATTCTCCAACGCCTTGAGCCTTAAACTTAAAGTCTTAAACAACGCCTTAAGGTTTTCACCAAACGTTACTGAACTTTTCTTTAATCTTTATAGAATGGCATACTTCACTCAATCTTTTCCACATTTTCATTGGGTAGTGAAGTCCTTTTGCCAGTCTAATGATTTATTTATTTTTGCTCTCACCAGCATGCTAAATACATCAAACATTTCCTTCTCTTTAAAAAGGAACAACAAACAAAGTTAGCTTATCTAAAATGGAGGAGACGAAATACCTTTTAGAAGCAATATCTCATTGTTGTTATTAGTTGTTTGTTGTAGTATTCCCATTTTTGTTTCAGACAATGGCTGATAATGACAATACTTTGGTAGCACGGATATAATAATGTTTGTTTTATTTTTTCTACAGTGATAGTGACATCGATAGCAAAAACATGCTTGGCAAAATTATTTAGCAAGTTAAAAATGATAAAACGCAAAAATGTTAACCATCATATTTGTTATTACACATTATATATTGAAGGAGATACTGAAGGATATATATATATATATATATATATATATATATATATATATATATATATATATATATATATATATATATATATATATATATATATATATATATATATATATATATATATATATATATATATATATATATATATATATATATATATATTTGTGTATACGCATGCTTTATTAAAATACAGTTATTAATCGACGATGACGACTTAAATGTTGTAACGCGTTTTAGTTTAATTTATGAATCACTTTATAAAAAAAATGTACCTTATTATGAAATCAAATACGATCTTCAACAATTATTTAGTTAACTGTAGAGACTTTAAAAGAGAGAATATCTGCAAACATCAGCTTTCTTTATGAACAAAGTGGAATCCACGCTTATTACACATATCAATAGCGGGACTACGAAGGCATCGATATTTGCAATCATACTATGTTATCAAAAGGATAACACAGGCACATACTAAACAGACGACAAATTTGGGTTGCCTCTAAACAAAATGAATCTTAATCCACTACAATCGTTAAGAAGTCTTCTATTTACATTAATTGAATTTTCAATAAATCTCTGTGGCTAAAGTTTGATTACACTCACTTTGAATAGAAAATGAAAGTCAAAAGTTATGTCTTGTCTCCGACCATAAAATGCGGACATTGGTGAAAAATGAAAAATGCAGGCACATAACAACATAGTAATACAGTTTAAGAAAGAGGAACAGTTTTGTGAGTATTTGGAAAGATTTAGAAACGAAAATATTTTTGATTTTATGTTTAATTTATACAAGTAAATGCTATTTGCAATATGTCTCCCTCATGTCAGTTGTAAGTGTAGTTCACAAACGTGTTAAAAATATTTCACAGTGTAGCAACTAAATGATTATAGATCAACATGTAACGATGGTATAACAAGAGTTATCTCACGAAATTAAATTTGTTTCATTAAAAAGCGAACTATTATTGACCTTTCTAATATGATTTGTTAACTACTGATTTTTGTGTTACAAAAAAAGAAACCAAAAAAAAATCGCTGAAACGTTTAGCTTTTTCATTTTTTCAAGGGGAAATTTTGTACTACCGTAGCAAAATTTGAGAAAAAGAGAAAAATGTTGATAGTCAACAACATCTAGACTGTGACTGAAAGACCACGTGATGAAAAGGAAAATATTAAGGAAAAGAAATGAATTTATCTATAAAAGCTTTTCTATCCCAACTATGATTATCTCTTCCAAACTGTTGACAAGTAGTTAATGTTTTCTTCATTAATATACACTCCAAATGTTGGCAAAACTTTAAACCAGCTTCGCTATGTAAGCTTTGCTACAATTTTGGGATAAAGAACACACCCAGAGTTGGTCAAGATATAAAGAGAACTCGTTTGAATGTCACCCAACAATGGGTACTTTTTACCCCACTCGATATTTTGTTAGCCCACCAGTTTGAATCGAAGCATACTGACCCAACGTTTTCAGCGTTTACATCCTTACAATATGATACGTAATTTCACTTTGTCTCTCTTGGGGATGAAAAATAAGATTTAACTTTCACTTTTCATTCAAACTGTTCCTAATCAAACTTCAACAATAAACAAAATTCACTTCAAAGAGAAAGAAAAAATGACTAACAAAAATTTACTCTCTTACACTTTTAACAGTCTCACAAGTAACGTCACAATTGAGACAAGTTATCAAATTGATAAAATCTCTTCATAACAAATTGGTTGGTTTTCTTTAATCTTGCTTCACAAATGCAGTTTACGAAACATAAGTTTCAGAGACATATTCCTTTCACTTATTTTTTTCACCTAGAAAATTATTTAAAAATAATGACAACGTTCTCTTGTAGTACTGTATTTGTTACGACTTATACTCCTTCCAGCATGCCGAATAGAGTAAACATCCTCCTCAAAGAAAATAAAGTTATCAGAATGTTTGACAATGTTTTTAAAGGATTGTTGTTTGTTTTTTGTTTTCCTTTTTTGTTCTTGTTTTTGTTTTCAGTGGTCAATATTAAGTTAGGACTTAGCAGCAAAACTGGGCAGATTTTTCTACGATTACAATGACAACCTTGCTGGCATCAAATTTTGGAAAATGCGTCAAGGTGAGGACAAAAATAATCAACCGTCATAAGTAATGATGAAAATGAAACAAATCAGTATGTGGATATGATAGTCATATCAGTGCTTTAAACTATGTACTTTACTACTTTACTTTTTTTCATTTAATTGTTACTCAAACTGGTATACCCTAATTAACATGTGCGTCAACATTACTTATTCATTCATAATTACAAATTCATAATAATGACTTCAAATTTGTAATATGTTCCAGTCAATGATTTAACTGATTAAAGAGCCTCTATAAAGGAACTGATTCAAAGGGCTGCAAATTAACTAGATCAATTGTAATTATTTTAGAGCGTGATGAAAACAACATGGTTTTACTTATTGGTTGATTTGTTTTTCTTTTTGAAAACAATGATCTTTAACATTCGGCTACACTTGGTCTGAAAGAAAATTTAAAGTTAAAGCATGTTTAATAACTCCGAGACAAAAATTCATCAATGAAACAACATAAGAATATGACGGAAGAAAGACAGAACTAGTTTGTTAGTATCAGCAGTATTATTATCAAAACACATGAAAACTATACTGCAATATTGATTGTAAAAAATGTTTTCCTTCTATCAGGAGTATATGAAAGACATTTGAAAGATAAGATTTAAGGGATTTTTTTTTTCATTAAGTGATTAAATTCAGTTACTATCCTAGTATTATTCATTCAAAGTTTAACCTCGGTTTCTCTTTCAAAACTTTACCTCGGTTTCTCTTTCAAATATTCAAATGGCAAGGCCAACTTTGCATTGGGAAAACGAAACTATGTACTTGTAGTAAATCTTAAAATTGCTTTGGGAAATCTGTTGGCTACGAATTGTGTGCTAATTGTGTTCTGTTTGTCTCTCATCTGAACAAAAAATATTGTTTGGAAATAACACATGTCATGCATTGTTACTACCATATTGTGATAGATTTTGTCCTTTTGTTTGAATTTAAAGAATTGTGCTCGAGAGTTTGTAGGATAACCAAGACAAAATATAACGAGAAATTACTAAGCTAGATCTCACTACTCAGCCTCTGTTTGAAGGCGAATTGACACAATTACGACTAAAATGCATTACGACGAAAAAAAAAAAAACCGGTGACCTTCAATGTAAACAAGTCGATGAAATAAAAAGAGATATTAAATTAAACCCTTTGCAGGTAATGCATATCAGGAAAAAGTTACCTGAAAATATTGTTCTTGTTTTATTATGTTTTGCTTTTAAAATTTCCAAGATAGTGCAATTATTTCCTTTTTGTGTTTCCTGTTGGATTTATCTTTAAGTTACATTTAATTTTACACATGATTTTATCATTTGAGATTTTTATTGACATAAGAAGGTTTACTTCGTTTCGTAAAAGAAATCATTTTAAATATCAGTTAGCATTAGCATAAGTTACCAAAAACGTATGCATCGAAAACTTTTTTCAAACTTACCGTTCCATGGCAGTTAGTCGTCCAAAAGAAAAGTAAGACAACAAATATTAAATGAGATACTTTAAAATTCATCTTGATAAATTCAGTCGACTTTTCCTCCTCTGTTGTACCTGTTGAGAATGATTATCAAACATAAGTGTAAAGAACCACATAGTCAAATAGACATCATGTGTATGGTGGACAATAAGAGACAGTTCAAGATTGTACATCGTATGAAATCAAGACAGTGCCTTCAAGTAAAAAAAATAAACAGTTCATTGTGTCTTTATCAGTTCCCATAGAATCTGACACTTGGTAAGCATCAGTATATGGCTATAATCACAGGCAAGATGCAAAAAAAAAAAAAAAAAGGAAAGAAAGAAAGAAAAAATACAAAGCGAATGTGACTAGGGAGGAATGATCTAAAGCTCTAATGAACGTTTCAGAACAGACTTTTCAAACTTTTGGTCATAACATTAAAGGCTACGTGTAATGGTTTCATATTATGCATCTCTATGACGTCCTTTGCACCGTGGATGAACTAAAATTTGTCAGGTTGTGAAAATGATAGGATAATGTGCATCTAGATAGGGAAACATTCAGGATATTTAAAGATATGTCATAATGTGTATCAGAACAACTTTTCCTTGAATTTTGGTTTCTGTACAATAGTAAGATTCCATCGGTGCATACAGATTACGTTGGTGGGGATAAAATAGTGATATTTGAAGAAAAGGTGATAGAAAGTTGGTAAAACGTTATTCAAATGTACAAATGGTACGTCTTATGGTTTGCATTGTTTACAGCGATATGTACATTTCCCACTTTGTTTACCACCACAGTTGGTGACAAGAGACCGCTCGGCACGCGATGTGTTTGTGCGAACAATTGGCGATCTTCGCAAAAGAAAACAAAGGCATCAACAGTGCATAAAAACAAAATAACTTGATAGAAACACATGACTGGTAGTAACTACATATTGGACAAGGTCGAATAATAGTCAATACCGTAACATCAGTTCTATACACTAAACCGCTAATATGTAGATTGCATTTACAAAGTAGCAGAAACTATCAGTGATTACTAGTTTAGCCATCTATGATTCAATCATAGGCGGTAATTGCTGTCACCCTCGTTCTGACGACTGTTAACTGACAAGTCTCACGTTGGCATGTATAGGTTTTACATTCCATGTTGTCGTACTTATGTAGTTGCATTTTGATGATTTCTAAGAGGTTAAGGCGTCTTTCATACCGTATTTATACAGTAACTTATTCTCATTAATCATGTTAAATTACAACAAAACTATAGAGCATAAATACATTTACGTATAACATTCTCTACGTGCACAAAGTACAAAATAATCTTAACATCATTTTTAAAGAACTACTCATGACAGCATATGTTTGAATCTGTCTAAAAATGGAAGTAGGAAGTTAGAGGGTTACTCATTGACCAGCACTTTTGATATCTGGCAAATTATAAAACTAGACCACTAGGTTACAGACCCTCGAGAGCGCCCTGATATCCCTCTTGTTAAATGAGAGGTATGTCATAAATTGCAAAAAAAATGCGTAAATCGTTAGGGACATGTGCATGTTCTAACATTCTCAAATTCCTCGCAGTTTTGAATTTAGGGAATTTAGGTTAATTTAGGGATGTAGGTTTTTACTTTTGTGGCAAATAATCTTTTAGACTCGTTGCTGCATACCATGTGTTAAGTCTTCGGAAAGCAAACTAGATACAATCGAAACGTAATCAGTATTTATACAGTCACACAACGTAATGTGAAATAAAAACTCCATAATATTTCAGTAAAATTTTACACACAGTTAATGTAAGTGTTATATTATGTATATAAAAATTTTACTAAAATGTAGTAAAATTTACCAAAATTATGTAGAATTTACATATACTCCTTCCATTAATTGTAAGTAAAATTTATGGAGTTCTTATTTTACATAATTTAGGTAAATAATTCTGTGAGTGTAGCAACATACACTTAAAAAAAGTTTGCGCAATATTTTGCCATGTTCATTCTTTTCAACATGAATTAACTATTTTAGTTTTTTATTCATATACCTTGAAAAGGTTACTGTTTTCTTGCTGAAATGTTGGTACACTTAAATCCAAACATTTGTAAATTTGAAAATCGATTAATTTGAAATGTGATATTGGAAATGTAACTAATATATGTAACTTACATACCATCGCAGGTTTGCTTTGTATTAGATATCTTTAATCGTATATATGCCTAATCATGATAATCGCTATATACTTTTAATCCAGAAATACAAGGTTTGACACTCTTTACTATTTTTTTTTTACAAAATTTGGAAGACAATCCCAAAGGACGTGGGAAGATGAATTAAAACATCATCCATCCTGGTGACAGTGAGGATGTAGTTATTCGTCACACGATTTTTTTTTTCACTTCAGATAGGTCTCTTGTTCTAATTATCCTCATCCTATTGACAAATTTATCGTCTTCCCCATTGGGAGAGTTATTTTGTTATTAAAAACATGACTAAGAACTGAGACAATTTTACTCGTATCGTCGAGTTCATATTATTCCTCCGTAGTAAGTTAGATATTAACATCTAGGAGCACTTATTGTTTCAGAAGGATCCCTAGGTTTTCGCGTGCTGCTACTCATTTACTGTAAGTAGAGTTAATTGACGCCTGTTTTCCCCAGAGGCAAATATTTTTGTTTTGCTGTGACTATACGTAAGCTGACATTACTCAAAATATGAAAAAAAATACATCTTCCTTAATGTTAGTACACTTGGCAGTCTTATTATTAAGAGCAAAATGTACCTTGCATTGAAAAGTATTGTTTACATCATAGCTACAGAAATCTATCATTTTACTTCTACCTCATACTTTCTGGCATCAACTTCATACTATTTAAATCAGTCAGTGTGATGAATATGAAACATCCGGGCAAGTATGTTACAACGATGCTGTGCGTACTAATAAGTAAGCAGTTCTTCAATAAAAAAGATAAAGTGTTATTAATGCTCAATTTGCAACTACGGCTAAAAAGTGCAATTATTTGACGAATTTATTACTATAGAACTGAGTTAAATCATCAACCAACTTGAAAGGATGTTGCTGGTTTGTTTACTGTATAGGCAGTTATCTGCCTTTTCAAATAGAGAAATCTTCAGCACATTTAGATCATACACACATGCGCCCTCCTAGTCCTGCTGCCATCTCAATGACGTTCTTTGCCTAAGGTAGGCCTACCTGTCAAGGCTACTGTTGTAATTGGCAAGAAATTCAATAATACCGTCATGTTTTGTACGCCTATATATCCATAGCTATATGGAAAACAATATTGATCACAACAATTCTACTCCAAACTCAGATATTCAAAGGCTTCATTAATTTACATCTTATTCATTAAAAGCGCTCCAAATGTCATTCTATCAACTACATGGGAAGAAAGACCGATCTATTTCTTTCTCAATGACATAGAAAATCTTGGTTTACGGAGAATATACCGATT
This sequence comes from Stichopus chloronotus, assembly GCA_021234535.1. Taxonomy (NCBI): domain Eukaryota; kingdom Metazoa; phylum Echinodermata; class Holothuroidea; order Aspidochirotida; family Stichopodidae; genus Stichopus; species Stichopus chloronotus. The sequence goes on from CM037849.1 coordinate 6,545,252, forward strand.
ACGAAATGGCTTACGAAATAGATGTTTGATAAGATATTTGATTTGAAACAGATATTTGACTTTTAAAAATGCTTTACAAGTCACATACTTCAAGTAACTTTCCCTGGAATCCCTGAATTTGCCGATATCTGTTCACAAATATTGGATTTTCTTCTATTTTTTTTTTCTATTGGACTGTAGTGTATTGCAAAGTGCTGTTCTGATGCCAGTGTGAAGAAAGGGAATAAGAGTCAAGGAATACAATTTCGACAGATGAAACAGATTTCCGTCGCTGCAGATGAAGGAACGAAAGGCCCTAGCTGTGACGACAAAATTACGGTGCTGGAATGGAGATGCACTTTTAGTCTACGCAGTCTACGTTCCAGGCCACTTTCTACAAACCACTCGGAAACCACGAAACATACCTCTGTACGAAACCTCCTTCTTGAATCCCACAACGGAAGATTTTTTTCTGTACTTTTCTTCAATACTTTTTTTTTCAATACTTTTAACGTGTATAACAATTTTTAAACATCACGCCTAATTTACAAGAAACCGACTATAATCAAATACAACAATTTACAGGCGATCACGAACAAGAACCAACAGGCTTTATCTATGTTACCAAATAAGTAAACAAAAAGTGCTCGTTATCTCTCTACGTGTTCAACATTCAATATTAACATTTTAAAATACTGACAACAAGCTACCACAGGGGAATATTACAAAACAGCAGTAAAACATGTGAATGCTATACGATGGTACTTCCTTTGCCGTTACCGTATCTACTCAGTTACTGTTACATATCTATATAAACATTACAGAGATATCATCAAGTTTAATCAATGAAAATTAATCGAAACAACATTGTCAGCGCCTAAATAACACACAGCTACTTGACAAGTGTAAGATCTTTCCAAACATCTTACATTGACACATCATCTTCTCAAAATTTATGTTAGGAAAGCATAACTCAAATCGCCTTTCAAGACCAATCCGTTGAAAATTTGTGTGAACCGGGGACATTCGTGTGGAAACACACCTTGTCGAATTGGAGACCGTCTCCCTTTTCAGAACATGACTTTAAATAGCCATCATGCGGTATATGATGGCGCCATGTAGCTTTATACTGAATTTGAAGGAGTATAGGTAAAATCTACATTGACATAGTGTTGAGGTACGTCCTCACTTGCAAGTGTATGCGTGTAAGCCATCACATCCACGATTCTCTGGTGGCAAACCGATACACACTCACTGTTACAGTGATAACTACTAATTGAAAACAGTTTAAGCGCCCATTTTTTGTTGCGGCAATGGGCATTATTTTCCATCAATATATAACCTACTACAATGTTTATCGGCAGCCGTCCAGGGTTGAAAAGTAAGGTGAAGGAGTACCCGTTTGGCGATATGAACTTGTATATGTGCATTGTCACCAAAATCACAATTTTCTACGACATTGGAAGTGAGTCTACGTAATGCAAACACTCTCAGATTTATGAAAAGAAGAAAAAGTGTCATTGGAGTGAAAGGTAAATCATTTGATACCTGCACGTTCCCTATAGATATGACATTCGTAAGTCTAACTTCAAATATAACGTGATGTATAAAAGAAACTTTACATCTCATCTATTTTTTTTTTTCATTTTATGGGCTGAGTCATGTCAGTATTGTACAATGATAACGATGCACCTCATTTATGATTTCCATACAGTAGTGGGACAGATAACTTCCTGAACAATGTAACATTGAAATGTTCATAAGGATTTCAGTTTTCAAATTCACAGTTATAGAGACACTTAAGGAGTGTTTTGGACAGGCATTATTGCGCCTATTTGCTGTGACTCCTCACATTATTTTTTATTATTACTTCATGTTTATTCCAACTAACAAATGTGAGTTATGTCATATGTAGTATAATTTAAGTATTTCATTTACATTCGCTAATTAAAAGTGTGTGTTTTTGTTTCAAGTTAAGATACATAAATTTAATTCATAACACAAAAAACATTGAAATGCATCACAATGAATGTCTAGAAAAGTAATATTCACTGTGTATCATTTGAACATTACTGACATGTTTCTTTCACAATAACATATGCACTACGGAGTGGGTGGTTTTTTGAATGTCAAATTCTGATGTATGCTATGTTACAGTTGAATTGTCACAAAATTGTAAACTTGTAATTAGTTATTACCTAGTTAGGTCAGAAGAAACACTCAGAGATCTCTTAAACATATTTCTTACATAGAGCAAAGAGACTTCTGTAGATAAATGCATGCGGAATCATTTCAAAATGGAAGTATCGCTTATGACGATTATATGGACTCATGGCATTCAAAGCACCCGTCACTTTACAATACTCATGTAGTTGATTAGAAAACCTATCGATCTCTCCGTAAAGGTTGCATTTTTAATCTGCCTAAGCAGCCAGCAAGAATGGACTTGCTTTTCATTTTAAAGGTAATGCTCGTTTCCTTGTGCAAAACCGCTTCATCTTCTCAGAAGGTGGTAAGTAAGAAACAAGAAGATACATATTATTGCAATTCTTTGACCAGGTTCTCTTATTTCGTTTCACTGAAAGTGATGCAAAAATTCATCACTTTTCATTTCACATACCCAAGTTATCATAATCATAAATCATTATGATGTCGCAGACAATAAGTACGTGAATGGCAATATCTTTGTTAATGTTTATAATGGCGATTTGAATTTACAGAAAATATTTTCTGACATTAAATTTCTGACATATCTTGTGAGAAATATTTTCTGACATTTTGCACCTAGACTATAACTATTTGACAGAATATACCATTTTCGATTCTTAAGATTCTTTTTCATTACATATCTGAAAAGAGCCATGCCATTTAGATGCTATCAAGAGAAACTCAACATTCATTACTCTATAGTGTCTACCGTAATCGTCATTATCATTCTAGTTGTTGAAAGGGTTAAAAGGTAAAACAGTTGGTTCGCGAGTACCCATCTATGTGTTAAAAAGGAATTTTGTCTTCTTTGAACTTGATAACAAATTAAATGTACAATGAAATGAAAATATGCCTAGTTCGTTTACAAAGGGCCAACTTGGCTTACCAACAGAATAGCTGTAAAAATTGCTGAAAAAAATCAGGCTCATCATAAGCATATATGAAAAAGCTTTATCTTTTTAACGACAATGTATATCAGTAACGATAGCAGCATCACTTGTATATTTGGAAGTTCGGATGAACAAAGAATTCTTAAGCAACATTCTGAATTACTGATAAATATGAAAATATATGGCAGATTGGTGATATCACACGCAGCAACATTTGATCACAAGTTTTCTCCAGTTTCACTGACTACCTAACGAGGTTTTCTGATAACATAGGCCATAGGCACAAAAGTAGTCTAGTACTTGTATTTAATAAACAGATAAGCAGTCACATCCGAGCTTACGTTCTTCTAAAATAATCATTATTTAGCGAAAAAAAGTAAACTTATTCTTTTAAAAGATTTCTTTAAGCTTTATTTAACATTTGTAATTGCAATTTTTAACATTTTATTCATAAACAAGTTCATATTATTTAAATAGTTTTATCCTTTGTGCCAAATATGTGTCACTCACGACATTGCAATATTTAATGAATTAAATAGTGATTTGGTGCTCATTTGGCATTAGTATACTTTGTTCTGCTTAACTTTTTTTTATTTATGAACAATGGAATCTTTCCTTTGCGTTTATGTGTAATCTTGCCTATTTTTAAATGGAAAATCATCTGTAAATTTTATTCCTTTCTCTTTTTTTCCTTCTTCTGTTAATTTTCAGTGATATCAATTGTGTCTTTAACAGCTATTTTCAACAATAGTAATGACGAGGTTAAATCTCCATATCTCTTTTCCGAACTTTAAGTTGATTCATCTATATCTGAAATCATGATCTTTTGGTATTTTTTAAGTATTCATATACGAATTTAATTAATAATTCTTTATCTTAGTATCATCTATTTAATATTTAAGTATTACTTATATTATTTTTACTTTTAATTATCTAAGTATATGTGCTCAAGCATTTCATGGAATTGTTAAAGAAAAATTATTTGTTTTCTGATAGAACGGCCAGGAAGTAAGCTCACCTTCCGTTGAGTTCCTACAAAGTAAGTACTGTAAATTAACCACTTTCATTTAAACTTATTATTTTTTCTTTCTTCTTTTCATATGAAAGATGTTATGTAGCTATGAGGATACCTTCATTTCTAACAAAAAGGAAGGAACATTACACCTTTGCTAATGATAATTGCATGTGATTTCTTAGTTGTAGAGTACTCCTTTGTTTTGTTTTTTCTACGCACGAATATCATTTAAAAGGTTGAAAGAGCTGAGAATCTAAAAGCTTAAAGCAGGTTCAGATTGTCTACCCAAGAAAGGAGTTCGAATACAACCGTTTAACAAAAATGACTCTTTATTTATTTATTTATTTATTTATTTATTTATTTATTCATTCATTTATTTATTTATTTATTTATGTGTTTTCTTTTTTTTCTTTTAAAGGTAAAAAGGGTAATTAACTTGGTTATTTCCCTTATTATCATTTAACATTGACAGTCAAACAACAAACTAAGGTACTTCAATGTCTTGCTAAATTAGAAATGTTTAATGTTATTATTGCTACAGATGTGCACTATTTCTTTTATTAACAATCTTCGTATCCAAGGGACTGTCAAGAAGTCCAACGGCAATGTTCCACAACGAACTCTAGCGGAGTATATTTTATCAAGCCAGATGATACCTCAGAGCCATTCGAGGTCTTCTGCAATCAGGATGGCGGCTGGACGGTACGTAGTTGATATAGACAAGTGACTGTCGATTTCACACGTTGAGTTGTTGTAATTCGGCATTGATATTGCTGTTATATAAAATTCGAAAACAACATACAAGTGATGACACTGATAAACAAATAACACGATGCGATCCAAATCAATCAGTCATTCAGATTCGTGTTTCTCCATTGGCTATTCTGTTTTAATACAGTTGACAGAAACAGTGCTTGACGGTGCCATTGTTCTCATATTTGACGTTAACATTCATCCATCTAGGTCATACAACGTCGACAGAATGGAGCTGTGAACTTTAACAGGAGCTGGACACAATACAGGGAAGGATTTGGATTTTTGTCATCTGAGTTTTGGCTCGGAAATGAAAAAAATATCATATTTGACAAACCAAGCATCCTACGTGTCGATCTACAGATGTCTTCGGGTGAAATGTTTTTCACAACTTTCAAAGGATTCCGCATCGCTGATGAATTTGGGGAAGTACAGTCTTTTACCTATTAGAGCTTGTAAAGGCAATCCAGGTATGTAATTGCTCTGGTGCTCTTTTTTTGATTCATTTCTGGACAGGTTTAACCATAATGACTTAATATGATGAAATAAGACCAGTACTAGACGTATACACACACGCAATCTGTACATTTGGGTCATGGTGAAAAGGAGTGCTTTTGCTATTCCTTAAAATCAACTGCAAATATATATATATATTCATTATTTTCTGAAATTATAACGAATTATTACAATGTAGGAAGTTTTGTTGTTTAATAGCGTTTTACATGCTTAACGTTAAGACATTAAGTAACACATACGCACGTTTATTTTTTTAATTTAGTAGTTATTATTATTGCTTATAGTAATTCAAATTAACTTTTTTACACTTTGAGCAAGTACGACTATGGATAAACCTTTGTCGGTGAAATCACGTTATCCTTAGTTATGACATTTCTTTGTTATATTGTATATTTAGTGATACTACCTTGTCCAAGGAATATGGTATATGGAACCTGCATTTGCCAAGCAACGTGTGAGGATCCCAATGGAGAATCTAGTTGTCATGGTACATGTTCTGGTGATGAGGGATGTATATGTCCAGTCGCATTTGCTTTACATGGAACTGATTGCATCCATACCAATGAATGTGGATTTTTCATGAGAGAAGCTAATATAGTAATACCAGTGAGTAGAGTAATCTATAGCATTTCGTATCCTGGAGTAAAATGTCCGTAATGGGAGAAACACATTGAACGACAACTTCAATATCAGAATTTTTAAGCTATAAAAATTGTTGCTAATGATTTAATGTTGACGACGTCATATTCGTTGAATTATTTGCATTTTTAATTTATTATGTATGCGGTGAGAATCATGTCGTAAAAAATAGTTTCGAAGATGAAAGAAGGAATAAAAGAATTTTTATTGAAAGCAAAAAGAGAAAGTAATACGAAAAGAGAGACTTTTCGTGAAGTACACACGCTTGATATTGACATGGTCTATGCAAAGGAAAACGATGCATCAACGTGATTCTTTTTTTTAGGTTGATTTACTATTATGGTTATTCTGTTTTTTACCCTTCCCTTCCTAGAATGGTGGGACCCACATGAACAATGACTGTACACGCAGATGTACTTGTAACAACAACCAACTTAATTGTGAAGCTATCTTCTGTAATACATATGCCACATGTGACACGTCAAATGGTGTGAGGCAGTGTATTTGTAATAATGGTTTCCAAGGTGACGGACACATAACATGTGACCCTATATACACAGACTGTAAAGATGTCAACGACGATGGTAACACCCAAGGCGGTGTCTACACCATACTACCATAAGGATGGACGTATAGACCATTCCGTGTGTACTGTAAAATGGATAATGGAGGAGGCTGGACGGTATGTCGATATTGATATCGAAAATTGATATGAAAATTTCGTATTGTATTTGCGCTTTTGTTTATTATTCTTTATTCCTTTTTTATTGCGTTTCTATTGGATGAACGTTTGCAAATTTAATTGTGTTCATCGTTATGGATTATTTGCAGGTATTTTGATGTTTTGCTCAAGTAGGTTTCATCCTAATTTTCTCTCGACCATGCATGTCATTTGATTTAACGACATTTGTGCAAGTCTCATTTGTAGTAATTGAACCTTTCCAAAAGACATATTTGCATTCACTGTGTTACAACTTGTTTCATAGGTGAGGTGGCAAAAGGGGGGGGGGGGGATGAAACACTGTATTTGCATTTTGGTCTTAGTTTGCAAAAATGAGTACACACGTTTAGTTCTCAACCTAACACCTTAATTTGAAACCCTTTTGCGGATGGAATAATATCGCCTGTCTCTTGCGTGCAGATATACCGTGGTAATTAATAACTTCGATAAGCACAAAGACGTCTAAAATCAGATCTAGAAGAAATTAAAGTAAGGCCTTTTTCCCTTCAGAGGAATACACTTTACAGTATTTTCCCTTTGATCTAGCATTAACATACATGCTTTGTTTATTTTTACTTACATATGCGTCATTCCAGTCTTTCATCATAAAATTTGGAATTTCTATAAACGAAAACTTTCAAAACTTAAACTTTCACTGACATGTATTCCAGAAACGCGCTGATGGTAGAACCGACTTTTACAGAAGATGGAATGAATACAAACAAGGCTTCGGTGATCTTGTCAACCGCAACAGTGACTTCTGGCTTGGAAATGACAAACTGCATTACCTTACAAATCAACGAAACTACAAACTACGATTCGAGGTTACAACTTCAGACGGGTCACATAAATATGGCGAATATACAGAATTTCAAATAGAATCTGAGAATAACAACTACAAAATGAATAGATTGGGTAGTCATAATGGAACTAAAGGAGCGTTTATCCTCAGAACCTTTTAACAATACATCTTGAAATGAAAATGAAGAAACATGAACAAAAATATGGCATTGTGTTGGGCAAAAGATGTCACTATTCCACATAAGCAATACCCACAATGAAATGACAATTGGTAAACAAGGATATTATAATCTGTAACGCATTTCGATATAAAAGGAGCACAAACCCAGTACTGTCTATGAAGGCACTTGGTAGATAGTCAGTGCAACACATCTTTTTGTATTATTCCTAAAATATTAAGAAACATGAACCACACGAAAGAACACTAGATACTACAATATATACAAAAGTGAATGTGAATAAATCTCAAAATCATCGTTTAACTTCAAGACCATGATTCAATAAATATGTTTATACTTAAATTATGTTTTGTACTGGTAGAATACTACCTGAATTACTATAAGGATTACTTTAAATAAATTATTTCTACCTGAATTGCGTTTACTTTCTTTTTGATTAATTAAAAAGCAGTATAAAAGTAATAAAAGTAACTGTTCAGCATTTACTTTTTGAATTAGTTTAGTTTGTGTTAAAGAAAAAAATATGATTTACTTTACAAAGTAGCTTTTTAACAGAAAACATCATGTGCATGCTGTAAAATGTTTGACACCCCACTATTTAACTCAAAGTTTATTTCTTCTATGTAGTAACAATCAATCTTTATGTAAGAGAGCAACACTAAATGAACATAGATATTTTAAGAATATGTTGAAATTGAAACAATATTACTATGATTACGTTAACCTTAGCATTATTATTAAACATTGCAAACAATTTTCCATTGCAACAAGTAAATGCGTTTAGTTGCCTACGTTTTCTGTGCCTTTTACTGAGTTCTATGTTCTGATTTGCAGGTCAAGTTCTCTATGATAACAGAGGAAAACAATTTAGTACTCGTGACAGGGATAATGACGCGTGTGACAACTTTCACTGCGCGGAGAAGCTCAGAAGTGGCTGGTGGCACACTGATTATTGGTGTTCCTATTGTGACGGTAGCTTATGTCGACGTTTCAATTGGCGAGACGACTGCCATACTACCTGTACTCAGAACAACCTAAATGGAGACTACAGCGGAGGCATTGGGCATAACATCAACACTCGCGATTGTAATTACTATTGTATTGATTACTGCAATCTCCGGTCTGTTGAGATGAAAATTAGGCCATTGTCCTGAGACATTAAAACAATGATGTTACTAAAAGGATCCTAATCCATACACATACAAAGCTAAAAGTAAAAAAAAAAGGAGCACACTACGTTTATTGGCATTTTCCTTTACCCAGTAATGCATTAAAACAGTGAGGTAAAAGGATGCTTTGAAAAGAAAGCACGAAAATAGTGCAATAAAAATGTGTTAAAGAAAAACGATAACATTTGCACATTTTCTCCCTTAATAAATCTCAATCTGATCGGTTTCTTTGAAAACACTTTCTCAAGATTATTATCAGCTATAAACCAAAGTGAGCGAATAAACCAAAGTGAGTCCGATCATGTAATAAATGTCATACCGCTGAAACCCCCAATATACCCCAATATACCACAAAGAGTGAAGCATGAATGGTTAATAACCAGTGAGTCTACCATCTTAGACGAAACTACCCATTCTGTGGTCTTGAGGTAATAAAAAGCAAATGCAACTGAAAACCGCAGGCACTTAAAATTCAAACTATCTAATTATCTAGTCAAATCAAACAACCAATAATGCTACTGTTACTGATGATACTCGCACAGTACGTCTTATACAAAATTTCACCAAACACGTTATAATAGGCTTGAGAATAAAGAAGCAAGTCATGGTAGAATTATTGCAAAATTACAAATATTTTCCAGACGAAATTAATGAACCTCGCATGGATATTTATAAAAGAAATACACCGATATGCTAATTGATGTGGTCTCCTGTTTGCACACTTTAACTGCATATGTTCAATAAATATTACTGCAAAGTAACTCCGAAATTATTTTGTTTTATTTGTTGTTTTAGTCGCTAATTCGTTTCTTTTATTCCGGTTATCTATCAGGTGACAAGGAATATATTTATTAATACTCGAAATCATTTTGAAAATTATTCAATACGACAAGCAATTTCAGACGTTTAGCAAGAATATTGGACACGTCAATTGGAAACGGTTATGTGGTCCTTATCGACAATGTGGCTCTGTGAGATCAACCAAACCTATGCAAATAGCAAATGAAAGTAAGCTGTAATTGACAGATGAGTGTGATTGTAACGAAAACAATTGAACTGTTGCTAGCACACTTATTTTAATGGTTTATTGTCTAGAGTCTCTCTTAAATGTATCAAATTACAGTGATTAAAATACATTCTTTCTGACTCAATGGGAATGATCAATGCTGCATTAAATGATGTTAGGCTGTTCTACAAAATCAAACAAACCCTTTTCATGCCCTATCACACACGTTTTGCCTATTGAAATGGCACCTAATACCGTCTGTCATGCAGCTCAAGAGAGCCTAGACATTGGATTGACACAACTGCAATACTTTACGAGAACGACATTAAATTGACTATGATTATCATCAGATGATGAGTTGATGAACCTGACATAAGCCTTTCAGGGTTAATCATTCACTCTTTTACATGTTTGTATTATAGTCCATCGAGAGTTGAATAAAACACACAGCGCTTTATTACATTATACACAGTACATAAAACAAGTAGCTAAGGGCAGCGCACTTGGCCATGGATATGTAAGGAAAGCGCAAGTGTTGTGCAAAAGTAGAGGTTATCGTGAAAGTACATATTCCCACGTCGGATAACTTGGCCAAAGGTCAAAGTAATCCTATGTCCAAAAGGAGATCGTGACACACTTTTGAAGATATTTTGGTGATTAGAGATTTGTCCACTGACCTTTGATCTTTGACCATAAACTTTGACCTGAGACACAACTTCAGACCACGGGTCCCCTATCTACCAACTTTGACCCTCATTGGCACTGCGATCTAAGAGGTCTAAGTGGACACAAACTTTTTGGTGTGAAGTTTGCTATTTGACCTCTTAACTTGACATTGGACCTCTATTTTTTTTTTTCTAAGTGAAATCTTGTATACCACTTATATTTGAAGTTCCCATGTAAATAGATAATATGGATTAAGGGATACAGCGAAAAAAAGATTTCACTAATTTGACCTTTAATAGGTGACCTTTAACCTTAAATTGTGATGGGAGACCCAACTTCAGACCACGGGTCCCCTGTCTACCAACTTTGACCTCCATACGTTTTGCTCTATAGGAGCAGTTGCGGATGCGAACTTTTGAAATTGAAATTTTCTTTCATTTTCTTTTACACGCAACCAAAGACACATGCACTCACACCCATCGTCACACATTTTGACCCCTAATCTAATGGGTCCAGGTCACTTTCAGTACCGTACCGTACCAATTTAGACCCGCATGTCTTACATATCAGCCATACATAATGCTACCATGGCAACTGTTGCTATGTCAACTGAGATAGCCATAAAACATTCTAGCGTCCCAAAGCAACTACAACCTCTCACCCCGTGCATTACATGTGTAGGAATTTGATAATAACAAAATTGGGAAAATCCCCTCATGATTGCCCACTTACGCACCAACTCTGAAGTAGAAACACCTTCCCTCCTTGGGATATCGTGTTAACAAGCCAAGGCGACACACACATAAAAATACTCATTGAAACACACCATCAACATTCATGATTGCACAGATTGCATGGGGGGTCTGTCCAAGAAAATTTGATTGTAGATGAGCTTAGATGCGATTTCGCAGCATTCGGGAATCAAACGTTTCAGATCTGTTTTCTTTTCGGAGTGTTTGAAAAAGTCAAAAGATCGTTGGTCAAGGAAGGAGGTCGGGGACTGTGCCGAGCGCATCTGCATCTGCGCCGTCATCAATCAGAAAGCCTGTCAACGTCCTCTACTGCATGCAACACTTGAAATTTTCTGCTAAGCACATATTTTATAGGTTTCACGTACAGCTGAAGAATTTGTGAAAAAGTATGCAGGTTATATAACATAGAATGTCTAGTATCGTGGTGTCTATAAAGTTTCGTCTATTTCTAAGGCTAGAGAGAAATGTCTCAATATTTTATCGCTAAATATATCTCATGACGTCATCTAAAAAACCTGCTAAATGCGGCCTATGTCCTAACCTAAGGAGAGAAAGAAAATAAAGTATTATCATTGAATTGGACACTAAAGTTAGATTGTATGGATCTATGTTGCACTGTACACGCTTGGGAGAATATATGACATGGGAACATTTGGAGGACGCTACCAGCAACACACCAGAGGTTACCCTATTATAAAGAGACCTGGACACAGACTGGTCCTCTTGGGTAGTATAAGGGAAATGTGTCCGTGAAAATGTGTTTGAGTGTATACGTTCAAACTGCCCATTTTTTTTTTTTTTTTTTTTTTTCAGAATAGTTCAGAATACTTTGAAAGGTCATTGATGTTAAACTTGTTAAACTTTGCGACAAAATATCTCAAATGTATCAGGTTTATGTAAACTGAATGAAAGGTGTTGTTTTTTATTTTAACTTTTTAATTTTGCTTTACAGTTGAAGATTCCTTGAATGTCTGGCACGTAACGTAAAGCCTAACCTAAACTCTACCTCATTACCCTTGTAACTGGTGCGCGACTACGGTTAACAGAACCAGTCTCGGCGAATATAAACGGATCATCCCTTCCAATAACAACAATTTGGTATTTGTTATTGCCAAAGCAGTTGTACTTCTAGCCCACACAATACCTACTGTACTTAACAGGCCACATAACATTTATAATCTAAACACTTACATAACGCCTATGCTAACCCTTAACCTCCCATTAACCCTTACACTAACAATAGCAACCAACCTTGTGACTAGACATGTGATTAGAGTTTTTAATGCAAATAAAGTTTAAAAAAAAAAAAAACCTATAGCCCTGTGGTAAATGCACAAGACATCCGTGGCAACAACGACGTTATTTTTTTTTCTAGAGTTACAAATTTTAGCAAAATTTTAGCAAAATCGGATGCTGCACAGGCAAATGTTTGAGACTTACATGCAAAAAACCCATGGCATAGAGCAGGAACCCAATGAGTCACCGCTATTAATAAAGTTTACGATGTTGTAGGCCTACACATAAATTCGTTGAGACTGTTATTCTTAATGTTTTGCACTATGGCATGCTACCGTAGATATCAACATGGTTGATATGTCAGTATTGTGTTTTCCAACAGGATTTGGTGTCCGAACTAGTCTAACGATCGCTCACTAGCGGTAATTCCTAACCCTAACCTGGTACAACACTAAGTCTATGAGGAAGCAAGTTGAAGTTACAATCTTGGACAAAATACCTTGGGACACCCCGCTCCTCGGTTCAATGTTGGCAATAGGATTGTCGTTCAAAGTGTACATTTACTCTAATAGAGCAACTTTTGAAGAGGTGCGTGGTTTTTATGTTATCCTCTCGCCTAAAATTCAGTTTTATATTTGTACGACAAAGTGTCCTAACAATTTTGATTAAGATTGTAGCACGCTCATTCATGATATGAATTCGGAAGTTGCACCAAGACTTCATTCAGTGCCATTGCTTACCAGTTATCTATCACCTTTATTACGCCTTGAATTTTCAAAAAAAGTTACGTGATTGTCTGGTTTATTGGGGTATGTTTTTTTTTTTTTTTGTTATAAGGGTACATTGGACACAATGTCGAACAGTGCCTGTCTCTTTTTGATCATTGCTCAAGGGAAAATATCATAAGCAACGAATTACATACCCAATTATTTGACACTGCTCCTCTGTTCTCTGAGATTGGAATAGACTATTATGATTTTCCCTAGATCCTTGTATACTTTGACATCTAGATAAGTTTATTACTTCTAGCAATTGAGATTACTTTGAACATATAACTCATCTAAAAGATCAGCTTGATTAAAATAAATAGATTAAATATATCTAAATAAATTATATCTAAAATATAATATCATTAAAACCAATGATTTATGGCGATGACTTGTGCAACTCCGTGGATTTTCCTCTCTTTTATTCCATTTTTTAAGATAAATGGATCACACTAGTGAGCTCTAAGCTGAAAACCATAATAGTTTCACCTACTAGATTCAAACTATCTTTTTTTAACTCAATTGATCTTTTAAATTAGTGACATCAAATATTTCGTGTTTGGAATCAACTTAGAGCTTTATTCCTACTTTTTGTGTTTAAAGAAAGACATTTGTATAAACGACAAGTGATGTCAAGGACTCATTAGGTGTAACCTTGTGCAGCAAGTGTAACAAATAGAAATGAATACGACTCCAATATTGAACCTTGTAGAATACAGACAAAAATGTCAAATCAATTACAAAAACAATCATTACAAACATATATACTGTTTCTAGCGTACTCACAAATTGTTGTAATTGTTGATTATACTACCATGCCTCATAGCTCTTTAATTTCGAATTTTATATATACCAGTGGTCAATGTGTTTCTTACTGCGAGATGAGAATTACATCCCCCCTTCCATACACACACACAGGCACACACACACACACATACACACACACTACCATCCCACTTTTTGTGTACGTGTAACAATTTATATAAGGGATAGTATTATCATGGTGATCCTTAAACAGATTTTTACATATTTGTAAGTTAAGTATATTTAAATAATAAATGTAAGTAATAATTGTAAGTACTAATTGTGATGTTTCAATTATATTTGTAATTAAATACTTTTTAAGTATTTGTAAGTTACTGACCATGTAATGGTTAATATGCTCAGCAGTTAGTTCCTGAGGAGCTTTGCTCGGCGGAAACTAACTTTGTGCTGTCTTAAGAAAACATTCAGACAAGCAAACATACAAACTGGAAACAAGTTTACGAATTTACAAGTTTACAAGTTCTATGATTTATCACAGATGTGTTATCAATATGACACTGTATATTGAAACAACAAACAAACTTCTCCTTCAACCCAGAGCAACAAGATAAGAAAGAAGAGAGTTAATTTGCCAAATTTATGTGTAGGTGCATTGGTGAATGTCTTATTGAGCATTTCAACTGTGAGGAATGTACAGAGCCGATGATAGTACCCTGCAATACCTCACAACAGCCATTTCTGTGTATGAAGTATGAACAAAATGAGTTGGTGTATTGGCAGTGTTGTATGTTGCTTTGCCATCAGATTCCCAAGTGACGCTTCACTATGAAGCATGGAAAATGGCGAAGTGCCAGTTAATGGTTGCTTAAGAAGTAAATATGTAAGATCTACTTTACAATGATGTCTCTTAAAAGATCACTACTCTAGTGATTTGGTCTTCATCTTGTACCACCACTTTTACGAATACACCGACACTTAATAGCACGCAAGCCCACTACGGCAATGTTCGCCAATTGACAGTTTTACCACTAAGGTTTCTTTTTTTTTTTCTGTTCACTTTCTTATATGTACAGGGTCTTTTCTAAGTGTATTTGGTTTATGTAATAACCATGGCAGAAATGCGAGCTATATGAGTGGATTTGTCAAACATATCACAAGATGTAAATGTCAACGAACGTTTCATCTGGCTTTGGTAGTATACATGCAACGGTAATGAGGTCGTTCTGCAAAATGGGCTTATGACATTTTTCGTACACATGATAGAGTTGTACTTATATCTAAATTCGTCCGTGTACTTCCAACTCAAAATAATTACCTCTCTCATGAATAATTATTACATGAGGTTCCTAAAATTAAACCACAATACCCACATTAGATTTATAAAATCAAAACAAAGGTGAAGAAGTTAAAATATTACAGCCATCTGCCAGACATCGTTAGCCGCAACGTTCTACAGTTCTACAGAAAGGAGTGGAGCAGCACAACAAATGGAACTGTAATGCCCGTAGACACTAATTGTATGGAAAAAAAAGTTTGCAAAAGGTATCTGAACATGTTTCTAAATATTATGAATGTGCTCTCATAACTTTTACAGAAATTGCTATGAAAAAGCAAATTCATGCCTATACATAAGATGAAGTCTAAGATAGGATAAATTATTAACGACTGAAAAAGGTTTTGAACAAGCACAACTTTGTATGATAATTATTGGATCATCAAATGACCACCGTCACATAAATATTAAATGGCAAGTACACCTCGCGAATGCAGACAGGCTCCTCCAATCTTCCTTCGTTTCCTGAAATAGAATCTTAACTTTCATAATGATCTTGATATGTCTCATCAAGGTTTTCACATTCAATTCTTCTCAAACCGTAAGAATGTATTCCCTTCAGGCTGTCTGGACGGTTGCGGTTTTCTGCACTACAGCTCCTTTCTTCTGTCAAAGTTCAGCGGTAAGCTTTACTGCATTTCTAAGATAATTTTTTTCGCATTTGTGACGGATTAATTTTGTTTGCTGTGATTTATCAAAGTCACTTTTTATACGAATATGTACTAGTCAACACAAGTTGCATTTGTCGTTCTGAAATACCTTTGAATAGTTGGCTGTTTTGCACATTCAGATGAAACTGCAAAGGCTTTCGAATTATAAATATATGTTATGCTAAGGTGTCAAAAAAATCATTTCTTAAGAATATCTATGACAAAAGCTTTCCGACAAACAATCTGTTGTATGGCACTGTTAAAATTATTTGTAAATTTACAGAAACGAAAGGAAAGAAAGAAATATATAAGAAATACACACATTTTCTTGCAAATATTTGTCAGAACATTTCTGTATTTCTTTTGTATTTCTTTACTTTATTTTCTGTGAATTTAGATTTACTGATTTACATTTTTAACGGTGAAGTTAGGGTTTGTTTTGTATTGCTTTTTTTTTCTTTGGTTTAGAAAGAGAGAGAAATAGTTTAAAGATATCTCTTAATAGTATACGTGATGTTAAAGTAAAATTGGAATAGAGTCTTAAGACAATAATGTTTGATTTATACCTTGTTATATATAAATAAAACTGAAATAACGATTTATAGCAGCATTCGAGTGCATACGTTCCTTCTCGTCATCGGGAAAAGTTTGCAGTACTTAAATGTTAAAGCATGCAGTATGCTTACAGATTGATTTTTAAGGTTGCAAACTTTATTTTAAAGGTTAAAAACTTTGATTACAAGTTTGGATTTTTTTTCACACAATCTTTACATCACGTATACTTATTATCTTGAGCTAACAGACTCTTTGTTTTAGATTACAGGTACCACCTTACTAAAACATAACTTTATCTGTGTTCTTAAAATTTGATTTCTTGGCGTTTGATTTAACGTCGGTTGTAGTTAAATTTAACATGTACAAGTCCTTTCTCAGATGTTTTTGAGTATAGTCAAGGAGAGCATCGTTTGAACTTATATTATACCAAACTATAGCATTCTCTTCATTTGTAAAAGAAAACAGACCTAAGGCAATAATACCACAAACTTTATAATAGTTTTAACGAGAATATTAAACAACTTACACTGTTTAATAGATGTAAGATTAAAATGACGGGATCATAGATAAAAGAGATATCTTATAACCCAATACAATTTAGCTTAAGTTTAATTCTTTGTTCTTCGTAAGTAGTGTAACAACTGTACAACTATTTACGGCCTAAACGGGTACAGTAAGGTGTTTGCGTAAAGATAGCTACTATGTTTATAGTTGCACTTCTAACATTCTAACACTATTTAGGTAACGTCATTAATAACTGATGATTTAGGAGTGGAAACATTCTTCTTTTCTGAAGTTTTGCATTGACATGCAAATTTAAAAAGCATAAACTTAATTCTACTGGTGGCTTAACTTTGACATTTTCAATCAAGTCACAATACTTTCAGTACATCCCTTAGATTGGATTATAGTAAACGATCCTCCTAAAAGAAACCGTGTCTCTCGTTTACATAAACGACTTACTGATCTATACTATTGTGAACAGATTTCTGGAAGCTTTCAGTTCTTAATAAAGTTATTTGAACGCACACTTGGCAAATACTTTTGCTGCGGGTGTCTTTCTACCATCTAAGTATTTGTATGTATTCTTATATAAATTCGTCATAAAAGCTTTCAAACTAAAAATCTCTCTAAAACATGAAATTAATTTCCTGTTGTTCAATCGTCTTAGTCTTATCAGAGATATTTGTTTTTCAGCTTTTTAAGGCATCATAATAAACGTAGTTAAGTTCCAGGAAACATAGGTTCGCCCAATGAACTGTGTTTAAACATACTTAGAATATCTTTATCAGTAAAGAAAATTATTTATAAAATATTACATTGCAGACAGTATTTGAGAAGTGACAAAGTTAGCAGTTACAATAACAATTTTACGGGGATAAGTTGTGTCAATTATCTTGCATCGATTTTAGCTTCTTAGCCAATATTAATGTTGACATCGGAGAAAATCTGTTGAATTTAGGCACTTTATTCATGCGTTTTTTTTTTTTTTTTTGGTTAGTGCAATGCTTTGCGGACTACCTTTCTTACTTACTCTTCTAACTTACGACAAATGCACTCATTATATCAAGCTATTTCATTGACCTTGCCACAGGGCATCCATTAGTGCATATACTGCTGTCCAGCAACTTTTTCTTCAAGATGACTAGCCTACATTAAAAACAATGAAATGTACTTTAATATTCAAGAGACCACATCACTTAGCGTTTTACTTTTATTTTAAGTTGTTATAACTTAAAGTTATTGTGAACACCTACTGACTACATGCACCTAACTTCTTTATTATTTGTCATAACTATGACGAATATACCACTGTTATTCTGACCAAGATGTTAAGTAACTTGGTCAGCATTGTTCGACTAAAGATGAACACGTGTTTAACAGAAACTTCGTCGGCACAATAGGTAGAGCACTCCTGGAGCTGACCATATTTATTTTCATTAACTAGAGAGAACGTTATATCTTAAGTGGAACTAAGAAGTAAACTGTGTGACGCTATACATAGAGAGGATCTTGGTATCTCTATAATGTCAGCAAATCTTACGTATCTTCTAAACATAATACTTCGTGTTCTTTGTTTTCTTGTTACAGCCCTTTTTTTTTTTCTCCCCACTCTCTCCCGCTACAGTTTAATATAGCAATTGACTGATGAGTTCTTCTGTATCTTCTTATTCTCTAAAGAAAATTTTAATTCTTGAGTTTATAAATTATCTCAAACACATCCAGTTTTATTTGAAAAGCATGTTGATGATTTTGACACACTTAGAAAGGTTTGCACAAGGAGACGAGGAATCAATCATCAGTGTTTTTTAAAGGTTGCGGATGTTTATCGAGACGTCTCAACAATGAAACGCTTCATAGAAAGGTGAAAAAGAGAAAAAACAAACATAGACATAATACAATCATATCAGTGTGCCAAATATTGTCCTTAAAAAGAATGTTTGTTTACTTGTTATAGTCTGATAAGAGTACATATAGGAATGACATTGTTAGTCAAAACTGAAAGAAAAGCAAACGAAAGAAGTTTGAAATATTTTTTCTCCTATGTTGTAGGATGATAGAGACTTAAACTCACCATCCACCAAGGACTCCAGTCAAAGTGAGCTATATTTATTTTTTTCATGATTTGAAGAAAGATTAGTTTTTGTCAGCATGGTTGACTTAAGAATATAAGATGTCGCCAACCAATAATAAACCCTAGTGCAAGTAAATGGCTACAATACTTAAGCAGTGCATATTATAACTAAGGAGCTAGGCATTTATGTTCTGAAATCAATGATTTCCCCGGATACGAACATTGTTTAGAGATTGCTTTGGTTCACTATTTAGTTTTCGAAGGTTTCTAGAGTAATCCATTAAATCCATTAAAGGGTACCTGGCAATGTTGTTATATATGCATCACGAATAATACGTCTTGTGTTTTGAAACGTTTGCTTGCACAATAATGTTCATTTATGGTGCTTTTTGATTTTATATCGATACGTTTTTGAGGATGTTGAATCATACAATCACATGGCCATGCTTGGCACTACATGGCACAATTGGTGTGATTGGTCAAGTTTCACATGCAATACTTAAGAAAACTCTCGAAATGTTTCCATTTTTACCCTTACTCGCACTGGCTGTGTGCATATGAATGGGTACTAATTTGACATACATCTCTTCACAAATTAAAAAAACAAAATGCAAATAAAGTCGTTCAGTACTCTCTCGTTTATGTTTCGTTGTGCGTCATACATTTGGGATTCTCTTACTTTGACCAATTGTCAATAGTATCTGATGGAAACTTAACAGTTGTAAGAAGATTTAGTAAATTTCACTATACAACTCAATGTGCCTCTTTAAGTGATACAAGACGGCAAATGTAGAATAATGCTAATCCTTCAAAATACCCTCACTCACCCAGTTTTATGATTTTTACTAGTAATATTTGGGGTTTTTTTTCGGTAGACGTTGTTGTAGGTCTTTCATATAAGAGACTTACAAAATATAGAAATATTCACCACTGTGTACTTCAAGTTTAACTCTTTATTTAATAACTTTACAGATGTACATTATTTCCTTTACCAACACTCTGAGTACCCAAGGGACTGTCTAGAAGTCCAAAATAGATGTTCTACCACAAATGCTACCGGGATATATCTTATCAAGCCAGACGGAATTCAAGAACCCTTTGAGGTGTTTTGTTGCCACGACGTCGACACTGGCGGTTGGACGGTACGGTACATTATATACCGTTTGTAACATTTTTGAATCGAAATTGAACTTGTCGATGGTTGATTGCAAGTAATAGCAGTTACAATAAAGTGTCTTCCTAACAGTGTTAAACCTGTAGCTAGTTCAAGATCTTTAATAGGAAATAGTAACTTCCAGTAGATGATCTTTATTGACAAATCATAATACGAATATACTATGATTGTTTCTTCCACCAGGTCATCCATCGCCGTGAAAATGGACATATAAGTTTCAACAGAAATTGGACAGAATACCAAACAGGATTTGGATTTCTCTCAACTGAGTTTTGGTTAGGCAACGAAAAGTTATCGTATTTGACTAATCAAGCAGACTACGAACTTCGTATCGATATGCAATTGTTTACAGGGGATGAAATGTACTTAGCTTATAAAGGATTTCGTGTCTCGGACGAATTTGGAGAGTACAAACTGGTTTGGATCGGTACATTTGAAAGCAATGCAGGTACCTAATTTAATTTTCAGTGATAGTTGGTGGTCACTTTAGGGTAGGTACGAAAAATACATATTCTGTTAACAACGTTAACGCAGTTGTTTTGCTTTCATTTATATCTTTGCCCAAAAAAATTAGAGACCCAACAATAGTAAAAAGATGAAATAAAACTAAAACAAAAAATCTAAACAAACTGAAAAACTAAACAAACTAAGAAAGTAAAATCAAGAAAATGTTTTTATCTTATGCAAATACTGATGTAATATAATTTTTTTCGTCAATTGAACTTAAAAGATAGCTATTAAACATCGAACATTGCCTTCACACCAAATATTGACTTTATATCTTTTCTTTCTTTCTCGAGCTCATTTTATACCACGTATTGAATTGTACTTTCTTTACTCGTTAGCAATTCCCATTGTGTATTCTAAATTTCACCCAAGTGTACTTTCGGATATGCATGAATGAGAGACAAATATTGAATGAGACGTGTTCCTCTCTAACCTTACTATTATCATGTGTACTAAAACGAAATTAATAGTGAAGGGGAAATACCTCTCAAGCTAATGTTATTCATTTTGAAATTTCAGTGTATACTGACTGTCCTCCAAACATGAAATACGGAACGTGCGATTGTCAAACAACGTGCGAGGATCCCAACAGAGAAACTGGTTGTCATCGTACTTGTTCTGGTGACGAAGGATGTGTATGCAATGAAGATTTTCTTTTGCAGGGGGGAAATTGCGTCAGTCGCACTGACTGTGGCTGCTACTTATTAGAGGCAGATATGGTCTTATCGGTGAGTACTCAAACTTTTCAATATGCATGTTACACTGGTTTTCAAATTAAGTTTAAGTTATTTCACTCAGAAATTCATGTGTAAGAGCTGTTTCCATAATTTATATTCCATTCTTACTCTATCATTATTAACATTTATTTTCAAAATAATATTAGTTAAGGAAACTAATTAACTTTGAAGTTATTTGCAATAAAAAAATGATCAATGTGACGTAAAACAACAACTAACAAGAAATTACAAGCATTCTCAGCAAACTGACGTAAGCATCGCATTTTTGAAAATTCACTATTTTTTATAACTACAGTTACTCCCCTAGTACTGATGTTAACAAATTAATGGTTTATGGAAAATGCAACTTTTCGCATGTTATAAGTGTTACCTTTCATAATGTTCGACATAGTTTTAAGGCAGTGTAGTATCTCCTATCAAGAATCAAAGTTACGTAAAAGTCACCACCTCCCCTTCCAATAACTTGTTCCCTACAGAATGGGGAAACCTATGTCAATGATGACTGCACACGAAGGTGTGTCTGTAGCAACAATCAACTGAGCTGTGACGACATCACCTGCCATGCACATGCAACTTGTGTGACGTCAAATGGAGTCAGAGAGTGTTCTTGTAATGAAGGTTACGACGGTGACGGATACATATGCAACTCGTTAGGTCCATACACAGACTGTAAAGACGTCTACGACGGAGGAAATAACCAGGACGGTGTTTATAATATCGTGCCATCGGGATGGCCGGGTGAACCGTTTCCTGTTTACTGCAAAATGGATAATGGCGGCGGATGGACGGTAGGCTCTGATCAATATTCGTATTTCCTGCACGTGGTGTATACAGAGGCTGGGGTCAATGTATTACCATCGCTAAACTTATAATTTGAAGACTAATACGACATAAAGTCGTAACATACATATAAAGACATGCAACTATTTAAATATACGTATAACTTTAAATCCCAGGTTGGATTTGGATTTCCATAGACTTAGTCAACTATAATTACTTTGCTTCAGGTATTCCAACAGCGTGTAGATGGCACAACCAATTTCCACAGAAGCTGGGGGGAGTACAAACGAGGCTTTGGAGATCTTGTTAATTTTAATGACGACTTCTGGCTCGGAAATGACAAACTCTACTTTCTCACAAACCAACGAGGTTATATACTCCGCTACGATGTTACTACTTCTAGTGGCGATCACAAACACGGCCAATATACAGAGTTCCAAATAGAATCTGAAGATACCAACTACAGGATGAATAAACTTGGCAGTCATAGTGGAACCACAGGTACTTATAAAATGTTCGAATTTCAATAAATGTATCACAAAAGTTAAGTTTTGTTAAATACAAAGAATGCAGACATTTATGAGAATATATAATAAGTGACTTTCTCGACACTAAGACGTCCAAGATGTTTTTATTCACTCTTGTGTTTGATAAACACAAATGATTGCATCTCTCGTTGAAAAACAAAATTAGAAAGAAACAACTTTTAAAATAAACACAACGGCTCAAAATATAAGACACGAAAGTGTCATTCAGCAGGACAATTGTTTGCATGCCTTTACAAAATGTCAATTAGTGAATATTCTTTACACATTGTTTTCTTTGTATATTTTTTATAGGGTAGTTAAAATGGGGTTATATTTTTTTTTAAATAACCAATGTGTGCATATGACATAAACAATGAAAGTTGCATGTACTTTACAAGCATAAAAATTTATACAAAGATTCCAAAACGTTTTGGCCCTTTCAAAGCCTTTATGAACATAGCAAGGAACATCACAGGAATAATGATTTGAATGCATTACACGTTCTTCCCAAATATTGTTGCAAAATATAAGAAAACATAAAATTGAAACAAATACGAAGTTTTAATTGCAAAATAAATTAGTGATGCAAGTAATGCAATTGATAGAGTGAAAATCGATTTATAGTCTTTAATACCTGATAACTTAAAATATCAATTTGATTGGGTTGATAATGTTAACATTCATATAAGAAAGACTATACAATAACAAATGGTAGGATATTTTGATTTTTCATTGACTTGACAAGTGCAAGTTTTAACAAATGTGATGGCAGCTTGTTCGTTCAAGTACTATCAGCACTGTGTATTGATGAGATCTACTCTTTCTTTGCAGGTAATTATCTTCATTATAACAGAGGTAAACAATTCAGCACTCTGGGAAGAGACAATGACCCTTGTGGCCAGTTTCACTGCGCTGAGAAGCACAGAAGTGGCTGGTGGCACACGGATTACTATTGCTCATATTGCTATATCAGCTATTGTCATTATTTTCTGAAGAACGGCAGCTGCCACACACTTTGCAATGGTTACAACTTGAATGGAGACTATAATGGGGGCAACGCTCAGAACATATACTCTTATTATTATAACTGCAACCTAAGATCTGTTGAGATGAAAATCCGGCCGTCATCTTGAAATAATATCACAAGAACATACTTTCAAATCAAGAACTCCACGAAGGATGGAATTTCAGAAATACTACGTGAAATGTAGACTTATGCTGTGGTTAAACTAATAAAAGAGAACGAAGAGAATACATTTACTGTTGTTATATTAGGCCGTGATAATTTAAAGAACCTCTTCTCCGATGTCATCGGATTAATCAATCACTTCACAGTGCCACTGTATACGGTTGTTGTCACATATTTGAATGATTTCATAAAATAAAGTTACATGAGCTTTTGTTGGATTGTGCATGACAAATGTCTCACAACTTCGTATTGTAAGTCAAATGTTGGAGTACGAGAAAATGAAATATCATTTCCCACTTTTTTCAAACTTTCTCCAAATCATCTTTACCAATTGACCGCCACACCTTACCCTCGCCTCCCCCAGGATCGTACTTTACTGCATTTGGTTAACAAAGCTAATGCAATGTATCTTTTCAAAACTGAATCCACTTGTAAACTAATAGTGGGATCTGTAACATTATGACTGCATCATATGTTGTTTCAGGGAACTGAACTGCACTGTAGACTCTGGTGCACACCCAGAATCATATTTTGACCCATCTACTCTAATTTTATTCCCCGCTTAGTTTCAACAAATCTTAACCATTGTTCATGTTTTAAAATTGCTCAATACTTTATTGATCCGATTTTAACTCGACTTTAGTCACATTGTACGTGGAAATGCAAATCACTCCTTAAAAATCTTGGAAAGTTCGATGCCCAGTATCATACCTTTAATCGAAAAAAATCCGTCTCTGCATTGTTAGATTTGGAAATCAAGGTCAGTGTAAAAATGACCTGGGTTGAAGAAGCGAAATTTCCGAAAGGTAAGTTTCGGAGAGTAATCAAGAGAGAACATCTTTATTGGATGTATTGCCCTAATCTAACCTTGGTCCAGCATAAACCTTCTCCAAAGGAGATCTCTGTGAATGGAGAATTAAAAAATTTGTACATATGACTTCGTCAGAATATGGCTCAGAATATGAAAATAATTAACCTGTAATGAATGTTTGAAATTGTCATAATAAGATAGCGGGGTGGAATACATTTAAGTGACTGTTTAGAAAAATATGACTGAACCACAGCACGTTTGAATATTGTTCTTGGTTCATCACATACAGCTGATTTGTGCCACAAAGTATCCCATCCCACTAAGACTAGACACAGGGTCCATTTCTGTGCTCTTGTTCGAACGAAACTACAACAAGTGGCATTCTTGCAGAATTCACTGTAGACACTCACAGTGTGGAATACACACACTTTACAGGAAAAAATACATGCTTGAGAAGAGTATTGTAATACCAATCTTAATATGTGGAAAAAATGTTCCTCATTTCTGTTACAGATCATCGAAACAATGACTCTCGTCTCGATGCAGATAATTTAAGGCAATTACCCTGTTCTTTTTGCATTAGACCACCAGACCTCTACCAGATGGATACCAAATAACTTTCGCCGCATGTAGAGATTACTCCCATCCCGTTCCCCGTTTATTCATAAAAATGTGAAGATCATGGGAGCTGGGTATTCAATAGGAACAGCAATCGATTCTCACCAATGTCATCAGGCACATGTAAACAAAACAACGTACTTGTTAACGGCTTATGCGCGATATGGTTTAACTGAAAACGCATCTGCTTTCCATCAGCCGATGGCATCAGGTCCCCAAAATATTCATATTTGAGAAATTCCAGTAACAGTATTACTGTCCACCTGAAGAGCAGAATGTACACCATAAGAATGGACTTCAATCACAAAACCTTCACTGAAAAAGTAAAAACAAGCGAAAATATTTCTGATATGGGAAATCCATTCACGTATACCCTTGCCTTGGACTAATTTACGAAAGTCAATAATATACAAAGTGCCCATGATCAATATCTGCGAAGAAGATCACTACAAATAGTCAGTGTGATCGAACAGAACTTCCTCCTCTTACATTTTATGCATGACGTTTCGTGCGGTCATATGGTTTGAATACTAATGGGCTAAAGGAGTTAAATGTTAAGCATGATGTCTTAAAGAATTCCAATCATGAAAAGTATTTGCCAAGACAGAAAAGTACTGCTGGTGGCCAATTAAGCGAGCAATGATTAGCAAAAGTGGAATTCGAAACTTGTTTCCACAAGTCCACAAATGCGTTTCCAACACCTGGTAAAATTATCCAGTATTAAATCGATACGTTTTTTTTTTAAATAGAAGGGAAATGTAATATCATATCAATTCGTATCAGTTTTGAATGGTAAAATTTTGTAAATATGCAGGTACTCGGCATCCCAAGACAGAATCAATTGTGGCCCTAGATTCCCGAACATAATAGGACTGTTTGTGCGAAATAAAACGATGGCAAGTTTGAGATCACCTGAGCGCACGCATATGAGTACATGCTATTTGTAGGACAAGTATCTTACAGTGTTGATTTTAGGTTATTGTGTTTATCACACTTTGTGATTCTGGTGCTATGGAAAGTTTATGTTGCCATCTCCAAGTATAAATTGTAAACTTAAATCACTGACTGAGCCACTCACAAAGTTTCAAAACACTGTTTGAGATTTCGGAAATAACAGCGTCTAATTCTTTCTTTTTTTTTTAAATACTACGTACTAACTAACAAATCTTTTATTTTCAACGGGATGAATAATCAATGTGTCCACCTGTTTTGCTGTGATGATCACAAAACAAGAGGGCAATCCACGGAGTTGCATATCTCATCGCCAACATGCATTGACTTAAATACAGGGCATGCACATAGGGATTTGTAACAGTTTATTGCAACCACTTCTCACAGAGACCTAGTTCGAGGAACTGGTCGTAAATGAGTGGCAAACATTCTTCAAGCATAAACTGGTGGTAAGCATTTCAATACTGAGACCTACTGTAAGGTAGTAAACTTAAGGTTATAACCTGGTGCTACCAGGCTCAAATAACTATAACTAATGTCTCAAACGTATTTGTGCATATTACGCTACATAACACAATTATAGCATTGGGTTATTTCATGTAGATTAGACTTAGAAGTTAGAGTTAGGGGGAGGATATAAGAGCATCCCTCTATGGGTATTAGCACGTAAGTCTCCTATTTACCTGTGCAGGACCTGGTTCTGCTAAAGTTATTGTTTGACTTAAAAATAATGTTCTCATAAAAGACATTATCCACAGGGGCCAGATCTGCTAAAAATGTCTTGGCTAAAGTTAAAAAGGTGGTGTCTAGTATTGACCCAGATGCTGGCTCTGAGTTTGTTACCAAACGATCATACAGTTTCACCAGTTTACTAAAAGAGTAATATACTGTATCTTCATTATTGTGTTCATAGGAACGGCCTTGCAAAATTTTGCGTATAATACTTAATTAGCTCTCAAGATATGGTGGAAGTACAAAATGTTGGAGCAAAATCGGCTTTTTTTAAAAGAAAAATCAGCAATTTACGCTATCTTTAATACAAAAGCTATATACTTTGAATATTACATTCTCAAGTAAGTCCTTGCAAAATTTTGCATTAAATGCCCAAACACATCTCAAGATATGCTGGAAATACAAATTTTGGGGCAAAATTGGCCTTTTTTTCTCAAACATCAGCTTAATTCACTACATTTATCATTACAGTAATATTATGTTGAACAATGTGTTTTCAGGTAAGTACTTAAAAAATTTTAAGTTAATTGATCTAATAGTTCTCAAGATATGCAGGAAATACAAATTTTGGGGCAAAATTGGCTTTTTTTTTTCTAAAAAATCAGCAAATTTGACTCGATTTACCATACAGCTAATACATCTCGCACATATTGGCATCATGCACAACCCCACCAAGTTTCAACTTAATCGCTTATATGCTTTTCAAACTGTTCTGGAAAAACCACAATTAGGACATTTCCGGACCCGCACAAACACACACCCACCTACGCACACGTCCCTTCAATTTATCCGTATATTTAAATGAGGTTCTATAATTGAGATGTCTCTCGATTTGACTCTATGTGGTTTCATTCACACTACTCATCTGTAGTCAACAACAATGGACTCTCTCTGCACTATACGGGCAGTGTTGGCCTTACTGAGCACAACAGCAATAATCGATGTTTCAACTTCTCAACAATTGGTGAGTCAAATTCTTACAAGTTTTCCAAGTTTCAAATTTTCCAGGGGAACTGTGATTAAAAAAGTACTGTAACATCTGTTTCGGAAATAAAAAGAACTACTCAATTTTCAAAATGTAAACCCTTACCAGTCTACAAAATCCGAATAGTTTGACACGACGATTCATAGGTTTGAAAGCTACAAAATGTTCAACGACAGGTAACATCTTTTTTACAGACGATATTCATTTGTTCACATGTTACAATGCTGAAGAAATCACTGAAACAAAATTGGTGAAGTGCATTGACAAATTATGTGACACAATAGAACACATTTGTTCCTGATAGTTTTCAACTATTTAGACTAAATCTGTACTTTTTATTCATGGGGTGAAGAGAAATTTCTACTTTAGAGTTTAAAAGTATAGTTTACAAATGAAACAAGTTTCGTTTTAGCAAAGACATTTCCTTTTTAAATGCGGACATATAAAAAACATAGGAATTGTACCTATATGTAAAATATAAATATTTCAAATGCATGTCAAATTAAGTATTGTTAAACTTGTAAACAGACGCTTATGGCATGATTTCAGACAAAATTATTGAATTGATACATGTAGATATCAAATTATTCTTTGTTCTCTCGCTACATGTCTTTAATACGGTATTTTAACTGTGTTCTGTACAATTTTCTCATCTCTGTTTCGTTTGGATTATCAACGATTATATATGGGCTATGAAATCACTTTGCTAATTTGTGTATGGAAATTAAGACACTCCAGTTCACGATTCCAACTTACATTGATCTAGAGATTTGTCTCATTTGTAGGCATTTTACGTTCTGCATTTTTGAAACTAAAAGAAATGGGAAGAAAAGACAAACTTAAATGTAGTTAAAGTTACTCTCTGCATTTTCTGGCTGATTGTCAGATATCACACTGAAATCGTTTTGAAATTTGAATTTAATGTAAAAAAAAAAAAAATCACCTGGTTTAAAATTCGCATTCCACTTATAATCTGAACTACGTTAAAGATAGAATTACACAATCATTAAACGTTATGAAAAGAGTAGGTCATCAATCAGGTTAAGTCATGTAAACTTATGTACTCACCTAAAGATGGTACTTACAAATTACGTATTACATGTTCCTGACATATTTCTGCAGTTACTGTCTCAAGTTTGTGAGCGTCTCATTGGCTTACTTAACAACATGGAACTAATATATATGATACTTATAATAATATAATAAAAATACAACTATATTATAAAAAGTCTGAATTGTCAACATTTAGTGATATATATCACAAACGATTGTAACCAGTTTATTTTTGTCGAGTAGCTAAGTTCAATTTACTATCAACTTGCAATATTACCCCCACAATGTTGTCTATTTGCCTTTTGAAAACATACTTACGACGTGACAGAAAGGGGCTCTGTTTGTCTTTAGCTTTAGCTTTGTTTTATTTTTTTATATTTCTATTGAATACAGTTTTGTTCTTAGGATCAAATACGGTGGGGCAATTAGCGAATTGCGCAGAACGACTAGTCTTAAGTAATATGAAAGCAAACCTTTATGTCGCGCAGATGATATCTTGACTTACAAAGCGATTGAACAAACCAATGAAACTCGAAGACGTCAGTAAGATTTCTTCCTTTCTCTGATGTGTTTTCTTCTTCTTCTTCTTTTTTTGTAAACTTGTAATGTACTATGATTCTTGCATTGTAGCAATTCTTCCGTGATAATCCGGTTGAGGTTGATCCTTCAATTTGACAAAATCCAAATTAATGTGAGCTGTACTATGTTAATTTCAGAACATGAAAGTTTCATCATTCTCTTTCTTTAGAACAACCCCGGGGTAAATTCACCTCCTTCTGGTACCACCCAAAGTAAGTGCATATTCATTTTACTATTGTGTCTATATGTGAACCCGTTAAAGGTCTCAATTTTATAATGTCTCTTGTTGTTTATTTTCAGTTTTTTTTGTTACTGCTGTGGCTACTCGTCTACATTAATTTTCATTGCCATCTGTTGCTAATAATACACTGTCGTTACATTTATTTTGGTAACAGATGTCGACTACTTCTTTTATCAACGTTCGGAGTATCCAAAAGACTGTCAAGAAGTTCAACGTCAGTGTTCTACCACAAACTCCACCGGAGTATACATCATCAAGCCCGACGGCATTAACGAACCGTTTGAAGTATTTTGCAACAATGTGGTCGACAATGGCGGATGGACGGTAAGCCTTGTGACACAATTTATTGTGTTCCATAATTCGAGATATTTAGGAGGACAATCACAAGATTTCTGATGGTCCCGTGTACTGCCGAATAAGGAACAATACATATATTCTGGCTAACATAATCATTTAGGGCGTCTGAAAAGGTATGTCAGAACGTTTCGGTTTTTTATTAATTAATAAGGAAGTACTGGGACAAGCAACTCCTTTCTAAACCTCTATTTTCACCTTTGTTTCCTCTAGGTAATTCAACGACGTGAGAATGGCTATGTCAATTTCAACAGAAGTTGGGCTGCATACAAAGAGGGATTTGGCTTTTTATCAACCGAATTCTGGCTCGGCAATGACAAACTGTCCTATTTGACGAATCAAGGAGTCTATGAACTACGCATTGATCTACAATTGTCCTCTGGCGCTTCGTTCTACACGACCTATCAAGGATTTCGTGTAACTGATGAGTTTGGACAGTACAAGCTTTCGACAATCGGTGCATTTGAAAGTAGTAATAGTAGGTCATTTTTACCTTTGCTTTCCTCTCTGAGTAGAGTTTGCCAGTTATGCACTATAGAGACGATTTTTATTCCGCTTCAATACACTTTCACATAAATGAACACAAAACCACCCAAATTACTTAACAATATCCGCCTTCTGATATCCACGGTTACGTTCAGTTCAGCACTTAAAATGTTTGTTATTTCGTTCTTGAATTCAAACCCTGCTAAATTGAGTAGTAGAACTACGATATTTATTCCTCTTTAGTAAAGTCTTAGAGAATACAACACAAAACATTTTCGGTAAACGAAACGACAATTTGGTAGCACTAGATGTCGAATCAGCAACTTCTATTTTGTGATATTATCGTATACTGTGTGATATTTTTTGTCATAAACGATTATGGTTTCCCAGCGCCTGAACGAGTTAACTTAAGAAACAAAAAAGAACTG
This sequence comes from Stichopus chloronotus, assembly GCA_021234535.1. Lineage (NCBI taxonomy): Eukaryota > Metazoa > Echinodermata > Holothuroidea > Aspidochirotida > Stichopodidae > Stichopus > Stichopus chloronotus. The sequence continues at coordinate 6,576,579 of CM037849.1, forward strand.
CCTGTGAGAAATCATTTTACTGGAAATTGCTTCGCTCAAACTAGTTGGGCACTTGAAGAAATGGAGTAGATCAGATCTAAGAACTTCTGACTTTATTTTTAATCAAATGAAACACTGAGAAATTTAATGCTCTAGTATCCTTTTAACTTCAAGGTTCACTGATTACCTGGTGTCCAACGAACATGGAATATGGGACATGCGATTGTCAAACAACGTGTGCCGATCCCAATGGAGAATCTGGTTGCCATCGCACATGTTCTGGTGACGAAGGATGTGTCTGCCCTGACGGGTTTTCAATGCACGGGAATGATTGTATACCTAACGATGAATGTGGTTGCTTTTTAAGGGAGGCAAATCTGGTAATACCAGTGAGTATCACTAATTTAATCTTAATTGAAAAGAACATTGTAGAATTTTATTTTTATTTTGTTATCAATTTTGTCTTGTCATATGAAAGAAAAAATCAAATACATGCCAATATTTATTCGCGTGCAAGAATTCAGACTTGAAGTTCATTTATCTATTCTAATGGGTATTTTTAAATTAAAAGTCATAAATAAAATGGAGTTATATCAGTAGAACATACTGTAGCAATTCGTTAGTCTTTCTTCGTATTGTTGAATGTAGAAGGGGGTATTCAACATGTAATAGCTTTCCATTTGTTTAAGTTAGAAATGTAGACTTTTTTGTAGGACTTTTTACATATATAATACAAATTGACAGGCTGTATCATCCTTGGGAACAAATGTTTTTCAATATAATTGGGATTTACACTCATTTTAATATTATTTGCAGCATAAATGATAGTGAATTGGCAATCAAGTAATAGTCGTCATTCTAATACTTGCAACTAGGGAGAAAGCGGGACAAATATTTCAATTATGTTTTTATTATTTATTTATTTCGTTTATTTTATTTATTTATTTATTTTATTTACGTATTTATTTATTTCATTTATTTTGTATGTGGTACATCCTCTGCTACTTTGATTCCACGTTTCCAAAGCAAGTTTTACCTCTATTTTTTTCTTACTTCCCGTTAGCATCGAGGATCATATATCAATGCTGACTGCACACAAAATTGTTCCTGTAACGACAACCAGCTGTCCTGTGTTAGCATTGCATGTAGTGAGAATGCCGCGTGTGTAACAACGGACCGAGGAACTCAATGTACATGTAATGATGGTTACGAAGGCGACGGTGAAACATGTGAAGCTTTGTATACAGACTGCAAGGATGTCTTCGACGCAAGAAATTCACAAGATGGAATTTATACAATCATGCCATCTGGATGGACAGGGGAACCATTTCGTGTGTATTGTAAAATGGATAACGGCGGAGGTTGGACGGTAGGGAGATGAAACAATCCACATGCTATGTTTTGTCTTTGTATTCATACATGCTTCTGTCTATATTCTCTGATCTCATATTCGAAGAATGCAACAGGTCATCGACAAAAAAGTCTAATTTTCCTTTTTTTTATAAAACGTTTCTTTTTCCCTTTCGCTAAATAATCTAATTAAGGTCTTCATGTTTCAGGTATTCCAGAGACGCATCGACGGCGTTACCAACTTTCACAGGCGCTGGAATGACTACAAGCAAGGTTTTGGTGATCTTGTTAACTTCAACGACGACTTTTGGCTTGGGAATGATAAACTTTACTACTTGACAAATCAAAAAAATTACAAACTTCGATTCGACGTCACTACGTCAGATGGGTCTCATAAATATGGAGAATATGCAGAGTTCCAAATAGATTCCGAGGCCTCTAACTACAGAATGAATAAATTAGGAACCCACAGTGGAACCACAGGTACGTTTAGCGTTTTGTAAATTGAATGTTTGACTGTGGAATTTCCTTTTGCTCAAAGGAAAACGAAGATCACAAAAAAAGTAGAAGTAAAGATATAACAGTGGTTGTAACTGTCATAACAATATACGTCAAAGACAAAAAAGTAACATTTGTTTACTGCAATGTCTAATAATTCATTCAGAAGACAAAGAGCTCCAACTTTAAAAACAATGAATGTAAACTTCATGTTATAGCCAATAACAAATTAATGTCAATTAGTAACTACATATCTGGTGATATTGCAAGTAGGTCTTAGTGTAGTATACATAAAATATTTGCTATAAAATAATTATATATGGTTCTGTGCAATCTCCCCTAAGTGGGCATGATAGCGTATAATCTCACTTAATTATTTAATAACGGGAAAAAACGATAAATGATACTATGATTGGTGGTCAATTAACTCCTTGTAAAATGAATCGCTCTCTTTGTCCATTTAGAGTGCTGTCACGATGAAATTTGAAGTGCTTCCCAATAATTTTTACTTAAATGATTGGTGATAAGAATTACTTTTAACTAATATTGGTTTATTAGTATGAAATTAAGAAGACCTGATTGGATAACACATACAGTATGTAATGAATGTAATATCGTCAGCTGTATATCTTCTCAGTATAATATAATACAAACAAAGTTAATAACTTCGTTTATAAAACAAAAATGTGTCAACTTAAACATCGTAAAACACGACTCTCACTATGAAACGTTTCACCTACAAATCATTAATCTGGAAAAATTTTTTAAGTTAATGACAAACGGCACTGAAAGGTATATATACATCATACCCTGTGTAAAGACACTCGAGTAAATGCTACTCTTCACGGGTCAACAAAAAGTAATGAAACAAGAAATATTACCTCGAAGTAGTAGATACTGTAAGCTATCAATTGAATACCTTTTTTTTTTTTTGGAATTTCTCACCATTTGTATCATCAGGAGGTAGATGTTGTAGAGAATTCCGCCATCTTAATTACCGATTGTTTATGCGTTTTGTTCTTTTCCCTGTAGATCAATATTTCTCTTATAACAGAGGCAAACAATTCAGCACTCTTGGGACAGATAATGACGAATGTGGCAATTTTGACTGTGCGGAGAAGCACCGAAGTGGGTGGTGGCACTCGAATAATTGGTGTTCGTATTGTTATGGGAGACACTGTGTTCATTTCCATAAGAGCGGAAGCTGCCACTCTGTCTGTCTTCATGATAACCTCAATGGAGACTACAACGGTGGCAACGGAGAAAACATCTTTACCCATTATCCTAACAATTACTGCAACCTCCGCTCTGCTGAGATGAAAATAAGGCCATCCTCTTGATTTAGGTACACTTTCTCATCATGTCCAGCTCTTAGTATGTCAGCGCCACATTCTGATAACAAGAGGAGGATTATTAACCGGAAATTTACACATTAAATACAGTTTTACATGAAAACGGAGACCGTATCATTTATGAAATGGTTAGGCCTCTCTTAATAGCTTTTGTTGTTTCTATACCATGATAAGTGTTTATATGTAGTGAATATGGTTTACTGCAATAAAATGCTGACATATAACTGTTGGTGTGCACCAGTTTTTACCTGTTATTCTCTGGAATTAAAACGTATGGAAGTAGAAAGATGCATGGTATTCAGCTCAGTCATTATTCCAACTCGTTAAATGACGCACGTGCCCGTTTATAAAGATAACATACTTAGGAAAGCTAATATTTTCGACTCTCCTTGCTGTTTTCATTTTAAACTTGACCACCTTACGCAACACGCAATGCAACAAGGCATTGACAGTCATTTGATGTTATACTCTTCAATCATGAAAAGGAAAATAAAGTTAATCGTATTATTTACCTTTGGCACACGAAGAGGATATTCACATATTTTCTTTAAAAATATTCACATTTTTTTTTTTTTTTTTTTTTTTAAGGAACACGCCGTAATGATAACTTGCACTTTGAACAAGGCTCGGTCAATTTTACTACACAAGAGTGTTGAAATTATGGAAAAGCAAATTATGAGGAAGCAAGTATATTTTCCTCATCTAGAAAACATAAAACTTAAAGGTTTCTTAAATGGTTCTTCTTCACAATATTATCCACGTAATTCAAGTCACGTCTTCATGCAACGTATCTTGAATCACACTGTCATATTATATTACACACACTGGACTTTGGATGATCCAGTATGTACTCTAATATAGAAACAATAAAACAAGTCAGTGTACATGATATATGGTTACTTTCGTAAATTACCATATCTACTTATAAAGTCTAGTAAAAGGAGGTAAGGATCAGACAAAGAGACTTAAAATAGGTACCACAGGTACAAATGCCAAACAAGCTTAGGATATTGGAAAAATAAATAAACTGGTTTGTATTGGAGGACTTTGAAATGCATAACTGAGCAAAGTCATGAAAATTCGAGAACAAGAAGGCAATCCACGGAGCCCTGTGAGTCTTCGATCTAGCAGCCAGCGCTTTACATTATACACAGTATATAAGTAAAAGTAGCTAGGTAATGGGTGTGTAAATAACATGCAAGTGTGAATATAGAAGTCACGTGCTGGTTCCTGGTATTCCCATGCAGATGAAGGTAAACCTTTGATTTCCTTCATTTCTCAGATTAGCGCGCCACACACTTTAATAGTTCTAAAAACACGTTAAAGTGTCATCGTCCAATTACGTTTCCATCACGTACTGCAAGCAATTCAATTTCTTTATACACGAAATGTAACAGTAAATTCATACTGAGTGGAGATATCACCAAAAGCATGATGGAAAATGACATTGTTATTAGATATATTCTCTCGATCCAAACATGATTGCATAGGTAATATGTCAGCCATATTACATTGTATGGAAAAGCTAAGATCTAATAAGTTATACAGCACATTGTGCTAACAGAACCTATTACTGTTACCGTATACTCTATGTACTGGTACTGTGTTATGTGCCCTATTGACCTATGACGTCAACAATTGGTTAACACTACATAGCATACTCAGGTGCCTAACGACCAAGTTTGAAGTTCATTAAACTTACTGTCTTGCTGTCGTGCTTACTAATTTGGCCTGTGACCCTTGACCTCTGACCTTAAATTTTGATGGAAGACACATCTTCAGAAAATGGGTCGCATATACCAAATTTGGCTCTCATCGGCTTTGCGGTCTGGAAGGAGTTGCTAATGCCATTTTTTCCGTGTCAAATTTGACATTTGACCACTGAACGTGACCTTTGACCTCCAAATATACACAAAGATGATTTTTAGAAGAAATCTAGTCTATCGGTCACACATTTGAAGGTACCATGTAAATAGCCATTTCGACATTATGAGATACAGCAAAAATTAAATTTTCACTGATTTGACCTTTGACCTTAGACCCAAACGTCTGATCTTAAATTTTGGGAAACAACGTCAAACCATATGGTCACCTGCCTAGCAACTTCAACCCTCATCCGGGGTGCTGTTTAGGAGGAGTTGCCGACGCAAACTTTTGAAATTGGAATTCCTTTTCTCACGCTCACACTCACACACAAAGACACACTTCATGTCTTTACAGATTTTGACCCCCCAACTAGGTTGTTTCAGGTCACCTTAAGTACCAAACCAGGTTAGACCCCCATGTCCTCATGTCTGATACATGAACTGCACATATTGATTCCATAAGAGCTGTTGCTATATCAACTGAGAGAGCCATAATACCCTGTAACGTTCCAAAGTAACTACACTATCTCATCTCGTACATTATATGTATAGGTATGAGATATGAGAATCACACCAGAGTTACAATAACCAAAATACTTGCACATGATAAAAAAACTCAAGTGAACGATTTAAAGAAACACAAAATGGCGTAACGAGAGTACAACAGCAAAGATCATCGCTACAAGTAAGAGATTCACAAAATATCAGCCTCATCAAACTAAAAAATAAATTGTTCCATTTTGTTTCTGCCAGGAGAGAAAATCCTTGAAAGTGCTTCGTATATAATGGAACGTCTATTTTCTTATGAGAATGTAACTATAATTTCTTTACGTGAGTCCTCTTGGCAAAACTGCTCCATTTAGAGCATTGATAAATTTTTGCGATCTAATGTCATATCAACCATACAAAAACAATCGGTCGGCGGTGTTTTGAAGTTGAACAAGTCCATTAACAACAATGTTTTATAACACATGTACCCTTTCCAAGGACACAGTAGTCAAAGATGGGCAAGAGATTTCTATTTAAAACATCATGGCGGTTTCCTTACCCATTAAACGTAGTCTATCATACGATTTGTTGGTTACCACAGAGCATGGTTTAGTTCTAATGGCATCATTCCACCCTTTGTCATTAATCTTTACACCTGTAGATCATAATATCAATTTTTTTTTTTCGTCAAATTCGAAACCAACGTCTATAATGTCTTCATTTTCCGCTATCACAGTATACGATATTTTCTCTAAGTACTTTCTCTAAGTACTTTGATAAAAATTCAACCAGCGTTAACCTCCCTATTATTTATATCAGCTTTTGTTGCACAAGAAATTGTATACATCAATGTTGCTCTAAAGAAATAGCGACAATTAAGCAGAAAAAAAAACTTAAAACAAAAAACGTGTTAAATGTCACTATCATATATGCTACTTCGGTAACCGCATATATGCTCACCAAAGTACTACAGCAATAAATAGATGTAATCCTTTAAGCAACATTCTTATACTGTATTATAGATAACATCTATCGTCTGAACAAATTTTGAGTAACTTTCAGAACTTGATACAGTCGGTTAAATGCTCTCTCTTTTATCACTGATAGAACATAATTTAGAAACTCTTTCATCAGGAAACATCATGCACAACATTTTTAAGGACATGATTTTTTGTGGAGTTAATTCAGATTGTACCATCTACTATATCATCTAGGCGTTTTTTGGCAAACACCCCACCCCCCTCCCCCAGCTCGTGATTACTCGGAACGGCACTTTTAGTTTAAGGCTTTCAGGCATTCTATATTTTGAGAACGTTTCCACAGATTAGCTTCTCAAAAATAAAGGTGAATTATAATTAATATAAATCATTTGCCGATTTGGGGGTCCTAACATTTGGGGTTAGGTTCCAGCGCCTAACCCGTCCGGTACCGTAGAATCACTGTAGCTATGATTGTCTAAAGTTTCAAAGATAGCCTATCACTATGTGAGAACCTTGTGCATCCCATTGAAGTAGTATGTTGTAACCACTACGACATAGAGCGTTTTCCACCTGCTTAGGGTTTTCTTTTTTTTTTTTCCTTTTTTAGGAAAGATTCTCACACCAAGGTTTAAGCCTTTATTAATAATTTCATTTAAACTACGGATATCTTTAAAACCACCATTAAATGATTCAAATAGTGTGACAACGATGTTAATGATCCTTAAAATACTCCGTTGGTAAACCGAATGAGTTTGTGGATAGTTTCGAGCTATAAGATGCATTTGGATCATTTGTGCATTAAGAATTTCAGGCGCGCCTAAGCATGGGAACTCCGTTTAGTGTACGAGTACTTCTAGCATTGTTGTGCCAAACAGCAAATCTGGTACTTACTTCGTCTCAACAAAAGGTAGGTTACAATTATTTGCAGCTTTTTTTTTTCATAGATTTACTTGTACAGAAATGTCCTTAGATTTTTGGTTTCTGGTGATTCATTCAATTGTTTCAGATTGTTTAATCATGCCTGAGTGAGCATTTCGAATAAAAAATGACAAAGAGTAAAGCTTCCAACAATTACATATTACCGGAGTGTTAGCTGAGGACTCTTGTAGTTTTATCCACAACAGACAGAAAGAACTGGTTATAGCTGTATCAAAGCACAAAGTAAAGACTATCAAATGTAAGGAGTTCATAAAACGTTACTGTCTTTACTCTAATTATATTTTTAATCGTCACTAGACTTAAATACACGAAATACCTACGATTTTCTTCAGAACGAGAGTATGTAACTATTGGAAATAAACCTGGTTGTTTTAAATTCGCTTAAATAATTGTTTTTTACACGTAGCAAAATTTGTAGTTTATTAATTCGGCATGTTCTTTCTACATCATGTGTATCTTTTGAAACCAAGCACAACATAAAACTATAACAGCAAAGTATGGAAGCCGATGTCTTGGTATTTCAAATAAGTTTCATATTCAAAGGGAAGAACAAAATTGGAAATTTATGTTTTTCTACAAGACGCTTAACATGATTTAATTTGATAAGAAATTTTGTTATGAAGATTTACACAGATCAGTAGAGTTCTTTTTTATTTAACACAATGACAATCAATAAAGTTCTATCTATTTTTTGTTCACTTAAAAAAAAATGTTTTGATGGTTTGATTTTGATGGTGAAACGGTATTATCATTGCCAATGGTAAACTTGAACGGAATTCCCACATCCTGTAATACCTCGTTTATTCCAAAATTGGATTTATGTTAAGCACATATTCTGTATATTACTATCCTTGAATGTCAGTAGTTTGTAGTAACGAACGATAAAAATCATTACATGCTACTCCTACTTCAAAGAACTACAATATATAATTGTATCCAACAACGTCAAATGCCTGTGGATGGTGTGGTATTGAAATTAGGGATGGAACAATCCCAAATTTCACTTGAAAACTTAGTCAAATAAGTTCTTAACGACAATCAAGCCAGAAACTAAAGTTGTAACAGACCTTGCGCTCACTTTTACACTTTATGATATCAATGAAATATCTTTGTTTTTTTTTTTTCCCACTCTTGCTTCACTGTTTTTCTGTCTGGACAGTATAAGGTGGCAAGAAATACTATACTACTAATAATTTCGTTTGTTTATAAGTTAATAAAAATGACATTCAAAATTCATGTTTGCAAAAATGACATCATGACATTTATTAGTTTATTATAACTGTCGTCAGACAAAATCAAGTACATAAAACAACGTTTTATGTACTGTAAGACAAATTAGCATATTTTAGTTTAATTTCAATTATATGTTAAATATATTAATTTCTATATTCGCACTTTCGGAAAATGTTTGTGATTACTAGTCAGTGGGTTACAACGATCACGGTTTACCTTCTGTTTTATTTTACCTGTATTGAAAAACTAAATTGACGTTCAATGTAATTTTAAGTATTTAAATTTCTATCATTATTGTATTCCATTGTATTTCAGTGTTAGTAACTTTAACAGTTTAATCCACTTAAAGCTGGAAAAATATGATTTTGCTTAAGTTAGTTTAGCAAAATAATTAGTTAGACGAAATGGAGATCATTATAATGGCATCAGGCTAAATCCTTAGTGATGAAATCTTTTTATGTATTTGAAGTACTTCCTTACAGCAACTTGCAATATTCTTAGATGTCATGTTTAAATGTCCCATTTGAGATATATACTTTTTTGTATCACTTGTATTCCATTTAAACGATATTTACATCATTATTGCAATCATTATCTGAATGCAAAATGAATGACATCCATAATTTGTCATCGAAACACTGCCTTTTTATATGATTTTTCCTCTTCAGGGAAGTTCTCAAGCAAGTTATCTTTCGGCAAGTAAGTAAGGACTTCAAGTGAAATGGATCACTTCAAGCAGTTAAATGCCCCAATTACGTAAAATGCAGATATTTCGTGTAAAAATGAAACAGCAGTACATACAAAGCCAATGGCTATATTTAATGTTTAACGTATACGCACCATGTAACTTGTTGACTGTTTGCGTTTAACAAATTATTAACCAACAAATATTATTTTTATGATGTTACTTACGTATTCCTTCAAAAAAAAGCCATTGTCTTTCGTTTTGTTTTTGAAAGATATATCGTTTGGTGTCTATCAATATTGGGTTTGAAAATATGATTCTTTTCTGTTAGATAACTACAATATTTCTCTTTAAGAGCGATAATTTTCGTAATTGCTTAAATTACAAAACTTCACTCAGCAGTAACTTACTTTAACTTAATGGAACTAATGCTCTCCCCAATGCCCAGCATTTCAGTGACAATGATGCGGCTAATCTGCCAAACTCATGGTGTTATGAATCATAACATTTTTTTTTTTATTACACCCATACATTTTCTTATCTGAATTATCTAATATTGACTACCCCATACTAATGTATACTTACAGTTAGAATCCGAATGCCTAAAGTAAGCCATTAAAATTAGTTATCATTACATTTTCTCACAGGTGATCATTATTTCTTTTGTCAACATCCGGAATATCCCAGAGACTGTCGGGAAGTTCAACGTAAATGCTCAGATACCAATTCCAGTGGAGTTTATATCATCAAACCAGATGGGTTTAGAGAAGCTTTTGAAGTGTTCTGTAATAATGAAGTTAATGCAGGGGGATGGACGGTAGGTAGAAAAGTAAACAAACGTCTTTTCTCTCCCCTTGAATGAATAGTAGAATGTGTCACCACAATTGGAACAGATAAAGCAGCAAAGGTTTGTGCAAAGGGGGGTAACAAAAATGATACTAGAAACTATTTTACGGAGAAGTGTCTCATTTTGTATGCTCATTTTAGATGCAACACAATTTAAAAAGAGAATAATAAAAAAGAGAAAGAGATAAGAAGACAGAAAAATCCTATGACTAATTGATATGCATCTTTAACAATGTCTTCTAGGTGATACAACGTCGAGGAAATGGGTTGGTCAACTTCAATAGAAGTTGGGATGAGTATAGAGAAGGTTTTGGATTTCCGTCTTCTGAATTTTGGCTCGGCAACGAAAAGTTGTCTTATATAACAAACCAGGCATTATACGAACTGCGTATGGACATGACCTTGTCTTCGGGAGATTCTTTTTATACGATCTATAAAGGAATTCGGATTATCGATGACTTCGGAGACTACAAGTTGACAGTTATTGGTGCTTCTGAACCTAACATTGGTGAGTATTTTGTCCTTTTTACTTTATGTCCAGAAACACAATGTAATATTGTAAGATGGATGTAACGGTTCGTGTAGTGATACAAATTGTGAGTGAGCAATATAAAATTCATTAATGCTCCTTCTACAGCTTAGTGTGATTGTTGAACGATGATATCAGTATCTCCCGGGAAATTCCACGGTTTAAAAAAATAACATACATGTTCTTATTTTGTGATCTTGCAAAGGTAACATGATCTCAACCTGCCCAACAAATATGAAGTACGGAACCTGTACATGTCAAACAACTTGTGAAGATCCAAATGGCAGATCTGGATGCCATAGTAATTGCTCGGGCATCGAAGGATGTGTTTGTCCAGAGCTTTTTTCAATATATGGAAGTGAATGCATTCGCAATAACGAATGTGGCTGTTTTCTCGAAGAGACTGCTTCCGTTATACCTGTGAGTATACACGTAGCAACTCCTTCCCATGCAAGTGAAATTTCTTTAGAACGTTTTCTATCATGGTTGTATAAAATTGTATAAGAAAATGGATGTATCTTTTTTTTTATACGTAAAGGAGAATGAAACTTATATCAACGACAACTGCACAATGGAATGTCGGTGTCGTAATAACCAAATAAACTGTGACAATACCTATAGCTGCGATGACAATGCTGAATGTAGTGTCATCAATGGGACACGTCAATGTGTCTGCAATGAAGGCTTCGAAGGTGACGGCAGAACTTGTCAAGTCTTATACAGAGATTGTAAGGATGTCTACGATGCCAGTAATACACAAGATGGCATTTATTCAATCGCACCATCTGGTTGGTCACGTCCACCGTTTAGTGTGTACTGCGAAATGGATAACGGCGGAGGTTGGACGGTAAGATTTCTTTTTTGGGGGGATATGTTTTCCCAGAGAAACGCATTGCATGAATGAGATATTGACGTCAGTTTTTCCACAAGTCGCTGTCAACTCAAATTAGAATCACAAATCTGACGCAATTTTGAACATTCAATTTTTATTTTGCAATAATATAACAATGTATCAAAAGCAATGTTCTAATTCTGTAAATGAACTACATTAAAGATTATTCATCTGAACACAATGACAAACGTCAACTAGATCGAATGCCAAAGAATCGAATTTGTGTTTATTGGAGATTTACTCAAGTTTACTTCTCAAGTCGGTTTGCAAACACTAACGTAACATATTATGATGTTCATTGTAATTTTCTTTAATTGGAATCCCCATGTCAGGTGTTTCAACGTGGCTTGGATGACTCTACTGATTTCTATCAAAATTGGGACGCTTATAAAGATGGCTTTGGTGATATCAGAACAAATTTCTGGTTGGGAAATGAAAAACTTTACTATCTGACGAATCAGAAAGAGTACAAACTACGGTTTGATATCACTTCTGCAAGCGGATCTCTTGAATACGCTGAATATCCTGAATTTCACATAGAATCTGAAAGTACCAACTATAAAATGACTAGACTAGGAAATCGGGGAAGCGGAAACACAGGTTTGTTTCTTATTTGTAAGTGCTCAGCTCATATCATCAACTATAAGTGAAATTTATTTACAGAAATCCAGTTTGCACCATGCTTATCATCATTTCTGCTTCATGTGTAACATTATTTGGCAAGTCCCGTATACGTAAAAAATCCTTAGGTACTTGCATAAATACATTTTTAGGATGATATCAATCCATATGAAACGAGATGATCACATAATATGACATAATCTTAACAGCTAAAGCCAAAGAAATACATTACAAATGGTTACAAGATTCATTACCACGTCATGCAGAAATAGAAACAATATCAAGCTGTGAAAACACTTAGTAACACTAATATTTTTTTTTTCATTTGCAAACGTTTGAATCAGCTTTTGTTTTGAGTGTGTGATCCACCAAAGCATTGTACGTTCTTCCTTTTTACTTCGACTACATTCCTTACAGTCAAGATGTGCGATTTTCATGCAAAATAAATATTACCCCTAAATGTGAAACCATCCAAAGAAAACCCATTATGTAATTTTGAGTCCTCATACCGATGAGAAAAACGGATCCAACTGCCAGCAGTCTTTGCACACTATTTCCATTAGGGGTACACGCGTGTGGCCATTACAGAAGAATATTCAGCACCGGATCCAACTGAACGCAGTCTTTACAGACTATTTCCATTAGGAGTAAAAGATTTCCATTAGGGGTACACGCGTTTGACCTTTATAGAAGACTATTCAGCACTTGGAATACCGGTGCAGTGTTAAACCCAAGTGCGTAATCCTAAGAACCAAACAAGCTTTCTTTGACGATGCTATTTTCAAAGGTACAATGAAAAACTTGCAATTACACAACATAAAACGACTTTGTCATGAAAATATCTCCTATGGGTAGGAACTTTAATTTTATTGAACACATATGGAAGAATACAATCGTTTTTCCATTTTTGATCAATTTAAGTGAAAAACTGAAAGAAAATTTGCCCGCTTACGTACAATTTAAGGAAAATACCCCGTGTGTTAAAGAATCTCTGGGTCAACGTGACCTTAATGACTTCCAATAGAAAAAGAGATATGTGTCAAGTAATATTTGATGATTGGCATAGCTTCAGTGTTAACAAGTAGTGATCTGTGCTTCCAAATATTTGGCGCTTTGAGTGGTAGTTGGACGTTTTTTTTATTTTACATAAGAAAAATCGGAAAAATGTATTACTTCTCTTAATTCTTGCATTTTCAATGGTAAAATACAGAACAACAATGAACTTTCAAGCTTTGTGTTAGAAAATTCTGCGTTTTGCATCCAAATATTTCAATTTCTTCAGATTCAACGGAAAATATAGCACTTACCGGCAGATGCAATTTTTTGAAAATAGCTGCAACCGTGTTATATCTTTTCTTTCTTTCTCGAGCTCATTTTATACCACGTATTGAATTGTACTCTCTTTACTCGTTAGCAATTCACATTGTGTATTCTAAATTTCACCCAAGTGTACTTTCGGATATGCATGAATGAGAGACAAATATTGAATGAGACGTGTTCCTCTCTAACCTTACTATTATCATGTGTACTAAAACGAAATTAATAGTGAAGGGGAAATACCTCTCAAGCTAATGTTATTTTGAAATTTCAGTGTATACTGACTGTCCTCCAAACATGAAATACGGAACGTGCAATTGTCAAACAACGTGTGAGGATCCCAACAGAGAAACTGGTTGCCATCGTACTTGTTCTGGTGACGAAGGATGTGTATGCAATGAAGATCTTCTTTTGCAGGGGGGAAATTGCGTCAGTCGCACTGACTGTGGCTGCTGCTTATTAGAGGCAGATATGGTCTTATCGGTGAGTACGCAAACTTTTCAATATGCATGTTACACTGGTTTTCAAATTAAGTTTAAGTTATTTCACTCAGAAATTCATGTGTAAGAGCTGTTTCCATAATTTATATTCCATTCTTCCTCTATCATTATTAACATTTATTTTCAAAATAATATTAGTTAAGGAAACTAATTAACTTTGAAGTTATTTGTAATAAAAAAAAGTGATCAATGTGACGTAAAACAATAACTAAAAAGAAATTACAAGAATTCTCAGCAAACTGACGTAAGCATCGCATTTTTGAAAATTCACTATTTTTTATAACTACAGTTACTCCCCTAGTACTGATGTTGACAAATTAATGGTTTATGGAAAATGCAACTTTTCGCATGTTATTAGTGTTACCTTTAAAAATGTTCGACATTGTTTTAAGGCAGTGTAGTATCTCCTATCAAGAATCAAAGTTACGTAAAAGTCACCACCTCCCCTTCCGACAACTTGTTCCCTACAGAATGGGGAAACCTATGTCAATGATGACTGCACACGAAGGTGTGTCTGTAGCAACAAACTGAGCTGTGACGACATCACCTACTTGTGTGACGTCAAATGGAGTCAGAGAGTGTTCTTGTAATGAAGGTTACGACGGTGACGGATACACATGCAACTCGTTAGGTCCATACACAGACTGTAAAGACGTCTACGACGGAGGAAACCATCAGGACGGTGTTTATAATATCGTGCCATCGGGATGGCCGGGTGAACCGTTTCCTGTTTACTGCAAAATGGATAATGGCGGCGGATGGACGGTAGGCTCTGATCAATATAATTTCGTATTTCCAGCACGTGGTGTATACAGGGGCTGGGGCCAATGTATTACCATCGCTAAACTTATAATTTGACGACTAATACGACATAAAGTCGTAACATACATATAAAGACATGCAACTATTTAAATATACGTATAACTTTAAATCCCAGGTTGGATTTGGATTTCCATAGACCTAGTCAACTATAATTACTTTGCTTCAGGTATTCCAACAGCGTGTAGATGGCACAACCAATTTCCACAGAAGCTGGGGGGAGTACAAACGAGGCTTTGGAGATTTTGTTAATTTTAATGACGACTTCTGGCTCGGAAATGACAAACTGTACTTTCTCACAAACCAACGAGGTTATATACTCCGCTAATCTGAAGATACCAACTACAGGATGAATAAACTTGGCAGTCATAGTGAAACCACAGGTACTTATAACATGTTCGAATTTCAATAAATGTAACACAAAAGTTAAGTTTTGTTAAATACAAAGAATGCAGACATTTATGCGAATGTATAATAAGTGACTTTCTCGAAACTAAGACGTCCAAGATGTTTTTATTCACTCTTGTGTTTGATAAACACAAATGATTGCATCTCTCGTTGAAAAACAAAATTAGGAAGAAACAACTTTTAAAATAAACACATCGGCTCAAAATATAAGATACGAAAGTGTCATTCAGCAGAACAATTGTTTGCATGCCTTTACAAAATGTCAATTAGTGAATATTCTTTACACATTGTTTTCTTTGTATATTTTTTATAGGGTAGTTAAAATGGGGTTATATTTTTTTTTAAATAACCAATGTGTGCATATGACATAAACAATGAAAGTTGCATGTACTTTACAAGTATAAAAATTTATACAAAGATTCCAAAACGTTTTGGCCCTTTCAAAGCCTTTATGAACATAGCAAGGAACATCACAGGAATAATGATTTGAATGCATTACGCGTTCTTCCCAAATATTGTTACAGAATATAAGAAAACATAAAATTGAAACAAATACGAAGTTTTAATTGCAAAATAAATTACTGATGCAAGTAATGCAATTGAGTGAAAATCGATATATAGTCTACATATACCTGATAACTTAAAATATTACTTTGATTGGGTTGATAATGTTAACATTGATATAAGAAAGACTATACAATAACAAATGGTAGGATATTTTGATTCTTCATTGACTTGATAAGGGCAAGTCTTAACAAATGTGATGGCAGCTTGTTCGTTCAAGTACTATCAGCACTGTGTATTGATGAGATCTACTCTTTCTTTGCAGGTAATTATCTTCATTATAACAGAGGTAAACAATTCAGCACTCTGGGAAGAGACAATGACCCTTGTGGCCAGTTTCACTGCGCTGAGAAGCACAGAAGTGGCTGGTGGCACACGGATTACTATTGCTCATATTGCTATGGCAGCTATTGTCATTATTTTCTGAAGAGCGGCAGCTGCCACACACTTTGCAATGGTTACAACTTGAATGGAGACTACAATGGGGGGAACGCCCTGAACATATACTCTTATTATTATAACTGCAACCTAAGATCTGTTGAGATAAAAATTCGGCCGTCATCTTGAAATAATATCAGAAGAACATACTTTCAAATCAAGAACTCCACGAAGGATGGAATTTCAGAAATACTACGTGAAATGTAGACTTATGCTGTGGTTAAACTAATAAAAGAGAACGAAGAGAATACAATTACTGTTGTTATATTAGGCCGTGATAATTTACAGAACCTCTTCTCCGATGTCATCGGATTAATCAATCACTTAACAGTTCCACTGTATACGGTTGTTGTCACATATTTGAATGATTTCATAAAATAAGTTACATGAGCTTTTGTTGGATTGTGCATGACAAATTTCTCACAACTTCGTATTGTAAGTCAAATGTTGGAGTACGAGAAAATGAAATATCATTTCCCACTTTTTTCAAATTTTCTCCAAATCATCTTTACCAATTGACCGCCACACCTTACCCTCGCCTCCCCCAGGATCGTACTTTACTGCATTTGGTTAACAAAGCTAATGCAATGTATCTTTTCAAAACTGAATCCACTTGTAAACTAATAGTGGGATCTGTAACATTATGACTGCATCATATGTTGTTTCAGGGAACTGAACTGCACTGTAGACTCTGGTGCACACCCAGAATCATATTTTGACCCATCTACTCTTTATTCCCACCATTCCGATGTTCTCATAGGAAAATTAGTGAAGTAATTTCATCATTTGCAGCACCCTTTTCCAGTTGGTTTTATTTACATAATACATAATATATGGCGCATAATAACGCAAAATTACAGGTCAGTCACTTATTTAAAACTGTTTCTTTTATGCAATTATTTGTTTAAGGGTGTCCAGAACGTGTAAGAAAACATAAACAAGTAGTTAAACAGATAATCATGCAGCAGAGCCAAATATTTCTATGAGATGTGGACACGCTAGACAAAAGTGCCAAAACTGGTATGTGAGTTCTATACTGCATACCTGTCCAAACTGGATGTGGTGCCTTTTTTGCCACATATGTGGCTAATACAGTTTTTTTTTCTTTCAGAATGGCCACCATTAACTCATATAGCAGTAAAAAAACAAACAACATCGTTCATACTTCCAAAACAAGGTACTTTTGGAAACACAATATACATGACGCAATCGCCAGCATTAATCTGAGGTCGTTGAGGTGTAAAGGGTAGCTAGCCGGGATGCCTTAAGGGAAGCTGGGGATGGGCCATGGGAACATCACACTTGCCTATTCTATTCGTTTTGAGTGCGAATATTCTTACTTTACGTACTATACTCATCTAAATCAAGTACTTAAAAACAAATGACATAAGTTTACTACACGGAGAAGGTTATTTAAGCTTAACACAAGAAAATTCTGCCCCTTTGCAGCTGGGCGTCATGACTTGCACGATAGCGTCATGACTTGATTGATTGCCAAGAAGACCACAAACAACAAACTGACCTTGGTCGTACCATGTGTTCACAGCCCAAACAAAGACTAAGGTTATACCTTAGAACTGAAATTATAATTTATGATAATAAGCAGGCTTTTCGTTAATTTGGGGAACATAAAGTACCTAATTGATATTTTATTATTAATAATTTGACATATTTGGCTGGAAACTTTTAATTCTCTCATGGCGTTATTTTTCTAATTTTATTCCCCACTTAGTTTCAACAAATCTTAACCATTGTTCATGGCTTAAAATTACCTACTCCAAAGGAGATCTCTGTGAATGGAGAAATCAAAAAATTTTTACATATGACTTCGTCAGAATATGGCTCAGAATATGAAAATAATTAACCTGTAATGAATGTTTGAAATTGTCATAATAAGATAGCGGGGTGGAATACATTTAAGTGACTGTTTAGAAAAAAATGACTGAACCACAGCACGTTTGAATATTGTTCTTGCTTCATCACGTACAGCTGATTTGTGCCACAAAGTATCCCATCCCACTAAGACTAGACACAGTGTCCATTTCTGTGCTCTTGTTCAAACGAAACTACAACAAGTGGCATTCTTGCAGAATTCACTGTAGACACTCACAGTGGGGAATACACACACTTTACAGGAAAAAATACATGCTTGAGAAGAGTATTGTAATACCAATCTTAATACGTGGAAAAAATGTTCCTCATTTCTGTTACAGATCATCGAAACAATGACTCTCGTCTCGATGCAGATAATTTAAGGCAATTACCCTGTTCTTTTTGCATTAGACCAGCAGACCTCTACCAGATGGATACCAAATACCTTTCGCCGCATGTAGAGATTACTCCCATCCCGTTCCCCGTTTATTCATAAAAATGTGAAGATCATGGGAGCTGGGTATTCAATAGGAACAGCAATCGATTCTCAACAATGTCATCAGGCACATGTAAACAAAACAACGTACTTGTTAAGGGCTTATGCGCGATATGGTTTAACTGAAAACGCATCTGCTTTCAATCAGCCGATGGCATCAGGTCCCTAAAATATTCATATTTGAGAAATTCCAGTAACAGTATTACTGTCCACCTGAAGAACAGAATGTACACCATAAGAATGGACTTCAATCACAAAAATTTCACTGAAAAAGTAAAAACAAGCGAAAATATTTCTGATATGGGAAATCCATTCACGTATACCCTTGCCTTGGACTAATTTACGAAAGTCAATAATATACAAAGTGCCCATGATCAATATCTGCGAAGAAGATCACTACAAATAGTCAGTGTGATCGAACAGAGCTTCCTCCTCTTACATTTTATGCATGACGTTTCGTGCGGCCATATGGTTTGAATACTAATGGGCTAAAGGAGTTAAATGTTAAGTATGATGTCTTAAAGAATTCCAATCATGAAAAGTATTTACCAAGACAGAAAAGTACTGCTGGTGGCCAATTAAGCGAGCAATGATTAGCAAAAGTGGAATTCGAAACTTGTCTCCACAAGTCCACAAATGTGTTTCCAACACCTGGTAAAATGATCCAGTATTAAATCGATACGTTTTTTTTTTTTTTTAAATAGAAAGGAAATGTAATATCATATCAATTCGTATCAGTTTTGAATGGTAAAATTTTGTAAATATGCAGGTACTCGGCATCCCAAGACAGAATCAATTGTGGCCCTAGATTCCCGAACATAATAGGACTGTTTGTGCGAAATAAAACGATGGCAAGTTTGAGATCACCTGAGCGCACGCATATGAGTACATGCTATTTGTAGGACAAGTATCTTACAGTGTTGATTTTAGGTTATTGTGTTTATCACACTTTGTGATTCTGGTGCTACGGAAAGTTTATGTTGTCATCTGCAAGTATAAGTTGTAAACTTAAATCACTGACTGAGCCACTCACAAAGTTTGAAAACACTGTTTGAGATTTCGGAAATAACGGCGTCTAATTCTTTTTTTTTTTTTAAATACTACGTACTAACTAACAAATCTTTTATTTTCAACGGGATGAATAATCAATGTGTCCACCTGTTTTGCTGTGATGATCACAAAACAAGAGGGCAATCCACGGAGTTGCATATCTCATCGCCAACATCCATTGACTTAAATACAGGGCATGCACATAGGGATTTGTAACAGTTTATTGCAACCACTTCTCACAGAGACCTAGTTCGAGGAACTGGTTGTAAATGAGTGGCAAACATTCTTCAAGCATAAACTGGTGGTAAGCATCTCAATATTGATACCTACTGTAAGGCAGCAAACTTGAGGTTATAACCTGGTGCTACCAGGCTCAAATAACTATAACTAATGTCTCAAACGTATTTGTGCATATTACGCTACATAACACAATTATAACATTGGGTTATTTCATGTAGGTTAGGCTTACAAGTTAGAGTTATGGGGAGGATATAAGAGCATCCCTCTATGGGTATTAGCACGTAAGTCTCCTATTTACCTGTGCAGGACCTGGTTCTGCTAAAGTTATTGTTTGACTTAAAAATAATGTTCTCATAAAAGACATTATCCACAGGGGCCAGATCTGCTAAAAATGTTTTGGCTAAAGTTAAAAAGGTGGTGTCTAGTATTGACCCAGATGCTGGCTCTGAGTTTGTTACCAAACGATCATACAATTTCACCAGTTTACTAAAAGAGTAATATACTGTATCTTCATTATTGTGTTCATAGGAACGGCCTTGCAAAATTTTGCGTATAATACTTAATTAGCTCTCAAGACATGGTGGAAATACAAAATGTTGGGGCAAAATCGGCTTTTTTTAAAAGAAAAATCAGCAATTTACACTCTCTTTAATACAAAAGTTATATACTTTGAATATTACATTCTCAAGTAAGTCCTTGCAAAATGTTGCATTAAATGCCCAAACACATCTCAAGATATGCTGGAAATACAAATTTTGGGGCAAAATTGGCCCTTTTTTTTTCTCAGAAATCAGCATAATTCACTACATTTATCATTACAGTAATATTAAGTTGAACAATGTGTTTTCAGGTAAGTACTTAAAAATTTTTAAGTTAATTGATCTAATAGTTCTCAAGATATGCAGGAAATACAAATTTTGGGGCAAAATTGGCTTTTTTTCTAAAAAAAAATCAGCAAATTTGACTCGATTTACCATACAGCTAATACATCTCGCACATATTGGCATCATGCACAACCCCACCAAGTTTCAACTTAATCGCTCATATGCTTTTCAAACTGTTCTGGAAAAACCACAATTTGGACATTTCCGGACCCCCACAAACACACACCCACCTACGCACACGCACGCACACCCGCACGGATTGGCACGGACACGTTTTCATTTATACCACCCAACAGGACCCTCCTGTACCCATGGTCAATCTACCATGGGGTACCCCTGGGGTGTCGCTACTCATCCACTCCAAGCGTTTCCATGGCAACCGTTCTCCCTTGGGTGCACAGTACAATATATTGTTCCACTAGCCAAGTGATTACAATATCTCATCTAGTCCCTATAGGGCGATGATATAAAAAAAAAAAAACACTTACTTGCATTAATTAAACAAATAGTTATGTATCACTTGCCAAATGACATTCGGTAAGACTGTCCAGAGGGCGAGGATGTTAGAGAACTGGTCACGCGTCACGTAACCTAATTAACTTGGTGGTTGCGGTTGCTGTAGTTTCCAAAATCGCACATAATTCCGTTTAAAAAAAAAAAAACACCTTGAACTCTTCAAATGTCCGAAACCAAAGAAGCAGTGTAAACAGGACCAGACAATGGAGGACTGCCCTTTTGAGAGGGATCT
Organism: Stichopus chloronotus; assembly: GCA_021234535.1. Taxonomy (NCBI): domain Eukaryota; kingdom Metazoa; phylum Echinodermata; class Holothuroidea; order Aspidochirotida; family Stichopodidae; genus Stichopus; species Stichopus chloronotus. Next base: position 6,598,173 of record CM037849.1, read on the forward strand.
GGTTTGCTCACTACACTGAAAAAGATAAACTGAAATTACGAACAAATTCCTCTTCATGTGAAAATTCGTGATTTTTGTCATTTTAATTACTGAAATACCATATTTAATATTTAGTTTACTGACGTTATTAGGATCATTCTGAAACCTGATACGTAAATATTGAGAAAACAAACATTAACGGCTCATGTTGTTTTCAGATCCTAATCAATGGACGACTGCTGATTAAATTCGTCTTTTTTTACACCAGATCCAATCCAGACTTCATGATAAAGACTTTTATGATATAGACCAGTATTTTGAACAAGGAACAAGATAGTGGGGTTTGGAGTGTCCGCAGTAAATAAAATATATCCCTCCATTAAGATACTTTGTTTTTACATCATAAAGACTGAGTTGTATAACTGAATACATGTCATGTATTTCACTCCCCTATCTCATAAAAGGAATCTCATATAATTAAGGACATATATAACACAGTATTAACAGGTTCTTTGGCAAAGAAAGTGATTGTTTCTTTTCGGACTACAATAGTTAACATGACTACAGGATAATACGATAATTATTTAAGCTATGAACACTTGTGACGCGTTTTTGTAGTGTATTGCCGTCTCGTTTATTCAAGTTATCTTTAAGCCACTCATTAATGACACGTTTTATCCACTTCGACGTGTAATGTAAAAGTAAAGTTAGTTATATAAGTTGAATGCCAGCTTGGCTGACGTTTGATTATTCATAATTGAATCAAATTGTTTCTTAACATTCACGTACTAAAGATTTTAAAGTTGACCACATTTTTTTTCACTCAGTGACCTACGTTTCGTTTTACGTTGAAGTAATTATTTTTCTTTTATTAACGGATACTCATGGAATCTACTGAATGGACATAAATTTTACTTGTTTATTGTCAAACAATATTTTTGTCGTATGTCCCTTCAATTTATCCGTATATTTAAATGAGGTTCTATAATTGAGATGTCTCTCGATTTGACTCTATGTGGTTTCATTCACACTACTCATCTGTAGTCAACAACAATGGACTCTCTCTGCACTATACGGGCAGTGTTGGCCTTACTGAGCACAACAGCAATAATAGATGTTTCAACTTCTCAACAATTGGTGAGTCAAATTCTTACAAGTTTTCCAAGTTTCAAATTTTCCAGGGGAACTGTAATTAAAAAAGTACTGTAACATCTGTTTCGAAAATAAAAAGAACTACTCAATTTTCAAAATGTAAACCCTTACCAGTCTACAAAATCCGAATAGTTTGACACGACGATTCATAGGTTTGAAAGCTACAAAATGTTCAACGACAGGTAACATCTTTTTTACAGACGATATTCATTTGTTCACATGTTACAATGTTGAAGAAATCACTGAAACATAATTGGTGAAGTGCATTGTCAAATTATGTGACACAGTAGAACACATTTGTTCCTGATAGTTTTCAACTATTTAGACTAAATCTGTAATTTTTATTCATGGGGTGAAGAGAAATTTCTACTTTAGAGTTTAAAAGTATAGTTTACAAATGAAACAAGTTTCGTTTTAGCAAAGACATTTCCTTTTTAAATGCGGACATATAAAAAACATAGGAATTGTACCTATATGTAAAATATAAATATTTCAAATGCATGTCAAATTAAGTATTGTTAAACTTGTGAACAGACGCTTATGGCATGATTTCAGACAAAATTATTGAATTGATACATGTAGATATCAAATTATTCTTTGTTCACTCGCTACATGTCTTTAATACGGTATTTTAACTGTGCTCTGTACAATTTTCTCATCTCTGTTTCGTTTGGATTATCAACGATTGTATATGGGCTATGAAATCACTTTGCTAATTTGTGTATGGAAATTAAGACACTCCAATTCACGATTCCAACTTACATTGATCTAGAGATTTGTCTCATTTGTAGGCATTTTACGTTCTGCATTTTTCAAACTAAAAGAAATGGGAAGAAAAGACAAACTTAAATTTAGTTAAAGTTACTCTCTGCATTTTCTGGGTGATTGTCAGATATAACACTGGAATCGTTTTGAAATTTGAATTTTATGTTAAAAAAAAATCACCTGGTTTAAAATTCGCATTCCACTTATAATCTAAACTACGTTAAAGATAGAATTACACAATCATTAAACGTTATGAAAAGAGTAGGTCATCAATCAGGTAAAGTCATGTAAACTTATGTACTCACCTAAAGATGGTACTTACAAATTACGTATTACATGTTCCTGACATATTTCTGCAGTTACTGTCTCAAGTTTGTGAGCGTCTCATTGGCTTACTTAACAACATGGAACTAATATATATGATACTTATAATAATATAATAAAAATACAACTATATTATAAAAAGTCTGAATTGTCAACATTTAGTGATATATATCACAAACAATTGTAACCAGTTTATTTTTGTCGAGTAGCTAAGTTCAATTTACGATCAACTTGCAATATTACCCCCAATATTGTCTATTTACCTTTTGAAAACATACTTACGACGTGACAGAAAGAGGTTCTGTTTGTCTTTAGTTTTAGCTTTGTTTTTTTTTATATTTCTATTGAATACAGTTTTGTTCTTAGGATCAAATACAGTGGGGTAATTAGTGAATTGCGCAGAACGACTAGTCTTAAGTAATATGAAAGAAAACCTTCATGTCGCGCAGATGAAATCTTAACTTAAAAAGCGATTGAACAAACCAATGCAACTCGAAGACGTCAGGAATTTTTTTTTTTTTCCTTTCTGTGATGTTTTTTCTTCTTTTTTTTTGTAAACTTGTAATGTACTAAGATTTTTGCATTGCAGCAATTCTTAGGTGATAATCCCTTTGCGGTTGATAATTTGATAAAATTCGAATTAATGTGAGCTGTATTATGTTTAGTTCAGAACATGAAAGTTTCATCATTCTCTTTCTTTAGAACAACCCCGGGGTAAATTCACCTCCTTCTGGTACCACCCAAAGTAAGTACATATTCATTACTATAGCGTCTGTTTTTGAACCTTTGAAAGGTCTCAGTTTTAGGATGTTTCTTGTTGTTTATTTTCAATATTTTTTGTTACAACTGTGGGTACTCGTCTACATAAAATCTCATTGCCATCAGGAATATTATTGCTAATGATACACTGTCGTTACAATTATTTTGGCAACAGGTGTCGACTATTTCTTTTATCAACATTTGGAGTATCCAAAAGACTGCCAAGAAGTTCAACGTCAGTGTTCTACCACAAACTCCACCGGAGTATACATCATCAAGCCCCACGGCATTAACGAACCGTTTGAAGTATTTTGCCACAATGAGATCGACACTGGCGGATGGACGGTAAGCCTTGTGACAGAATATAATGTGTTCCATAATTCGAGATATTTACGAGGGCAATTACAAGATTTCTGATAAGCTAGTTTAGGGGCGAATAAGAAAGAATACATATATTCTGGCTTATGAAATCATTTAAGGCTTCTTAAAATGCGCGTCAGAACGAAGTACTGAGACAAGCAGCTCCTCTCTAAACCTCAATGTTTACCTTTGTTTCCTCTAGGTAATTGAACGACGTGAGAATGGCTATGTCAATTTTAACAGAAGTTGGGCTGCATACAAAGAGGGATTTGGCTTTTTATCAACCGAATTCTGGCTCGGCAATGACAAACTGTCCTATTTGACGAATCAAGCAGTCTACGAACTACGCATTGATCTACAATTGTCCTCTGGCGCTTCGTTCTACACGACTTATCAAGGATTTCGTATAACTGATGAGTTTGGACAATACAAGCTTTCGACAATCGGTGCATTTGAAAGTAGTAGTAGTACGTCATTTTTACCTTTGCTTTCCTGTCTGAGTAGAGTTTGCAAATTATGCACTATAGAGACGATTTTTATTCCGCTTCCATAGACTTTCACATAAATGAACACAAAACCACCCAAATTACTTAACAATATCAGCCTTCTGATATCCACGGTTACGTTCATCACTCAAAATGTTTGTAATTTCGTTCTTGAATTCAAATCCTGCTAAATTGAGTAGTAGAACTACGATATTTATTCCTCTTTAGTAAAGTCTTAGAGAATACGACACAAAACATTTTCGGTAAACGAAACGACAATTTGGCAGCACGAGATGTCGAATCAGCAACTTCTATTTTGTGATATTATCGTTTACTGTGTGATATTTTTTGTCATAAACGATTATGGTTTCCCAGCGCCTGAACGAGTTAACTTAAGAAACAAAAAAGAACTGCCTGTGAGAAATCATTTTGCTTGAAATTGCTCCGATCAAACTAGTTGGGCACTTGAAGAAATGGAGTAGATCAGATCAAAGAACTTCTGACTTTATTTTTAATCAAATGAAACACTGAGAAATTTAATGCTCTAGTATCCTTTTAACTTCAAGGTTCACTGATTACCTGGTGTCCAACGAACATGGAATATGGGACATGCGATTGTCAAACAACGTGTGCCGATCCCAATGGAGAATCTGGTTGCCATCGCACATGTTCTGGGGCCGAAGGATGTATCTGCCCTGACGGGTTTTCAATGCACGGGAATGATTGTATACCTAACGATGAATGTGGTTGCTTTTTAAGGGAGGCAAATCTGGTAATACCAGTGAGTATCACTAATTTAATCTTAATTGAAAAGACCATTGTAGAATTTTATTTTTATTTTGTTATCAATTTTGTCTTGTCATATGAAAGAAAAAATCAAATACATGCCGATATTTAGTCGCGTGCAAGAATTCAAACTTGAAGTTCATTTATCTATTGCGTTGTAATGGGTATTTTTAAATTAAAAGTCATAAATAAAATGGAGTTATATCAGTAGAACATACTGTAGCAATTAGTTAGTCTTTCTTCGTATTGTTGAATGTAAAAGGGGTATTCAACATGTAATAGCTTTCCATTTGTTTAAGTTAGAAATGTAGACTTTTTTGTAGGACTTTTTACATATATAATACAAATTGATAGGCTGTATCATTCTTGGGAACAAATGTTTTTCAATATAATTGGGATTTACACTCATTTTAATATTATTTGCGGCATAAGTGATAGTGAATTGGCAATTAAGTAATAGTCGTCATTCTAATACTTGCAACTAGGGAGAAAGACGGACAAATATTTCAATTATGTTTTTATTATTTATTTATTTCGTTTATTTTATTTATTTATTTATTTTATTTACGTATTTATTTATTTCATTTATTTTGTATGTGGTACATCCTCTGCTACTTTGATTCCACGTTTCCAAAGCAAGTTTTACCTCTATTTTTTTCTTACTTCCCGTTAGCATCGAGGATCATATATCAATGCTGACTGCACACAAAATTGTTCCTGTAACGACAACCAGCTGTCCTGTGTTAGCATTGCATGTAGTGAGAATGCCGCGTGTGTAACAACGGACCGAGGAACTCAATGTACATGTAATGATGGTTACGAAGGCGACGGTGAAACATGTGAAGCTTTGTATACAGACTGCAAGGATGTCTTCGACGCAAGAAATTCACAAGATGGAATTTATACAATCATGCCATCTGGATGGACAGGGGAACCATTTCGTGTGTATTGTAAAATGGATAACGGCGGAGGTTGGACGGTAGGGAGATGAAACAATCCACATGCTATGTTTTGTCTTTGTATTCATACATGCTTCTGTCTATATTCTCTGATCTCATATTCGAAGAATGCAACAGGTCATCGACAAAAAAGTCTAATTTTCCTTTTTTTTATAAAACGTTTCTTTTTCCCTTTCGCTAAATAATCTAATTAAGGTCTTCATGTTTCAGGTATTCCAGAGACGCATCGACGGCGTTACCAACTTTCACAGGCGCTGGAATGACTACAAGCAAGGTTTTGGTGATCTTGTTAACTTCAACGACGACTTTTGGCTTGGGAATGATAAACTTTACTACTTGACAAATCAAAAAAATTACAAACTTCGATTCGACGTCACTACGTCAGATGGGTCTCATAAATATGGAGAATATGCAGAGTTCCAAATAGATTCCGAGGCCTCTAACTACAGAATGAATAAATTAGGAACCCACAGTGGAACCACAGGTACGTTTAGCGTTTTGTAAATTGAATGTTTGACTGTGGAATTTCCTTTTGCTCAAAGGAAAACGAAGATCACAAAAAAGTAGAAGTGAAGATATAGCAATGGTTGTAACTGTCATGACAATATACATCAACGACAAAAAGGTAACATTTGTTTACTGCAATGTCTAATAATTCATTCAGAAGACAAAGAGCTCCAACTTTGAAAACAATGAATGTAAACTTCATGTTATAGCCAATAACAAATTAATGTCAATTAGTAACTACATATCTGGTGATATTGCAATTAGTTCTTAGTGTAGTATACATAAAATATTTGCTGTAAAATAATTATATATGGTTCTGTGCAATCTCCCCTAATTGGGCATGATAGCGTATAATCTCACTTAATTATTTAATAACGGGAAAAACGATAAATGATACTATGATTGGTGGTCAATTAACTCCTTTTAAATGAATCACTCTCTTTGTCCATTTAGAGTGCTGTCACTATGAAATTTGAAGTACTTCCCAATAATTTTTACTTAAATGATTGGTGATAAGAATTACATTTAACTAATATTGGTTTATTAGTATGAAATTAAGAAGACCTGATTGGATAACACATACAGTATGTAATGAATGTAATATCGTCAGCTGTATATCTTCTCAGTATAATATAATACAAACAAACTTAATAACTTCGTTTATAAAACAAAAATGTGTCAACTTAAACATCGTAAAACACGACTCTCACTATGAAACGTTTCACCTACAAATCATTAATCTGGAATTTTTTTTTTAAGTTAATGACAAACGGCACTGAAAGGTATACATACATCATACCCTGTGTAAAGACACTCGAGTAAATGCTACTCTTCACGGGTCAACAAAAAGTAATGAAACAAGAAATATTACCTCGAAGTAGTAGATACTGTAAGCTATCAATTGAATACCTTTTTTTTTTTTTTTGGAATTTCTCACCATTTGTATCATCAGGAGGTAGATGTTGTAGAGAATTCCGCCATCTTAATTACCGATTGTTTATGCGTTTTGTTCTTTTCCCTGTAGGTCAATATTTCTCTTATAACAGAGGCAAACAATTCAGCACTCTTGGGACAGATAATGACGAATGTGGCAATTTTGACTGTGCGGAGAAGCACCGAAGTGGGTGGTGGCACTTGAACAATTGGTGTTCGTATTGTTATAGGAGCCACTGTGTTCATTTCCATAAGAGCGGAAGCTGCCACACTGTATGCCTTCATGATAACCTCAATGGAGACTACAACGGTGGCAACGGAGAAAACATCTTTACCTACTATCCTAATAATTACTGCAACCTCCGCTCTGTTGAGATGAAAATAAGGCCATCCTCTTGATTTAGGTACACTCTCTCATCATGTCCAGCTCTTAGTATGTCAGCGCCATATTCTGATAACAAGAGGAGGATTATTAACCGGAAATTTACACATTAAATACAGAGTTTTACATGAAAACGGAGACCGTATCATATATGAAATGGTTCGGCCTCTCTTAATAGCTTTTGTTGTTTCTATACTATGATAAGTGGTGTTTATATGTAGTGAATATGGTTTAGTGCAATAAAATGCTGACATATAACTGTTGGTGTGCACCAGTTTTTACCTGTTATTCTCTGGAATTAAAACGTATGGAAGTAGAAAGATGCAGCTCAGTCATTATTCCAATTCGTTAAATGACGCAATGCCCTTTTATAAAGATAACATACTTAGGAAAAGTAAATATTTTCGACTCTCCTTGCTGTTTTCATTTTAAACTTGACCACCTTACGCAACACGCAATGCAACAAGGCATTGACAGTCATTTGATGTTATACTCTTCAATCATGAAAAGGAAAATAAAGTTAATGGTATTATTTACCTTTGGCACACGAAGAGGATATTCACATATTTTCTTTAAAAATATTCACATATTTTTTTTTTTTTTTTTAAGGAACACGCCGTAATGATAACTTGCACTTTGAACAAGGCTCGGTCAATTTTACTACACAAGAGTGTTGAAATTATGGAAAAGCAAATTATGAGGAAGCAAGTATATTTTCCTCATCTAGAAAACATAAAACTTAAAGGTTTCTTAAATGGTTCTTCTTCACAATATTATCCACGCAATTCAAGTCACGTCTTCATGCAACGTATCTTGAATCACACTGTCATATTATATTACACACACTGGACTTTGGATGATCCAGTATGTACTCTAATATAGAAACAATAAAACAAGTCAGTGTACATGATATATGGTTACTTTCGTAAATTACCATATCTACTTATAAAGTCTAGTAAAAGGAGGTAAGGATCAGACAAAGAGACTTAAAATAGGTACCACAGGTACAAATGCCAAACAAGCTTAGGATAATGGAAAAATAAATAAACTGGTTTGTATTGGAGGACTTTGAAATGCATAAATGAGCAAAGTTATGAAAATTCGAGAACAAGAAGGCAATCCACGGAGCCCTGTGAGTCTTCGATCTAGCAGCCAGCGCTTTACATTATACACAGTATATAAGTAAAAGTAGCTAGGTAATGGGTGTGTAAATAACATGCAAGTGTGAATATAGAAGTCACGTGCTGGTTCCTGGTATTCCCATGCAGATGAAAGTAAACCTTTGATTTCCTTCATTTCTCAGATTAGCGCGCCACACACTTTAATAGTTCTAAAAACACGTTAAAGTGTCATCGTCCAATTACGTTTCCATCACGTACTGCAAGCAATTCAATTTCTTTATACACGAAATGTAACAGTAAATTCATACTGAGTGGAGATATCACCAAAAGCATGATGGAAAATGACATTGTTATTAGATATATTCTCTCGATCCAAACATGATTGCATAGGTAATATGTCAGCCATATTACATTGTATGGAAAAGCTAAGATCTAATAAGTTATACAGCACATTGTGCTAACAGAACCTATTACTGTTACTGTATACTCTATGTACTGGTACTGTGTTATGTGCCCTATTGACCTATGACGTCAACAATTGGTTAACACTACATAGCATACTCAGGTGCCTAACGACCAAGTTTGAAGTTCATTAAACTTACTGTCTTGCTGTCGTGCTTACTAATTCGGCCTGTGACCCTTGACCTCTGACCTTAAATTTTGATGGAAGACACATCTTCAGAAAATGGGTCACATATACCAAGTTTGGCTCTCATCGGCTTTGCGGTCTGGAAGGAGTTGCTAATGCAATTTTTCCGTGTCAAATTTGACATTTGACCACTGAACGTGACCTTTGACCTCCAAATATACACAAAGATGATTTTTAGAAGAAATCTAGTCTATCGGTCACACATTTGAAGGTACCATGTAAATAGCCATTTCGACATTATGAGATACAGCAAAAATTAAATTTTCACTGATTTGACCTTTGACCTTAGACCCAAACGTCTGATCTTAAATTTTGGGAAACAACGTCAAACCATATGGTCACCTGCCTAGCAACTTCAACCCTCATCCGGGGTGCTGTTTAGGAGGAGTTGCCGACGCAAACTTTTGAAATTGGAATTCCTTTTCTCACGCTCACACTCACACACAAAGACACACATCATGTCTTTACAGATTTTGACCCCCCAACTAGGTTGTTTCAGGTCACCTTAAGTACCAAACCAGGTTAGACCCCCATGTCCTCATGTCTGATACATGAACTGCACATATTGATTCCATAAGAGCTGTTGCTATATCAACTGAGAGAGCCATAATACCCTGTAACGTTCCAAAGTAACTACACTATCTCATCTCGTACATTATATGTATAGGTATGAGATATGAGAATCACACCAGAGTTACAATAACCAAAATACTTGCACATGATAAAAAACTCAAGTGAACGATTTAAAGAAACACAAAATGGCGTAACGAGAGTACAACAGCAAAGATCATCGCTACAAGTAAGAGATTCACAAAATATCAGCCTCATCAAACTAAAAAATAAATTGTTCCATTTTGTTGCTGCCAGGAGAGAAAATCCTTGAAAGTGCTTCGTATATAATGGAAAGTCTATTTTCTTATGAGAATGTAACTATAATTTCTTTATGTGAGTCCTCTTGGCAAAACTGCTCCATTTAGAGCATTGATAAATTTTTGCGATCTAATGTCATATCAAACATACAAAAACAATCGGTCGGCGGTGTTTTGAAGTTGAACAAGTCCATTAACAACAATGTTTTATAACACATGTGCCCTTTCCAAGGACACAGTAGTCAAAGATGGGTAAGAGATTTCTATTTAAAACATCATGGCGGTTTCCTTACCCATAAAACGTAGTCTATCATACGATTTGTTGGTTACCACAGAAAGTACTCTGATAACAATTCAATCAGCGTTAACCTCCCTATTATTTATATCAGCTTTTGTTGCACAAGAACTGGTATACATCAATGTTGCTCTAAAGTAATAGCGACAATTAAGCAGAAAAAAAAAACTTAAAACAAAAAACGTGTTAAATGTCACTATCATATATGCTACTTCGGTAACCTCATATATGCTCACCAAAGTACTACAGCAATAAATAGATGTAATCCTTTAAGCAACATTCTTATACTGTATTATAGATAACATCTATCGTTTGAACAAATTTTGAGTAACTTTCACAACTTGATACAGTCGGTTAAATGCTCTCTCTTTTGTCACTGATAGAACATAATTTAGAAACTCTTTCATCAGGAAACATCATGCACAACATTTTTAAGGACATGATTTTTTTGTGGAGTTAATTCAGATTTTACCATCTACTATATCATCTAGGCGATTTTGGCAAACACCCCACCCCCCGCCCCCAGCTCGTGATTACTCGGAACAGCACGTTTAGTTTAAGGCTTTCAGGCATTCTATATTTTGAGAACGTTTCCACAGATTAGCTTCTCAAAAATAAAGGTGAATTATAATTAATATAAATCATTTGCCGATTTGGGGGTCCTAACATTTGGGGTTAGGTTCCAGCGCCTAACCCGTCCGGTACCGTAGAATCACTGTAGCTATGATTGTCTAAAGTTTCAAAGATAGCCTATCACTATGTGAGAACCTTGTGCATCCCATTGAAGTAGTATGTTGTAACCACTACGACATAGAGCGTTTTCCACCTGCTTAGGGTTTTCTCTTTTTTTTTTTCCTTTTTTAGGAAAGATTCTCACACCAAGGTTTAAGCCTTTATTAATAATTTCATTTAAACTACGGATATCTTTAAAACCACCATTAAATGATTTAAATAGTGTGACAACGATGTTAATGATCCTTAAAATACTCCGTTGGTAAACCGAATGAGTTTGTGGATATTTTCGAGCTATAAGATGCATTTGGATCATTTGTGCATTAAGAATTTCAGGCGCGCCTAAGCATGGGAACTCCGTTTAGTGTACGAGTACTTCTAGCATTGTTGTGCCAAACAGCAAACGTGGTACTTACTTCGTCTCAACAAAAGGTAGGTTACAATTATTTGCAGCTTTTTTTTTTCATAGATTTACTTGTACAGAAATGTCCTTAGATTTTTGGTTTCTGGTGATTCATTCAATTGTTTCAGATTGTTTAATCATGCCTGAGTGAGCATTTCGAATAAAAAATGACAAAGAGTAAAGCTTCCAACAATTACATATTACCGGAGTGTTAGCTGAGGACTCTTGTAGTTTTATCCACAACAGACAGAAAGAACTGGTTATAGCTGTATCAAAGCACAAAGTAAAGACTATCAAATGTAAGGAGTTCATAAAACGTTACTGTCTTTACTCTAATTATATTTTTAATCGTCACTAGACTTAAATACACGAAATACCTACGATTTTCTTCAGAACGAGAGTATGTAACTATTGGAAATAAACCTGGTTGTTTTAAATTCGCTTAAATAATTGTTTTTTACACGTAGCAAAATTTGTAGTTTATTAATTCGGCATGTTCTTTCTACATCATGTGTATCTTTTGAAACCAAGCACAACATAAAACTATAACAGCAAAGTATGGAAGCCGATGTCTTGGTATTTCAAATAAGTTTCATATTCAAAGGGAAGAACAAAATTGAAAATTTATGTTTTTCTACAAGACGCTTAACATGATTTAATTTGATAAGAAATTTTGTTATGAAGATTTACACAGATCAGTAGAGTTCTTTTTTATTTAACACAATGACAATCAATAAAGTTCTATCTATTTTTTGTTCACTTAAAAAAAAATGTTTTGATGGTTTGATTTTGATGGTGAAACGGTATTATCGTTGCCTATGGTAAATGGTAAACTTGAACGGAATTCCCACATCCTGTAATACCTCGTTTATTGCAAAATTGGATTTATGTTAAGCACATATTCTGTATATTACTATCCTTGAATGTCAGTAGTTTGTAGTAACGAACGATAAAAATCATTACATGCTACTCCTACTTCAAAGAACTACAATATATAATTGTATCCAACAACGTCAAATGCCTGTGGATGGTGTGGTATTGAAATTAGGGATGGAACAATCCCAAATTTCACTTGAAAACTTAATCAAATAAGTTCTTAACGACAATCAAGCCAGAAACTAAAGTTGTAACAGACCTTGCGCTCACTTTTACACTTTATGATATCAATGAAATATCTTTGTTTTTTTTTCCCACTCTTGCTTCACTGTTTTTCTGTCTGGACAGTATAAGGTGGCAAGAAATACTATACTACTAATAATTTCGTTTGTTTATAAGTTAATAAAAATGACATTCAAAATTCATGTTTGCAAAAATGACATCATGACATTTATTAGTTTATTATAACTGTCGTCAGACAAAATCAAGTACATAAAACAACGTTTTATGTACTGTAAGACAAATTAGCATATTTTAGTTTAATTTCAATTATATGTTAAATATATTAATTTCTATATTCGCACTTTCGGAAAATGCTTGTGATTACTAGTCAGTGGGTTACAACGATCACGGTTTACCTTCTGTTTTATTTTACCTGTATTGAAAAACTAAATTGACGTTCAATGTAATTTTAAGTATTTAAATTTCTATCATTATTGTATTCCATTGTATTTCAGTGTTAGTAATTTTAACAGTTTAATCCACTTAAAGCTGGAAAAATATGATTTTGCTTAAGTTAGTTTAGCAAAATAATTAGTTAGACGAAATGGAGATCATTATAATGGCATCAGGCTAAATCCTTAGTGATGAAATCTTTTTATGTATTTGAAGTACTTCCTTACAGCAACTTGCAATATTCTTAGATGTCATGTTTAAATGTCCCATTTGAGATATATACTTTTTTGTATCACTTGTATTCCATTTAAACGATATTTACATCATTATTGCAATCATTATCTGAATGCAAAATGAATGACATCCATAATTTGTCATCGAAACACTGCCTTTTTATATGATTTTTCCTCTTCAGGGAAGTTCTCAAGCAAGTTATCTTTCGGCAAGTAAGTAAGGACTTCAAGTGAAATGGATCACTTCAAGCAGTTAAATGCCCCAATTACGTAAAATGCAGATATTTCGTGTAAAAATGAACCAGCAGTACATACAAAGCCAATGGCTATATTTAATGTTTAACGTATACGCACCATGTAACTTGTTGACTGTTTGCGTTTAACAAATTATTAAGCAACAAATATTATTTTTATGATGTTACTTACGTATTCCTTCAAAAAAAAAGCCATTGTCTTTCGTTTTGTTTTTGAAAGATATATCGTTTGGTGTCTATCAATATTGGGTTTGAAAATATGATTCTTTTCTGTTAGATAAGTACAATATTTCTCTTTAAGAGCGATAATTTTCGTAATTGCTTAAATTACAAAACTTCACTCAGCAGTAACTTACTTTAACTTAATGGAACTAATGCTCTCCCCAATGCCCAGCATTTCAGTGACAATGATGCGGCTAATCTGCCAAACTCATGGTGTTATGAATCATAACATTTTTTTTTTTTATTACACCCATACATTTTCTTATCTGAATTATCTAATATTGACTACCCCATACTAATGTATACTTACAGTTAGAATCCGAATGCCTAAAGTAAGGCATTAAAATTAGTTATCATTACATTTTCTCACAGGTGGTCATTATTTCTTTTATCAACATCCGGAATATCCCAGAGACTGTCGGGAAGTTCAACGTAAATGCTCAGATACCAATTCCAGTGGAGTTTATATCATCAAACCAGATGGGTTTAGAGAAGCTTTTGAAGTGTTCTGTAATAATGAAGTTAATGCAGGGGGATTGACGGTAGGTAGAAAATAAACAAACTTCTTTTCTCTCCCCTTGAATGAATAGTAGAATGTGTCACCACAATTGGAACAGATAAAGCAGCAAAGGTTTGTGCAAAGGCGGGTAACAAAAATGATACTAGAAACTATTTTACGGAGAAGTGTCTCAATTTGTATGCGCATTTTAGATGCAACACAATTTAAAAAGAGAATAATAAAAAAGAGAAAGAGATAAGAAGACAGAAAAATCCTATGACTAATTGATATGTATCTTTAACAATGTCTTTATCGTTCTAGGTGATACAACGTCGAGGAAATGGGTTGGTCAACTTCAATAGAAGTTGGGATGAGTATAGAGAAGGTTTTGGATTTCCGTCTTCTGAATTTTGGCTCGGCAACGAAAAGTTGTCTTATATAACAAACCAGGCATTATACGAACTGCGTATGGACATGATCTTGTCTTCGGGAGATTCTTTTTATACGATCTATAAAGGAATTCGGATTATCGATAACTTCGGAGACTACAAGTTGACAGTTATTGGTGCTTCTGAACCTAACATTGGTGAGTATTTTGTCCTTTTTACTTTATGTCCAGAAACACAATGTAATATTGTAAGATGGATGTAACGGTTCGTGTAGTGACACAAATTGTGAGTGAGCAATATAAAATTCATTAATGCTCCTTCTACAGCTTAGTGTGATTGTTGAACAATGATATCAGTATCTCCCGGGAAATTCCACGGTTTAAAAAAATAAAATACATGTTCTTATTTTGTGATCTTGCAAAGGTAACATGATCTCAACCTGCCCAACAAATATGAAGTACGGAACCTGTACTTGTCAAACAACTTGTGAAGATCCAAACGGCAGATCTGGATGCCATAGTAATTGCTCGGGCATCGAAGGATGTGTTTGTCCAGAGCTTTTTTTCAATATATGGAAGTGAATGCATTCGCAATAACGAATGTGGCTGTTTTCTCGAAGAGACTGCTTCCGTTATACCTGTGAGTATACACGTAGCAACTCCTTCCCATGCAAGTGAAATTTCTTTAGAACGTTTTCTATCATGGTTGTACAAAATTGTTAAAGAAAATGGATGTATCTTTTTTTTTATACGTAAAGGAGAATGAAACTTATATCAACGACAACTGCACAATGGAATGTCGGTGTCGTAATAACCAAATAAACTGTGACGATACCTACAGCTGCGATGACAATGCTGAATGTAGTGTCATCAATGGGACACGTCAATGTGTCTGCAATGAAGGCTTCGAAGGTGACGGCAGAACTTGTCAAGTCTTACACAGAGATTGTAAGGATGTCTACGATGCCAGTAATACACAAGATGGCATTTATTCAATCGCACCATCTGGTTGGTCGCGTCCACCGTTTAGTGTGTACTGCGAAATGGATAACGGCGGAGGTTGGACGGTAAGATTTCTTTTTTGGGGGGATATGTTTTCCCAGAGAAACGCATTGCATGAATGAGATATTGACGTCAGTTTTTCCACAAGTCGCTGTCAACTCAAATTAGAATCACAAATCTGACGCAATTTTGAACATTCAATTTTTATTTTGCAATAATATAACAATGTATCAAAAGCAATGTTCTAATTCTGTAAATGAACTACATTAAAGATTATTCATCTGAACACAATGACAAACGTCAACTAGATCGAATGTTTACTTCTCAAATCGGTTTGCAAACACTAACGTAACATATTATGATGTTCATTGTAATTTTCTTTAATTGGAATCCCCATGTCAGGTGTTTCAACGTCGCTTGGATGACTCTACTGATTTCTATCAAAATTGGGACGCTTATAAAGATGGCTTTGGTGATATCAGAACAAATTTCTGGTTGGGAAATGAAAAACTTTACTATCTGACGAATCAGAAAGAGTACAAACTACGGTTTGATATCACTTCTGTAAGCGGATCTCTTGAATACGCTGAATATCCTGAATTTCAAATAGAATCTGAAAGTACCAACTATAAAATGAATAGACTAGGAAATCGGGGAAGCGGAAACACAGGTTTGTTTCTTATTTGTAAGTGTTCAGCTCATATCATCAACTATAAATGAAATTTATTTACAGTAATCGAGTTTGCACCATGCCTATCATCATGTCTGCATCATGTGTAACATTATTTGGTAAGTCCCGTATACGTAAAAAATCCTTAGGTACTTGCATAAATACATTTTTAGGATGATATCAATCCATATGAAACGAGATGATCACATAATATGACATAATCTTAACAGCTAAAGCCAAAGAAATACATTACAAATGGTTACAAGATTCAGTACCACGTCATGCAGAAAAAGAAACAATATCAAGCTGTGAAAACACTAAGTAGCACTAATATTTTTTTTCATTTGCAAACGTATGAATCAGCTTTTGTTTTGAGTGTGTGATCCCCCAAAGCATTATACGTTCTTCCTTTTTCCTTCGACTACATTCCTTACAGTCAAGATGTGCGATTTTCATGCAAAATAAATATTACCCCTAAATGTGAAACCATCCAAAGAAAACCCATTATGTAATTTTGAGTCCTCATACCGTTGCTACTTCAACATGGCTCGAACTAATATCTAAGGACATGAAAATTATCATTCTCATATGTTCATAAGAAGTCTATTATGGAGTATATAGTTTCAAATACTTTTGTTTTAGTTAAAAGGATGTATGATTTTCGCTGTGAATTAATTCAATAAGTAAAGTTGTATTATGTATGCATATTAAAATATTCTTCCTAACATTTCAAACCAGACTTTCAGCAGGTACTCAGTACTTCTTTTTCTTTTCGCTGCAACCTTACTTATAATTTGTCCCCATCTTTCAGGTTCTTATTTTGATTATAGCAGAGGCAAGCAATTCAGTACATACGATCGTGATAACGACGAATGCGGACATGTCCACTGTGCTCAGAAACACAGAAGTGGTTGGTGGCACTCGGATGAGTTTTGTTATGGTTGCTGGTCACCTAACGTTTGCTATCGTTTCCTGTACAACGGGAACTGTTATTCTCTTTGTACAAACGATAACCTTAATGGGATATTTGGCGGAGGATATGGCGAAAACGTCTTCTCTGATTGGCGTAGCAACTGTAATCTAAGAGGAACGGAGATGAAAATTCGTCCATCCTCTGGATGAATTTTTGACACATAATCAGACATACTTGAACAACTGAACAATATTTTCGTGAATAATTGAATAACTTGATATACATGTGTCCAGTAGTCAGCCTTTTAATATGCCAGCCAAATAAGTCCACCTCCAAAAAATTGTCTAGGCCTCCACTGGACATCAACGTCAATCAGTTACCTTTGTTTTGTGTAAATGAACGTTAATAAATGCATAGTGTATAAAATCTGAATGAGATTTGTTGTTGTATTTTCAAAGTTAGGTTTGCCCAAAGCTGTAATGGTCCCTGATTGAGGTTTTCAAACTTCTTGATTCGCGTAAAAACTCCATGCAAAGGTACAGATAAATCATATCTTCGTGATATTGAATGTCTTATTTGAAATATTTCATTTACGTCACATTATAAATATGATACCAAGCACATACGAAATAGATCAATTAATTAAAATGTCTCAATTATTATGAATTGATTCGTCAAATACTTTCTATATTGCCAGTAAATCATATAGTACTTCGTTGTCTGAAATATGACTCCACAAGACATGTTTCTAGGCCCTCGAACACAGCAAAAGTCTTTGAATGAATTATAAACTAATGTTGTATAGAGATGATCATTCTACCATACTCTCAATAGGGCCATACAAAGCTCAGTCTTCCGGTGTTTACGGCAGTTTATTTACCTTTTCCTTATTTCCCTCAGACAGTCAGATTAGACAACGTAAAACATTAAAAATAAAATTTAGATATTGTTCGTAGCAAGATTTCGTAATACTTAGCTGATTGGTAGATTACGGGTTGCGACCATTTGCATATGATGTCATAGACAATCGTTTGCTCTATGATTGATCAACGTTGTCACGTATACCATCTACCCCGGGAAGCCACGAGGCCAAGAGTCAGCCATGGGGCCAGCACTGGTCATGTTCTCGTCGAGATATAAACATCGCTCTTTTTTGTAATTATGTAGGCCTGTAGCATATTTTCTCTCCGTTCCTCGTTCTTCTTGTCATCGTCATGTAACTCCATTATCGATTGAAAACATCATTTTAATCCATCTAATTTGTGTGTGACAGTCGAATCAACAAATAAATTGAGTTCTGATAGTTAAAATTAATCGAGCAACTCTCTGGATTTTCTGCTTTCTTCTCTCTATTTTAACGAAAACATTCTGTGTCGTCGACAGCGTAGAACATCCGTCGCTGGGGCAGTCATACCACGAGTGAAAAAAACTCCTAGAACCCCATAACACGACACTGAAGTAATATTTCCAGAGCAATTTTTTCGCCATACTTAGATAAACTTCCATTCTTAGATAAATTTTTATACTTAGATAAATTTCAGACGCTAAGAGTTCTGTAACAATCTTGCTCTATATTTTTGCATGGCATATGCATACAGTTACACATGGTATAATTACTTTAAAGCAAATTTGACATTGCAAATTTGTGATTTATTCACTTTACTATATATTTTTGATATTATGTCAGTATGATTGTTAAAAACAGGTTTTGGGAATTCTACTAAGATTTGTTCCTTGCTTAAAGATTCCAAGTGGAGGTAATACTTGTTGAAGTAAGTCTTTTCAAGGAACAGATTATTCCTTGAAAAACGCTCCACAACTTACCAAATAGTTTATAAATTACAAAGATATATTGACAATTCAAAGAATTCATTGACAAAGACTTCAGTTTCGTGGCAATTTTGCTCACAGTCCACAATTTCGGTATGTTCATGAACACAAGGTAATTTATTCGCCACACCGTGATTGTATATTTTGCTGTTAACTGTTTGCATCCCGTTTCTGTTTTTCATTACATTCAACTACTAAGGTAATTGAAAGAGACGTGTACGTATTTTTGCCGAAATTCCTTCTTGGATTGTCGTGTTTCTTCGTAATGCAGATTATACCTGAGATAATAACGCTGTATCGTCTCTTTCCAACTTGCGGATACCCAGCAAGCATGCAGTTCCAGATGTTAAGATCAACTCTCACTATTACATCATTTATTTATACACCAACATCTTTCCTTGTTTTGCTCCTCTATGCAATGTCAAAGACACGATATGTTACAGCCTGTTGTTATAATTTCAACAAAAGATAAAAAAAAGATAACAAATGAAGCCATGCAAAACGGTCTGTTCCACATGTCCTGTATAATAGGGCCATGAAAAAGTGTGTCACGATCTCGTCCTGCACGGTAAATCGGATAATTCTCAAATTTGATGGATACGTGCCTGTGCGTGTGTGTGTGTGTGTGCGTGCGTGTGTGCGTGTGTGTGTGGTATGGTGTCTATCCAAGACTAGATTAAAGGTCAAGTGTAACAGGTCATGAGACCAGCAACGCATGTTACCCATTATCTCTATATGTGAATAACATAGAGTTATTAAACTATCATACACGTAATGCAGACAACATGAAGGGTCCTTTTAATTGATGATGTCACAATGTCAAAGGTCTGGGGTAAAAAATCGAATCGGCAAAAGAAGTCGGATAAACTTCAAACGTTGTACGTAGGTGGACGAGAAGGTCAAATTTCACGATTACTGTAGAGCACAATATAGTATGTCAGGTCCTAGTAGTCCATGGCGTCAACATGACGTTATACAGTTTTGCCTTTCCATGGGTGTGACACGGTATTTTACTCTATGCAACCGTGTTTTACGCTGAGTGAATATGTCTGGTAGAAATGTCATTTTCTATGCGTCGTAGGTACCTTCACTCAGTATATTTTACAGACGTTTATATATGCCTACTAGACAACACTAAAAAATCTCGTTTGTTTCCTACAGTATATCCTCCAGGAACACAGTTAACGATGTTAAGATCAACTCCATTATTACGTCATTTATTTATACACCCGTATCTCTCTTCTTTTTTTTTGTCCGTCACAGACATGTCAAAGGAACGATAGAGCTGACCTGTATAATGTACACACAAATAGTAACTGATGAAGCCATAAAAGACTCCACTTCCGACCGTATTCTATTCTAACATTCGCATTCTTCATAAGATAAAATATAATAATAAGATAAAACGACTACAATATCAACACACTATGACCATGTGACTATTACAGGTAGGCAAATTCAACAAGCAAACTTTAAGAACAATTATTGTCTTCAGAAGTGTACATGTTAAGAGCATTCATATGAGAACTTTCTATGTTCTTCTGCTTTCACGTGGAAGACATTTCATGAATAAAAACAATTACTTTACCCTAAGCAATACGTGAAGTAGATGAGACAACATCAAGACAGAATTGCAGGGGTGGGAGAGTTTTGAGATTTTTTCCTTGTTAAAATGTTTTCTATTTACGAAACTGTGTATTTTGGTTTACATGCACATGTACACCCGTCAAAGCTTTCCAGTTTTGTTAGTGAAGAGCTATAATAAGCAAACTTTGTCTGCCGAAATTTCAATTAATGATATGTCACAAAACTTGTTTTAAAGGATATCTGATTTCACTCAATGTACCTCAGCCAGCTCTTGCATCGAAACATTTAAATATGGGGGATGTGTACGTAAGGATTTCAAATCTGCAATCAACTCTGGTGATCCCATCTTATAATCTAAAGTATTTTCGAACTTACTTAGTAATGAAAAACGTATAGAAAAATTATAATTTTATTATTGTTAATTAATTATCATTATACAAAGGAGGACAGTATTTGTTAAATTAAGGTAGTATTCTAAGATTTAACACTTTAGTTTTGCAAAGAGTTCTCCTAAAATGTTTTTGTAATCTCAATTACCTGGACATGAGGAAAGTAACGCAATGTACTGCTGATCAGAGAACGTTGATGAAAGTCAGTTGTGTACTTAAGTTTAGAAAAAGGCTGGGCTACGAAAAGACATCACAAAACATGATGGAACGTCTAAATATATTATAATGAGTGCAGTATGTAGTACAAGCAGACAAATTTTCAAAACATAGCACTTATATAAATAATTGACCTGAGGTACATTCATATACTTTCTTCGTTTGGTAATTGAAACATTCAATACCGAAACAATATACCTAGAGCTTTTCATTGAATCACTCATGCTAACGTTTTCTACTCCCCAGCCAGCACACAGCTAAAACAGCTTTTAATCTTTCCTACATGGCACTGTTGTAAGATACCGTACGGTTTATTTGCTGCTTACTCATTACATTGATTCTGTTTAATGATATCTACGGTGTGACACTGAGCTAAGCTACGGTATCTAATATTCAGTATATTTGGTTACAGTTAGATGAGAGAGTTTGCTGAGTTCCTTTAGAGCATCCATCTACATTGAAATCACACCCAAATGATTCTGGTTTCTGGAAGTACACTTCACCAGATATGTCACTAACACGCTTAGTTTCTACGTGCAAGGATGGAGTCTCATCTGCTTTTCAGAATAATACCCGCAGTGTTGCTTACATCAACGCTTGCAGCTGTTGCGTCGTCACAATTATCGGTGAGTACCAACACTGATGGTTATTGTACACAAAAATAAATTGCTTTAAAACGTTTCAACTTGAAGAATAGACGATATTAATATTTCTTTATGACCTAACTTGGAAATTTTGCATTAGTTCTTGACCCTTCAAATTTTATTGAATTAACAAGCATTAATAAATTTAAAGTGCGATATGTTACCATCAAAGATAATCTGCATGATTGCAATGTGTCAGCAGGCATGAAGGACAAATCACCATACAACAGGGTACAAAATCCAAACAAATTAAAATAAAATGTTACATGGAAGCAAAATGTAACTCAAAATTAATAATTAATAAAAATGCACAACGTCTCGTATCAGCACTGACAAGGCACTATAGACACCACTCACAACCTTGTAGCAATCACCGTGCTAGTAATTATTAACTGGAAGGTCTAGTAAGTTACCTGTGTAAGTACCTTCCAATTATTTGCAACAATTCCAACAATCATTTGTTTAGCTGGTTCCATACATTCAAACTATTTTTCATAGAACTGCCATTTCTGAAGCCGATTTTGTTTTTAAATATATGCTTCTTCTATATTGGAGGGCCTTTACATACGTCCTTGTCGATTTTGGTGTATCTATCTGTTTTCAGTACCGAGTAAAATTACATACTCATATATCGATTTATATATAGGAAACAATTCAATTGGGATCTTACCCTTCATAGTCATATATTTCATGTCATGTAGTTGTACAAGTATATGAAATAGTCACGGTCGCTGATTAGAATGAACACCCATAATATATGTCTGCACCTTTAAAATGTTATGACATATTTTATCTGTTCTGTCCTACTTTTTTATCATATACATTACATGTCAAGTAAAGTCTGAGAATAAAAGAGTACCGGATGTTTATGTGTCCTGTATCAAGAAACGTTACTTTTTATATGAAGGATTTGTTTCTTTCGTCCAGCAAAGGCAACTCTTTGCTCGTCAAGGAACTTTTTGTATAAAGTTTAGGACACACAAACGGTCTGAGAATGATAAAGAATGATAAAGAACATCGTCTATTACTGAACATAATGTAATCGAAGTCATTCGTTCTTTTTTTCTCAGAATTTATCGCCTGAAGGTAGGTATCTGTGGACAATTTACTTTTTTTGTTTATACCTCAGTTTGCCATACGTAAATATGCAAATACTGTTTAATTCCCCAACGTACATCTGGAGTGAGTACAAAGTAGTTGGGTATTTGGATACACTCATAAATGGTAGTCATCAATTTGAAATACTTTCTTTTCCATTGAAGAACCCTTTCATTATTGTCATTCTTGCATATCAGCAATGCAATAATTCTTGATATACTTATTACTGGAGTAATTAAACATTATAAATTTTTGAAAAGTTGTACTTAAAATCAAATTTACAACCCCAGCAGACGAATCCCGAGTGTTTGCACAATAAAAATCATTTCTAGATCCAGAAACTCAATTTCATCTCAAACTTTAATATATCCAAACTAGAACATATTCTCCAAGGAGAAGTTACTCAATATTAGATGCATCCTCCTTTCTATGTGAAAATAGTCACAAAAGTATGATCCATAGATATCAGTTAGCAACAATTCTACTGATCTTACTGCACACACTACATGGAGAACACTTCGTTTCATTTTCTTTTTGAAACGATGTGAACGGCATCCATAGTAAAAAGTGAATATTCTGTACTATTAAAAGTGGTTGAGATGACACACTGTACGTACTAATGGAAACAAGAAATTATATACAATTACGTCATACAGTTATTGTAATCTATGATAATAAAAGTTATTGCAATTTACGTTAAGATCGATTGTGATAAGAATGTTTCACATGCTGATCCTCCCACAGATGGTCACTACTTTTTGTATCAACAAAACGAATATCCTAAGGATTGCCGGGACGTTGAAAGACAGTGTCCTTCGTCGAATTCCAGCGGTGTTTATGTCATCAAACCAGAGGGATTTCAAGATCCTTTCGAAGTATACTGCAACCATCACGTTGGTAATGGGGGATGGACAGTACGTACAATCATTAACTTTAAATCACCTTGCTTCTGTTCAAGAAATCGTTCATGACCAAGCCCTTAGTCAGTTCAGAGTTGTTCTCATTAAATACGTTACTATCTCTCACACTGTTTTAGCAGAGGTAACTCAGCTACAGCCACGATGATGTTCCAGTGAAACAAAGACTAAGAGATAAAGCAGTAGAGTAATTCACTTCATTAATGAATTGTGAACAACAATTTTCTTTTGATAGCTTATCCTGAAAATGGAGTTGATGTATTATTTTTAAATATCAGCTACTTTTCATCGATTACAAAATAAATTTGTTCTTTCAAATTTTGAAGGTTATACAACGTAGGGAGCATGACCAGTTGATATTAACTAACAGGAGTTGGGCAGAGTATAAAGATGGTTTTGGATTTTTGTCAAGTGATTTCTGGCTAGGTAACGAAAAGTTGGCTTTCCTGACAAACCAAAAGGTATACGAACTTCGCATAGATGTGGAAATGTCAAGCGGTGCTTCGTTTTATTCCACCTATAACGGATTTCGCATAGCTGATGAATTTGGTGAATATATGCTTCAACAGATTACATCTCTTTGGAGTAATGGAAGTAAGTACTTGAATCAATCATTAAAGTATAAGCAAAAAGGTGGTTCTTATATAATCTTTGTGTGAGACGTAAAGCAGCAAACCCTAAACCTGTTTGGATTAGATTATTTTGATGGAAAGTTATAACCTGTAACTGATGAATCTGGTAATATACCATGCAAATGCATTGTATCTCTTAAAGGTAATAGATGTTAGTACACGTATCAGCCAAACAGAAAAGTTTTGTACGTTTATAAAATAGGTAAATTAAGAAACGTTTAACAGGGAAATACATTTTATTGTTATCCTACCTATGACGAATTTCTCATAACTAATGAAAGTAAGTAACTGTATCAGTCACGCAAGTATAAAGAGAAAACTTTAGTAGATATATATAGCCTTACAGACAAAGACACGCAGTGTAAGTAGTTTGGGACTTTGAGGGATTACTTTCACTTACATCTAAACATTACATTACATTACAGTAATCTCCAGTATATTAAACTGAGTCATAAACACCCCTTCTCACGCAGGTTCATTGATTTCTTATTGTCCGCCGAATACGCAATATGGAACATGCACATGTCAGAAAACTTGCGAAGATCCGAAAGGAGCATCTGGTTGTCAAAATGAATGTTCCTCTAGTGAAAGCTGCATCTGTCCTGAGGGATATTTAATGAACGGAACTGATTGCATCCCAATCAATCAATGCGTCTGTTTTATAAGTGAAGCCAACTTAGTCTTATCCGTGAGTACAAATTTTACCTCTTGTAACATTTTAAATAATTGTCGATAGACCTGCGTGTTCCAGCTCTCATTAATTGACTTATATTCCATATAAAAGTTTCAACTATTTGATTTGTTACTGAAACAATGTTACCCAACTCTCCAGAATGGTGAAACGTATGTCAACGGAGACTGCTCTCGGAGATGTTCCTGTATCGGTAACCAACTCATCTGTGATGGTGACTTTCATTGTGGTGAAAATGCTGAATGCGGTGTCTCTAATGGAGTGCGACAGTGCAATTGCAATGAGGGGTTCGAGGGTGACGGACAAACTTGTGAAGCTTTGTTTACAGACTGCCAGGATGTTTACGACGCTAACTATCGGCAAGATGGCATGTATACGATCCTACCTTCCGGGTGGATTGAAAGACCTTTTAGAGTTTACTGCGAATTGGGAACCGAAGGTGGATGGACGGTGAGTTTGCGTTTTACTTTTTCAGTTGCTTGACAGCTTAAATGATAATATCAAACGTGCTGAAAAGAAACGTGCTTACAGCAGTAACAATACTTGTGTATACAGTAATCGATAAGAATTGTTGGCAGGTCTTCCAAGTCAAGTTTAATTTTGATATTCTAATATTGTGAAAAAATATAAAAGTAGAATCCAGAGGTAGAATCTCAATCTAGCATAAAAATATCATTTTGCATCATCAAACATCCAAATTAATTTAAAAAAAAAATCCCATCGACATTCATTTAATTTTATCCTGAGAAAATGCTTTTCTTTCATTTTGTTTCATTATGAAAAGTGTTATTTTACCTTTTAAATTAATTACACTGTTAATTCCTGAAACTAAAAAAGCGAAGGATAGTTGCACCATGAATTTTGTCTCATGGAACACCGTATCTACTATATTAGAAAAAAAGGGAGATTACAACATTTGATAATGACCGATTTTTTATTCTTTTGGCAAACTTATAGCACCTATGCATTTTCAAAATTTTCTTTAAGGAATGCTGTTTCTATAAATGTAATATTTTTAGGTAATTCAACGTCGCGTTGATGACACAACGAGTTTTTATCAAAACTGGACCTCCTACAAAGACGGGTTTGGTGAATTAAACAGGAACATCTGGCTCGGAAATGAAAAATTATACTACTTGACAAATCAGAAAAACTACAAACTTCGTTTCGAAATGACTACGTCGAGTGGAAGTCCTCTACAGGCTGACTTTTCAGAATTTCAGATAGAATCGGAGAGTACGAACTACATGATGAATAAATTAGGAACTAGAACTGGTGGGGATGCTGGTACGTAACAGTCTTTTCTTTTCAACTTGTTTAGACTACTTTCATTCGCAGTACAGAGCTTAATACGTTTGATGAAAATTCAAGTAACAACAACCGTTCTTGACAGCGTATGTTGTAGATAATGTATGAAATGCATTCTTTAATCGCAGAACCCATGTACATTGAATTTCTAAATCATTGGTATATGTTCAATGATTAGCTATAATTAATGTTCAAATATAACAGACGTATTAGAAGGAGGTTACTCGTCCTACTAACATATACATTATGTCCGTCGTCTCTTATTGACCTCAATAGTTCACGATCAAGTTGAAACCAAACATCCGTATGATGTGTGTGTGTATAATATACCCCGTTGATGTCTCAAAATTACTACTCACACTGTACACATGCCCACTACCTGCAAAGAGGAACCGTAGACTAGTAACATTCGCACAGACTTATCCAGAGGAGACTTCCGTTACATATGTTTTAATAAGATATCTAAACCTCTAACTCCCAGTTTGTGTATCTATACTACACTGAAAACCTATAAAATTTCAGTCTGCGGTGGTATTTCGTTCGTAATTGAATTTCAACTTATGAATAATAGTATATTTAAATTCTTCAAACAAAACTCCAGAGGTTATCCGTCAACATACGGTATCTTTACTAATAAGCGGATACATAATTATTACCTCGACACATCGTCTTTGTACAACTTTGTTTCTAATAGTTCACACATATTTACATAAACAGACATCAGTGCCGTTATCACTCAAGACGATGTAAAAACCTGATCAATTCAAAGGAATAGATTACTTAACTGACTTAACAAAATATCTATATCATTTTTTAATAACAATAGCTACAACAAAACGAAACCGCATTGCTAATAGCACTTATGGACAAGTCAATTAACTTTCCTCATAATTTTCCTACTGAAATTCGATTATGGTTTAATCAAACTTTTCGTAACACTGAGCAGACATCGAAGTCTGCAGACTTGTCAAGTGCTTAAACGGATAGTTCCCCGTTACGTTTCTGGAAAATATCAGAAACCCAATAACTTATAATGCAGAGAGAAAACATTCAATGATTTATTTTATTTAAAATACAGCGAAGGCTGCATAAAATAAAATGTTTCAAATGAAAAAATAAAGTATGAAATAATTGATTAAGTAAACGATTTTATCATTTTAGAACTAAAACCATCATGAAGGGAGTGGGAAAACAATATTGAAATAATATTTGATTATCCACGACATAGTTATATTACGTAAAACATCCCCCCCCCCAAAAAAAAAGATGTATTATTCCCGATTGTGTACCAGGTGACCATTTCTTTTCTGAATTTTCCTTCCAGCGTATTATCTCTATCACAACAGAGGAAGGGCATTCAGCACTTACGACCGCGACAACGACGGATGTAGTTTAAACTGTGCTGAAAAACATAGGAGTGGCTGGTGGCATACGAATATTTGGTGCAACAATTGCTACCGTTATTGCGATTGTTTCCACAAGAGCGGCAGCTGCCACACTAATTGTACCGAAGAAAACCCTAACGGGGACTACAATGGAGGTGACGGGGAAAACATTTTCTCTTATAGCACTTATTTCTGTAACATCAGATCAACTAAACTGAAAATTCTCCCTTCTTCGTGAGACAGTCACAAGTTTGTGGTAAACTTTTAGTGAGAAGTCAAGTTTAACTTCAAGATTCAGCAATAAAATATTCGAATTTTGAATAAATACATAAAAATATCACACACTAAGGATACATCTGTTCTCACTTACATAATGTATTTTATTCCTTCTATTCCATTATAAAGGAAAAAGAGCGAATCATTCCACAGAAAATAAAGTAAAGCCCTTAAACTCTCCTAATTTACATTTTTGCATTTCACATCTTGTCTTTGTTGGTTATGACATCCTTTAGAACTTAAGAAGAAAACCAATGCCCATCACATAATTCCCACTCAACTTAACACCTCCCAGAAATTGGCCTAATGTTATACCACCAGGGTATTTGACTAAGCCATGAATCATGTAATTATCCTCATCCATGCGTTGAACCACGCGAACTTTACTAAGTGGCGTGAACGTACATCAACAAGTGAGTCCTTAAGATAAAAGGGATATCAACAAATACTTGGACTTTTGGAGGAAGCTAAGAATTTCTAGTCTTGATGGCTAATTACTTTAATCCTTAGAATGTATCAATTTACAGTAAATCAAACCAGGGTGTTGTTATAAGGGGGAGCGCCAACGGCATTGCTTGGTTTGTCCGTATGATTGCCTTGCTCCTGCCATAGTCAACACAGACACTCGAGCGGAAACTAATTCCTGCCCAATGTGTTCAATGCAGTTATAGTATAATAGTTACGGTACGTAAGGGGTGCAATAGTTTGAACGCTCGATGGTTTTTCATTCACCCCGAATGAATGTAGAGTTTTATTTTACTTTCCTCAGATTGTCACATACATATACGTAAATATTACATGTTTCAAGCAAATTAAAAGGACCAACGTAAGGCCGGGCCGGACGATAGAAAACTCTTTGCGTTACTCATGTGCGTTGCGAAAGTTTCTTTGGTTTTCAATGGTTTTCAGTATGGCTCATTGTGTTGTTTCGTGGAATTTACTAAATTGTCCTACAGCTGTAACACATTCTCCTTGTACTAATGACAGATGGTGAAACTAAGAATATCCTTGTGTGTTAAATAGAAAGAAACATTACTGATTGAATATTTTTTTTAAATCCGTGAACAGACACTTTCACCTCAGTACTAATTCATATGAACTACACCAGTACAAGTCAGGACTTTTTAATAAAAAATTACAGTTTTTATAACGAGTTGATGTGAAATCTGACCATTTATGCTAATTGTAAGTATTGTCTAGCTACCTTTAGACAACTAATTATGTTTTCGTGTATAGACAGATTGAAAAGGCGAAAGCTGTGCAAAACATAGAGACGGCGGAAAAGTTTCTGACGTAGAAATTAGATAACTGAATATATTCACAACTTCCAAAAAAATTCGACGTTTTCCACCTTCCGTAACAGGGGGTCGACATGGTGGAAACCTAGAAAATCTTTCTGATTTATAAATAGGAATACATTTTTCCCCTCCAAAAGATTGCCTAAGGATGATTCGAATTTCAATCTATTGTCATGTTAGAATTTGAATATTATTGTTATCTTTTCCTTTTGGTGGGACTTTGTCTATCCTAAAATAGAAATACTAAACTGTAGAAACTTGAACTATTGTGCTATTGTCTAATGAGGACATTTTACTTGCTCTCTCTCCACTGGCAATTAATTGGAATTTAATAGAAAAACACATTTCTGGTTGAAATGAGCTGAGGCAAGATGAATTCGGTAATGTTCAATTTTTCTCTGAAGTCATAGTGTTGAAGAACTGTTATCATGGGAAAGTATTCTTTTATTTAGAGAGAATTTACCCCAAAGGAAGCTATTTCAGTTGGCAACCCCCTCCTATCTTATATACCTCATCCTCCGTTGTACATGCCAATGGGCCTAACTTCAAATGTCATTCATCCTGAGGTATAGTACTTACATGTACACACATTCAAACACTTTTACAGTCCGGATATAGAAACAATGTGAACTAATGTATAACAAGAGAATTGCTGATGCAAAAACTAAATAAAACCTATTTTCATTTCTTTTTCCCAATGCCAGACAAATGTGATGATTCTTGATTAGAAGACACATATAACACAGACGGAACGGAATTATTACCGAAATTCTTATCCGGAACGTCGTGCAGCGTGGCGTGCTAAATTTCAGTGTCACTGGAAAGCGTAGAATACTCTGTATCTAAAATAGTTACCAAATAAGCCACCGACTTCCACATTTTAGTCTAGAAAACATTTTGCACAAACAGAACTTTGACCTTTCAGAGACGCAAAGCTACTTCTGCACAAAAACGCGCTCAAGAATACTAATCAGAACACTAAAGCAAACGCCTTAAAGTGATTGCATGTGTACTAAAAACCAAAAAGATAAGATTATGTTTGATCTTCAGTTTTTCTTTATTTTTAAATGTACACGCGAGGTTGTACATGAACGGACTGTGTCTTTCAATAAAGGACAATGGCAGTAACTACTCCGAAAAGCAACGGGATTGGCATAAAACAGTAAAAACAGAAATTATATTTGAAAATTAACGGTTCTTACTATAACCGCCTACATAATGAATATGCAATAGCACAGGTCTCACTAGTGTATCAAAAACATACTACTCAAGTCGTCGCTCCTTTGTAGGTATCGGGAATTGAAGTATTTGGTGAAAGGAAACAGTGTATTTATAAATAGCCTTACGAACTGAACACAACCTTGTCCGCGGAGTCAGTGATCATGAGTTGTTAATTGAATATTCAATACTAGTATACTTCCCATTGGCTTGCTCAAAGAAGCACTCCGTTGATTTGAATGAAAACTGCCAACCACTACATTATCGTATTCTACACTTTTTGTCGTTATGTTACAAGAATTTAAAATCATATGGCAAACTTAACCAACTGAAACCTATTTATTTCCCAAGATTGTCTGAATGGTGTTATTAAAAGCCTTACCAAACTTCGGAGATGAAATTTCAATGTTTTTACTTTTTGCCTACGCATGCAATCACTTTAAGCAGACAGAGGGAACTGCAACACGCCCGACCTGATGTAACGAATGAAAAGAACAAAGGAATAACAAAAATAGTAAACTGCAAAGGAAGGCCGGTGACAAGGTGATTCAGTTAAGTTGTCAAAACGTTAACATTCTGAAAATTGTCATTTTTCCTAGTTGCAATGT
Source organism: Stichopus chloronotus (assembly GCA_021234535.1). Lineage (NCBI taxonomy): Eukaryota > Metazoa > Echinodermata > Holothuroidea > Aspidochirotida > Stichopodidae > Stichopus > Stichopus chloronotus. The sequence continues at coordinate 6,629,462 of CM037849.1, forward strand.
CTCGTCAAAGTGACAAAAATTCGAAAAACTGTCATTTTACAGAGATGACAACTCATCAAAATAGCAAAATTCGGAAAATTGTCATTTTGTCGACTTAGAACAGCTTGCCAAAATGGCAAAATTCCCAAATTTTTTGGCCGAGTTCAAACATCTCGTAAAAGTGACAAAATTAAAAAAAAAATGCCATTTTGCCGAGTTCGAACTACTCTTCAAAATGACAAAATTTGAGAAATTGTTATTTGGCAGAGAAAAACAATTCATCAAAATAGCAAACTTCGGAAAATGTCATTTTGTTTGACTTAAAACATCTTGCCAAAATGGCAAAATTTCCAAAATTGTCATTTTTCCCAGTGTAAACATCCCTTCAAAGTGACATATCTGTTTTGATAGCCCTGAAGGAAAACCTAAAAATGGGTCCTCAGCGTGCATATGTAGTATGATCGGCTGATCTGGCAAGTATTGTAATTCTTTTTTTTTTTTTCCCTACGATACGTGCCAACTGTCCATCTCTTTGCTAAGATAACCCCAAAGTTATTTCATCGTGAAACTCTCAGTTCTTCCCGTCTATAATCATAATGATTGCATAAAAACGATTAAATGAACATAATGTCGACCAATTAATTTAGAAGATGTCTTCCTTCTTTAAGGAAGTAATTTTCACCTAAGGCGTGAACCAACATTCCGGACTCATCATATCCGGTCATTATAATTATTCAATTAATTAATTGGACAATCTGCCATGTTTGCACCCCTTCAAGATCTTTTTATATAATAATTATGTTAACACATAAAACATGTAACATTCTAAAACAAAGTTTTGCTCTCCCATCCTCATCTATGACCACGAATTGACGTCCATGAGTACTCTACGTGTGCCCTTATCATGTAGATTATGCGTAGTAATCTGCAGGAGGAACACATTTTGCAGCAATTTGCAAAATGGACCATAGCGACCACCTTGGATTGTGGACCCGACGCTTAGCCTACGGGGGGTAGTAGGTACTTTATCATTGATTAACTTGAATATTCAGCACTTGGTATGACCAGCAATCTGAATCACTGATGAAATCTGCACCTCAGCGTACTTGTAGAGAATGGGTTTGCAAAACATTAGGGATAATATTTGCAACTAAGTGGATTTCCTATACTTGTTACATTTATGGTTAAAATTACTGCATAACTACAATACTAGTAATGGATATTCAATTAGTAAAAACAATCAGACAAACAATGAGACACTTGGTTTTCACGAATATATTGCTTCCTTTCGCTAAATATTGGAATTTCCGATACCGATCAAGAAGACACGGCTAGTACAATGTCTTTTACACACCAGTGGGACGTGTTACATTCTTAATGTTTGATGTGTTTGTTTTGTACTGTTTATTTCTAGCAAATATATGTACAATATGTACAACGTATATACAACTTGTAACAATTGTAACTAAACTACTAGAAGAAGAGGAAAGAGAAGTCAAGAAGTTTTGAACATTTCCCTCTTAAGATAATATGTATGCGTATTCAAATTTCATCTCTGTCATCAACTGTTTTATTGCAAATTACTTTTCAAATAGTTACTGTCATTTTCGTTCAGCTAATGACTGTATTCCGTCAATGAACAACCTCGAGTGTACATTTTAAAGAATTTAAAAAAAGAAGAAAAACTTTAGCTCCAATAATTTTTCTTTCCTTCAAGTTATTTTCCGTACCCAAACACTCACTTTTTTTCTTTTAAGAGATCTACCCACAATCCGTGTTAAAGGCGATATTACGAAATACTCCCATCTTAAATTTATATGTTACATATTCCGGATGCGTCAAATTTTGGCAAAGTCCATGTGCGTTCAGAAACAGAGTTGTCGTACGGAAGCATGCGTCAACTTGATCTCTTTCATGTTTTTCTTTCATGAAATGCACTTTAAGGGGATATGGATGCAACATGGTACTATGTTTGAGCTTAAAATCACAATGAAATGTAAAATAAGTAGAAAAACTCTTCTTTTTTTTTTTTGACACTTTTTACACATTGGGAATGTATATGTACGCCTATGATTCTTTGGGTACCAACTATCCTTGCGATATTATTGACTTCGGTAGTGGAAAAACAGTTTTTTCATTGTTGGGACGCTAGGTAGGGGGAATCTGGACACTAGACGTGGCTGCACATGGACATTTCACGGCACACGAGAAAATATAAATATACAATGCAGTGTATATAATCAGTGGCATAGGTTCGGGGGCTTATGGGATCGAGCCCTTCTCCTCAATCGCTGCGCTCCACGCGCCTCCACAAACGATCTGGGCCAAAAAAAACTTCACTCTATTGGGCTACTCAACTTGATAATGATAGACTCTGATTGTAGAATATTTCCATTCCAATCAATCATTGATGACGATTTGTTTTTGTTCCTAAAAATACCCAAACTTTGTAACACAAATTTTACTTCAAAGGTAGCTAATGTGGCACCAGATTGCATGAAAGGACACCTAATGTTTCTAACGCCTTCAAAGGAGGAAGGGGATATCCTCTCCAGTAGGACACCTCCCCCAGGCCGGCGATCACGCAACGTACTGCATGTCCCTACACTTCCATGAGAGAAATCCTGGGCACGCCACTGACTGAAATCCATCGAGATAAACCCACTTTGAATAATTTTGTACAAATTCGGATAGACTGTGACAAGCTGAATGTGTTTAGGAATAAACTAAATCAAATCAAATTTTACATTTTTTTTCACAAAACTTGCACATCTTGTGTCGTTGACTGATGTAAAGCATGACCAATGGCAAGGGCGACTATCTAGGATGTATTAAATTCTCAAATTTTCTTGGCATCCTACGATTTAAATACACCTTTTTGTCAATCAGCATGCATTGTCGTTGGAAACTACACACTGCATCTCAAAGTGACGCATCGAAATTGACGTAGTGTGAACGCATCCTGTACAGACAGGCATGCCTCTTGACGTATCCGGAAGGATGCGGAAAAAAGAAAAAAAAAACATGTCGTATCCGGAACGGAACGCAGCGCACCCCGTGTGGACAGGCCTTAACAGTTCTTGGTTGATGCCGTACATACTTCACCAACATACTAATTTGACACTTTTTGTTTCTTTCAATATAGGTGACTTATATGCGCTCACTGCTCTGCTACAAAGACCAGCTGAACATTCTAATGGGGAGACAACATATGCAAGCAGACTTGGTGCAGCCGTGGTATAGTGTATTCAGGTAAGCACGCCATGATACGGTCTGTGGAATGATAACTCCAGAGCAAGCTTTAGTATCTTTTTTTAAAGACGAAATTAGCAAATATTTTTGGGTTGGATTTGAATTAGATTGAACACCAATAATGTTCCCCTGGCAGCCACCCCCCCCCCCCCCCCCCCACGTTCTTCCTTCAAGTCACACAATTTATACGATGTAACAAAAAGTTAATGAAGTTATGGCAGATTAACAAGAATCGTCTTTCTAAAAAAATCATAAAATATGAAATTTAGGAGTTGAGTTGGAGTAAAACATTTTAAAACACAAGGGTATCATTTGTTCCTTTCAGGAATGAGCAGACGGATGTTGGGACGCGTGTATAGACAGGAACCACATCTGTGACAGCTTTATTAACTGTCTTTAAAACCATATACAATGTCCATCATGTTTTCCTTGCTTGTAAAAAAATGCTGTTTTGCCTGGTACAAGCTTGACATTGGACTTTCATCATATTATCAAAGCTCATTACGTATTTGATTTTCACTATTTTCACCAGCTGGCAAACGTTTATTTTATTTCATCCTTTTCGTGTAGTATATCTGACAAAAGTGAAATCGAACGTAGCAAGAAATATAGCAAAATACCTTAGCAGTGACAGTAAGCTAACGTAGTTGCAACTTTTATTACTCGGTACAAGACAGCATGCTGTTGTCTCAGTAATACCAGATATTTAGCTTATCTCCATGCATGTAAATTTGACTGACAGCTCATCTTCCACAAAGAAAGGTCCATTTACCTTCATCGATTTGATACAAAATAAAATTAAAATGACCTTTTCTATGGAAAAGATTTAAACCTCTCAAAAACAAAATGTCCAAAGCATGGTAAAAAATTCATTTCGAATTTTAATTCATCCAATTCAAGATTTGAAACAAATATTCAATTATTTTAGAAATATATGCAGTATAAAGCAATGGTGTCCTGTTTTGTCATAATTTGACTATACTGAATTATTTTAAGCTGCTTTTTGTTTCGGTCTGAATCAACCCATTGCATTATTATTTAAATCCAAATAGACTGACAGATTTGTGTTATATGTCGACAATTAAAGTAATGGAACTTGGACCTATTTAACAAGTCAACTCCTATTTTAAATCCGAAACTGTTAGTTTTCAGTCTTTACGAGAGTGACTTTACTAGTCTGCTAGACTATACATTATATATGTTCAATCTTCCTTTAGATTAGATTTTCAGTCTTCTATAGATTTAAAATTGTCACTCTTTCAAAGACGTCAATTATTATAACTATTAAATTTTTAAATTTAATAGTTTGATTTTTCAGTCTAATTATTTAAGAGAGTACATTTAGATTTGAGATAATTTGCATGCCGAGAAATGTCTCATTATAATACGTTGACATGTTGGAAGAATCTCATTTTTATTCATTATTTTTTTCTTATTTGAATCAACAAAGCCATTAGCGAAAACAAAATAAATGATTCATCATAAAACTCTCCTCCCCGTCGTTGTAATAAGCCCGATGACTCAGTCACTGACGTGTGACACCATGTTAACACATGCCTTTAGATCTTATGTTGTTGAATCAGGAGGAGAGGAAAGCTATGTACAATATGTTATTTCTGGCTTTCAACTCAAACTGATCCATCCGAGAGACGTGTATCATACATTAAGCAACAAGAGAAAGGGTTACCGGTATATGGTATCATTTGGAATGCATGGAAAGACGACAAAATAGCATCAAATGTGAAGAAAAATTGTATTTTTACAATTTTCGACTAACAAAATTTAGATAAGCATAATATCCTTATAAATGTCATTCTTTACACTTGGCTCTATTTTTTTTTTCAGTTATTAATGACTTCACAAAAAAAAAACAGACAACAGAAAGTTGGACATGGAAGTCATTTGATGAGTGAATTTTATATTGCAAACATCATTTCATAAATATTACTAGCTTCAAACGAGCAATGTGCAATCTTCGCGACATTTACTGCAAAATTATGCAGATCCTTCACATTTCTTGTTTTTTTTTTTTAGATCGGGCGGACTTTCATTTGTGTAAATTGTACATTATTACTTCCGGGAAGATAATACCAATAAAAATAGTAATGTCCGTATTCACCGTTCAAGTTAGAATAAGCAAAATAATTATACCACCAGGCACCACGATAAAAAATGGCGCAGTTGTTATCGTCACTGTCATAAAAACTGTAGTCATAATCATCGTTGTCCATGTCGAAGGTAGTGAACTCGTAGCCGAGGTGATAACGTAGGGCATAACCATCAGGATTACTTCCTTCATCTGTTGAGTAGAAACGCAATTACGCATTACACAGGACATGAATAACTTTGTACTTCATACCAATCTTTCTGCAGTCTACGTATTCATGTATACATTGTACATGTACTCATAATCGATATATCTGATAAAGATTGAAGATTTTGTCGTGAATCTTCCTTTTTTTTCTTTTTTTTTTGCGATTCGCTCATTTCTACCCTTCCACTTACGAACGTACTATTCAATAATGCCTTAATTATCTTATCACTCTTCTGCCAATAGTAGTATCATAATTAAAAGGTACTGGGATTGTTTCTAAGGCACATACCTGTAAACTAACAGCACCTCTCAAAGGCTCCATTATCAAGCTAAATATTGAATGCATTGAGATAAAATGTGCTGCAGTAAGTGAATGATGTAGATGACTTACTGCATTAATTTCATCGTTATGACTCAGGATTGTCATTGATAGTAGTTACATATATTACAGATACTTGGCACTCAACTTCATTGTCAAATAGTAGACACTTGGACATCAGTTTAGTTAGAACAGCAATGTTGCACCCATGAGAGTAATTCACTTTAGATAAATATGTTGCTGTTTTCATGTTTAATGAGTTACTGTGAAATAACCTTAATCGGCATCTACGCGTGATTCTGTGGTGTATCTTTAAAATGTATTCTATGCTACCAGATCATATGTCATTAAACAATCGGTGGCATTAGGTGTGTAGACGTTTAGTGCATCTTTGTCAGCATTGCTCTCTTCAAGGCATAAATTAATATCATAGCCTTCATACATCTTTTCCAATAAAAACATTTAATGTTTTCTTTGATTATGCTGAATTATTATATTTTAAAGAACCAATCAGTGCTTGGATTTTCAAAAGCAAAGGTATGATCCCTTTATACCTATACTTTAAAGTCGCTTAAGTATTACAAAAACGACTTACTCTGCACTGACGGAGATCAGACGAGTGGAAATCTCTTCATTACTTAAGTTGTTATCTGATATCAAAGGTGCAAAATTCAAACACAAACCTGCGGTTCCAGTGTAGCTTCCAAGTTCGGATAAACGAAAGTTGTCACTCTCATCATTAATGAGAAAGTAATCAAAGTTGGCATAGTAAAAATTTTCGTCTAAATTCACTAAATCAACTCTTAGTTCATATTTCTTCTGATGTGTCAAGAAGTGTATTTTATCATTTCCGAGCCAAAATTCGTGAGTTAGATCTCCAAAGCCTTCTTTATAACTTTCCCACCCACGATAGAAATTTTCTGATCCATTAACTCGACGCTGAAAAACCTAGTGTAAAAAGATACAATACGTAGGGAACGTAAAATTTATAGATTTAACGAGATCTCCTTACCATTTTGAAAAACAACATGTTATAACGCATAATGTATGTAACATTGTGACCACAAATTCATTCACCAGAGAAAAATATCATCACATTTGCTATCGTATTTGCGAATGTTATTGTTTGAAATTTTATATGGGTTTGATACATAACAATGTAAGCCATGGCAACCATGTAAATACAGTTCACAGTTCACATACTAATCGACTAATTACATTTGTGCTTACATTTTATGAAGTATATTGCATAAGGGTATGAATAAAGAATTTCATCGAACAAACACAAAATTGTTATTTGTCTTGTAAGAAGTAAATGCACCCATTAATTCGCGCGAAATGTGTTAAACTTTCCTTGACATTACTTGAAGCTAAGAGTAAAGTGTGAAATAGTAAAAGTTTCATAGTAAACTGCAGACATTAAACTGCCACGTACCGTCCATCCTCCTCCGTCTGTCATGTTGCAGTAGACCTCAAAAGCTGGACCAGTCCAGTTGATTGGTTTGATCTCGTATATACCACTGTCGGTAGATACATGGTCATAAATATCCTGACAGTCTCTGTGGCCAGTAGCGTCCTTTGTGCATGTCTGTCCATCTCCTTGTAACCGTCATTGCAGTAACACTGTCTGACTTCATTGGTAATTTTACACATTGCGTTTGAACTGCAAGTATATCCTTCATCCCAGATGATCTGCCCGTTCATGCACACCCCCTTTCTGCTGCAACGTGGGTTAATATAAGACTCTCCTTCCTTCCAAATATAAATGAAAATTGAAAAGTAACTTCCAGAGTTTGCCGGTTATTCAGACAAAGAAACAAAAATTTAATTTTCTGCTCTTGATTAGATTGGTCAGCCAGTGTGTGTAAAGTAACAGCGTGACCTTCATGAAATGATGATAACAAAATGAAAGTCATGACTTGTGACTAATAATTTAAGAGCATTGCCTCTTTGGCAGGAGAATCTAAACAAAATAAACTTACACTATCAAAATCGTTGGTCACTCCCTGATTTTGTGTGCACCCGCAATGAGTAGTTTGGTTGGACATGTGATACGGCCTACATGACATCATGCACGTTTAATTCAATCATAGTTATAAACCAAATTAGATGTACTTATAATGACAGGAGGAATTTTTTTCAGAATGATTTTTTTCTTCGATATTCCTGCATAAAATAATTTTAAGAACATTTGAATTCGTCTGTTCGGGTATCTGCAAAATTAGCATGTAAGAACATATGAGACTGACATGACATAAAGTTGTAATAAATAAAACAAAATTTGTATTAAGGGACTAAATTGGTTTACCGGTATCATCGTTCCTTCGTCTTCTTCGTAACACCCACAATCTTCTCGAGGTACACAATCAGACCCTTGTCGGAAGAATCCATCAGGACATACGCAGGCAAAAGTTTCAGTACACATAATTCCCTGACAGTTTCCAGGAGCTTCACAAGTTCGTTCACAGGCGTCACTGCAATTTCCAAACAACGTGTTGTTTTGACAGAATGTAATGCCATCTGAAATGTTAGTATTTTACAGAACAGTAATAATTATTCACACAAAGATTCAATATCAAGCTTTCAAGTTCATCAAATTGAACAAATTAGTTTCAACTTACAGTATTTAACAAAGTAGTTTATTATATAATTAACAAAAGTTTAGCAATAGCTATTCAAAATTGAGTAACAAATTGGTGCAGTTCATTTGTGTAGTGATTTAAGTACTGAGTCACCATCTCTTTTTTAACTCGAATAAAATTTTTAAAAAAACGACACTGACCTAACTGTTTGCTCCGTTAACGCTTTGTCAATCACACGCTTAAAAATGTAGTGGAAATGGGAAATATTGTAAAGACTCACCTGTTGAACCAGAATATTGTCCGACGCTAACTAGCTTGTAGTTGGTGAAATCGTCACTGATGCGAAAGTTATCGTAAACGAGACGGATAATAGAATCATTAAATGTCCTCATTTCGATCATTAGTTGGTACTTCTTTTGATTTGTCAAGAAAGAAACTCTCTCGTTCCCAAGCCAGAATTCTTGAGATAAAAATCCGAATCCAGATTTATAGCTTCCCCAGTCACGAAGGAAGCCGATTGAGTTATCCAAACGACGTTGAATGACCTAAATCAAAGTACAAAGAAGAATGATTCATTAAATCTTATTCTAAAATGGGAGTGCAACGTACTTATCTCTTGGAACTCCAGTATTTGCGTGTAGTATGAATCAGTCGTCATACTGCAACAGCAAACTTACCGTCCATCCGCTAGAACTGTCTGTGGAATCACAATAAACTTCAAAGGGTTCGGGGTAACCATCTGGTTTAATCATGAAAACGCCAGTAGAGTTATGACATTGATCCTGAACTTCTTGACAATCTCTTGGATAAGTCGAATGTTGGTAAAAGAAAAAAGATGAGCCTGTGCGAAGAAGAAAATTGTTTGGTATTTAGTGTTGTTTTTGTCATGTATAAGAATGAGAAACCTTCTCACTTCGAATATTAGCTAATTGATTAGTTAAATAACGAAAGCGTTATGTAATTGAAGTTACATCTATAACTCTGTGGATTTCACAAGTGTGAAAGTAAAATATATTTCCTTAATTAACGGTGTCAAACAACAAAGATTGTCTCTTATACTTTTGCAAAATGAAATGGAAACAACGATGGAGTGATCTTACCTGATGTTTTTTTCCGCTTGTGTAGTCTGCAAGTAGAAAAAACAATTGATTTTAAAATAACCGCGAATATGAGAAAACTGTCATACACCATAAATGAAAACATAGTGTCAATCCTCTGAGTACCAACGTGTGAGAACTTGCCAACACAAATGCATCCAACAAAAACACTTCATTATTCAGAGAGATCACGAAGAATGGTAATAAGGTAGTTGCATGGAGATGAACTATCTAATGAATAAGATAAATAAATTGTGACTAAATTGTAATACCACATGGTGTCCCATAAGGAGATTCTTCAGCAAACAGATATAACGTAAATCTAATTATAATTCTCATTGCATTTTTACTATTCTTCACACCACCCATGTTTCTTCTTTCTCAGCTACCATCAGCTGCTAAAAAGTGATCCAGCAGAAAGGAAATTTTTAGCAAGTTATAATTGACTTCTAGTTCTAGTCAACCGCACACTAGTGCGATAGTTCCTCACGTTTCCCCTGCATCGCTTGTGTACTTCTTTAATTATTTACGTATTTAAGTTATATGAAGTTTATCTCTTGTACTATCGACGCTTTACACTCCTTCCAGCATGCTTAATACAACAAACATCTCCTTCCCGTTATAAAAAACAATAAAACATGTGGCTTGTCTTAGAGGTAGAATATCATTTGTAAACAATGCGTCAATGTTTTATTCTTTTTTATTGTTTTCAAGTAACATTATTTGGTAAGGGAACTATTTGTGTAGCAAAATAAACTTTTTTTTCTTTTCTTTTTACAATGACAGCAATAACATCCTTGAACAAATGCCTCAGATTCAAAGTTAATGGTCAAATTGTAACCATTATATTTAATGATGAAAAAAGATATTTCAGCAAATACAGTAACTGGGTCGTAGCACTATTTAATTTTTACCCATTATGAAAAATGAATGTGATCTAAGTTACTATTCTTTAATACTGTAAGTATACCGGAAGTTTCTTTTAAAGCTGTATATGCTTTACTTAAGTATAATTCATTGGGCCAATTTAAGTGATGTAATATTTTTCAGTCAAATGTACTTTCTGAATTAAATAATTGACAATTGTAGCGAATTAATAACGGGATCAAAGACCAAAAATCAAGAATTACTGAGTGAAACTGGTAGGATTTGAGAAACAGAGATATCTATCGATGATAGCTAGCTATAAAAAAGAGAGTCCATGTAAATACTAAATTGACAAGGAACAAAGATCAGGAGTCCCAACATAAAACCTTACTTATTAAACCCTTATGAGTCACTGCTTGATAGTAGGACTATGAAAGGGATTGATATCTGCATTTATAATATACATTAAAAAGTAACAGATTTGGCAGACAACCAGTTTCACTTGCTTACATAGATAAACATTTCCACTGTAAACAGTTTGGTTTAGATGTCTTAGATTGTTTAGATTTTATCGTTGTTTTATATATCGTTACCTTCTACCTTTTTCCCTAAAGCCTAATTGGAATAAGTTTGAATAAAGACGAAAGTAGAAAATTATTTATCTTCGCTCGCACGAAACATTGAAGAAATAGGCTATAACGGCACACGAAGATGTAAGAAAGAGGAACGACTTTGTTAGTACTCAGAGAGGTTTTCAAAAGTATTCAAAAAATAACTCTTTCAATTGTTGTTTGAAGAAAAATATATTCATCGTTTCAGCCTTTCGCGTATCTAAGAAAATATGTTTAAAGGTGTATGAATAAGCATAGCAACAACCTAACCATAGAATAACATGCAACGATGATACATTAACAAGATGTTACACAGACTATATTCACGTATTTCATTCAATTGAAATTTGGTGACTTGTCAACCACAGAGCTTTGCTTACAAAGCCGGAGGAATATTTGTGATATTTTGTATCCCGTAGATATTCTTCGTTTCGTTTTTAATTTTTTACAATCATCATTCATCTTCCTTCCCCAAAATCTACCCGAATGTGCAGGGCCATCAGATGGGAAATAGTGATCAAACTGAAAACAATTTTTTTCAGAAATTGATTGGATGGTTGATTTTTCGGTACTTTTCTACAGTAGTATAATCTACCTAACCGTTATCTTCGGTTTTTTATTGTTTTTTTTTTTTAATATTTTGACGTTTTTATCCATATACCAATTTTAATTAATTACACACTTTTATAACTTGCACACTGTTTTAACTTGTGAGCTCCTTTCAACATGCCGAGTATAGCAAACATCCTTTTCTTTGAAAGGAAATAAGAAAAACATCTGGTTTATTAAAAATATCAGCTGTGAAACATCCTGTATACACTATGCAACACTGATTTGCGAAAATTCCTGTATTCGTTTCTTCTCTTTTCTTTTTTTGGAAGTCACGTAACAACATTATGAAATTAATTTTGTATTACGAATATACAAGTAATTTCGCCACAGCGAAAACTATAAGATTGTAACCTTGCTTTCATGAAGATTTGGAAGAAGATTGAAGTTGATATCAAAATCTCAACCACCGTATTTAATGATGATAAACTAGCAAATAAATTTGCTGATCATATCAGTAGTTTAAATATATACACAGTTTTCTCGATTGGAGCTATCTGTGATTCAAATTCATATTCCTTAAATGCTGTGACAATACCAAAGTTTTCCATGTGTTTATTCGAACATTCTTTAGGTACTAGTGTAAGTCAATAATAATGACATAATGTTGCAATATTTTCCAGTAGAAGTAACCCAATGAGCTAGTGATTGAAAATGTCAAAATTAATGAGATTAACGTTGGGAATTTAAATGTTTATTGATTTAAATTTGAATCTGAGAGAAAATAGTTTTCCAAAGAATAATTGGCCTCTCTAAGAACGTCTCTATATTCTAAGAATTTTATGTAAATAGGTTACTGACAACGGAAAAGTTCCCTTAACCCCCATTTTACCCAAAGTATGGATATCTGCACTCATGTATTAACAGGTGACATAAACCTTACTAAAATACCATTTTTAGCTACATACAAACACAAAAACGTTTTCACTGTAATTCGTCGTCATTAGTCAAACTAGTCCTTTTTTTAGCTAATTTGTTGAAGCTTGATCAGAATCAGGGAAAATAAAAGTTAAATCTAGTGTATTATCACCAAGACAAAAACTGCATAAATATAGCTACATACGAAGATGATGCGGGAAATATAAACTATTCGGAATGGCATTCTAAAAACAAAAGATATATACTATATGGAAAATTGTGTTTCAATTTGTTGCTTCAATTTTCGTGTATTTGAAAACTATGATTAAATGAACATTATTTTTGAAAGCTCATTTTTAGTTTATAAAGCTTAATCACTTCATCACATCCTTTTTGATACCATAAATTATATAATCATTTTCAAAGGGGACTGTAATTTTACGAAAAAAAGCTCATTGCATATTAACTGCTTCTTAAAATTTTGAAACATATTGTCGAAGTGTAAATTTTGTACCGATGATAATTCAGAATAATCACTCTATCCATGTACTTTTACGGCGTAAATGACAACAACTGAGAGTTAGAAAACGTATCTTTGAAACAATGTTCTTAGCATCTCAAAAGATACACTGATACGAATTACATTACAAACGTTGAATTGTTTGAGATCTATAAGGTTTATCGTAAGGCTATAAATAATTAATTTGCTCAACATTCTTAATGTATGATTAGTTTTGCTTTGACCATATATGTAAGATTAGTTATGTGCTGTTGTTCTTTGTTGTGATTCGATGGTTGAATCATGTCTACGCATATTGTCCTGTGACAAACACTTAGCAGAGAGTTTAGAAATTCAGTCTGTTCGCATTATTGCCTCTTTACTATGAAATAGGTTTGGGCTGTTTACACCTTCGATGTAATACGTGGTTAATTCAATGGTTAGTTGTTTTTTCCCCTCACAGTTATGAAAACAGAAAAAAAGAACTTGAAACTTCCACATTGCCTGCAGTAAATCGTGAAAATAATATTCAAAAACAATTAATAAGAGCATTGAAATAAATACATTTTAAATTGAGAACGAAGATAAAAAGTTTCAAGACTCACCGTTCCATTGCAGCTACGTGTCCAAACAAAAATTAATGCTGCAAATATTAAATGAGATACTTGAAAAATTCATCTTAATTCAGTCGACCTTTCCTCCTCTAATGTATCTGTTGAGAATGATTATCACCCACAAAGGGAAAGACTCACAGGCCCAATGAACAAAAAAGTGTACGGTAGACAATAGGGAACCGCTCAAGAGAGTACATAGTGCAAAATCAAGACAGTGTCTTCACATGAAAATAATGCATTGTGCATCATTGCATGTCTATTACTACAGTAAAGAGAAAATAACTGAGAAAACAAATGTGATTTGGGAGGAACAATTTAACGTTACACTGAAATTTCGAAACTATAGAATTGTTGTCATTGCATCACACACTAAGTACAAAGGTTTTTTGTTATGCAGGTGTATGACATACCCCAGACATAACTGTTTTATGATGTGGAAATGATAAGATGTTGTGCATCAAGATAAACATGTAGAATATCGAAAAGTTTGTCAATTAGATGATACGTGTAGAAACAGACCTTCACTTGAATGGTTTATTTCTTTAGAATATGAAGATGATATTGAGGCGAAAAAATGGAGGGATTTGACTTAGAGGTGTTGAAGAAGAGTTAGTCACACATTCTTTGAATCTAAAACGGTAGTACAATGTATGATTTTGAATTATTTATAGGTACATGATTTTTATCCTAGTTTGCTTTTTGATTAACGGCACGAGCACGACCAAATGAAAACATCAACATTGCATGAAAGACAACGACGTTTTTTACATCAAACAATGCTTATGCCGAGTGACTAGTAATGTCTACTGTACTAGATAGAATGTTAATTTATATCTTTGACATTGGTTGTACGTATTTTTTTATATATTTTAAATTGATAATCATATCTCAAATAATCATCCGAAACGTCATAACCTGAGGATAGGATACTCACTTGCGCACTGTCTTTTATGTCCTAACGATGTATGATGAGAAGTATCTTGGACTTTTGCATTCATACAGTTCTAGGTTGGTGCTATGCATACCCAACTTCTGTTTGAAAACGATTAGACTTTCTTTGGAGGTGAGTTATGTGCTCTCATTGCCATTGTTATATGGTACAAAGGTCAACTGTGTTTTCGTGTATTGCACTTGATACAGTGTATGCCGCTAGGCACAGCATGCCCTTGTCTTTTGAATGCATACTCTTGACCAAGCTTCATTTGTTTACTTTTTTGTTTTTTGTTTTTTTGGGGGGTTGGGAATCAGAAAATATTTTGGTCATTAATTAAACAACAATAATATTCTACCTGGGTCCCTTCCCCTAACCAGTTATTGTAAGGTAACTGAACACCATGGAGTTTATGAAAAGGACCTGATAAGACTCGACTTTTTTAGGAAATCATCGACTTAGACCATAAATTTATGAGCTAAGGTAGAATGAAACAATTTTTCCATGCATCAATGCTTAAAATATTTCAAACATAACTATCCCTTTGTTTTGTTACAGGAAGGAATTGAATACGGGGCGGTTGTAACAAAAACTCACATCATTTTTTTTTTATCTGCCATTAATTATATTTTCAAAACTCATTTGTATTCGGTGTTTACTATTCACCGCATCCTGTATGCTAAGGCTCCGTAAAGGAATGATGCAATCGCAATGTAAAGAGATCTACAGAAAAGAAAGCTTACCTGCACAGACAAAATTCAAACAGACAAAATTTACCAAGCCGCAATGACCATCGATCTGCATAAATATAGGGGTCGCTGTTTGACTGTGATCACATTCTCGATCTACATTTCTGTTACTAGTTTGTCTGTACTGGAAGCCACTTGGGTGAGACCTTTCGGTAAGAAATAAATATGTCGATATACAATTTATGCTGGCCCCATTTGCTCGTATATAGTTCATGTCCATTTGCTCTTTCAGCGTTTCGGTACAATCGAATTACCTTGAACGATTGTCATAATACTCTAGAACATTATAGATCACAAATTTATAGATGTCACTTGAATGAATGTCTTTCATTTCTTTCCTTTTCAAATGTGGCAGATCTGTAGATCTTTCTGATCGAAATATCCTTTCTCTCCTTGATTTGTACTAAGACTCACTAGGAAGTGTTCTAAATGGCGGAAGGTATATGGGTAACCAAAACTAAGACGGGTCTTTTTTTTTTTCCTTAAAAGAAAATCCTAATAAAAAATTTCCCCAAGAGTCCTCTGCTTTTTTTATCAATTTATTTAAAAGTATCGATCTAATCGTACTCTGATTCAATAATTTTTATCTTTCGCAATATGTCAACCATATTGCAATTTGCATACATGTAGAAATGGTGCGATTAGAAAACTGCACAGGAATAAAAATGAAAGCACAAAGTTAAGTAAATTAAACAGAAAGTATGTTTTTTGTCTGACATCAAGCTGTTCTATGGTATTTCTGGGTGGCATCCACAGTCACAACATTACTGTCCTCATTTTGACTTGCTTTTTCTTTTGAAAAACAAATTGATTTGAAGTCCATACATATATATATATATTTTCATATATACATATATCGCCATCGACACTACTGTTATAAATGATGAATTTAATAGATTAAAGTATGTAAATAAAATGTGTAATTAATACGTAGATTTCCATTGCTATTGTTAGAGCTAGAAGTTCTTGATTATTATCAACATCATCGTAATACGTGCCATCAATATCAAACATCATCATCACTTTGACTTTTATTAATTTGATATCATTTTCATAATTACTAGGATTTCATATGTATCCCATTTTTCGTCATGTGTCATATCCGTTTTGTTTTCGTCATCATTGCCACCATTGACCGAAAAATGGCATTATCATCAATTACTATTTTAATCATTCCTATCATCACTCTTATCACTGGCACTATTATCTTAACGATACCAGTAACAGCGACTGAGATGTAGGGATGATAATGAATCTAATATGAATGACCCTTATCTCTACGTTTCACAACTGATAAACTTTTATATGATAAAACTTTTAACTTTTAAATTTGCAAGGTTATTTGTTGTTTGTTTATAGGTTTGGTTTTGAGCTTTTTATTTTATTGTTCACATATGTAGCTGATGTAGACGATGCTGGTGTAAAAGACGCAGGTCTTGTAAAAAAAATTCAGGACCTCTAACAAGTAAATAATGTATGTAGATGAACTCGGACTAAAACAAGTATAAAGCATTGTTATTCATGTACCCCCTCCCACAGAAACACCAACTGCAAAGTGAATGATAATTTCAACTCATATGAATAAACAGGGAATATATATTAGCTGAGATACGACATTTGCTTTCTTTAATACGTCATGAAGGTCTTTCATATGCCTTGTAGCTACGTATGAGAGTTAATTTGTCACAATCTTCTGATTGATAATCTCATTGAGATAAATCATATCAACATATCAATTTCAACGATTGCTATAGCAGGGGTTAAATTTAATTGATTTTAAATACTAAGAAATACAGTCAGAAAAGTTTCATTCATTGTTTATGCTAGGTAGCATGAAGGGAAGTCATAGTATCACTCCACTCTTTGATGTATATGTGGAAATTTTATTTTAAAATTCATCATTACAGTTGCGTTATGACGGAAGTGAAAGATTATTCTTACTTATTCGACACAGCCACAGAAAGGCACAGAAATCCTCTAATTAAACACAATATTTGGTCCGCTCTCTCACAATACCAGTCATGTGTGACCAGGCCAGGATCGGAGAGTGACTACATTGTCGACTGAAATCAGTATCGAGGACTTCTTGACTCGCGATGAATAAGATAATTGCATTTCCATTGATCAATAACTGACAAAAATGTGAAATTATTTACATTTAATCAATTGACAATTCAAATATTTTATGAGTTACATAATATCAAAATGTTCAAGGTAGGTAACGATGGCGATTTCCGCATGAAATTTACTCATTCTTCCCTGTTGCTGTCACAAGTCTCTTCTTCGCCATTATCTTTTCGCTCCTTTGCTTGTGAGGCGGACGTGGAATCAGACTTGCCGATCATTATGTCAACGGTAGAATCGTTGTAGACGACCGTCGGATTCAACGTCTCGGATAATTCATGTGACTCAAACCCTTCAATTCCCTCGAAGTCATAGTTTGGAAGTAAATGGGGACCGGAGTTATTTCTGTTTAAGAATCTCACTGGTATGTTCAAACTTCTCTTCCTGAAAAAAAGAAAGGTTTAATGAATACTTCGGACGTATCACAGGATGAAAACGGACGGCGGAGATTTAAAAACCAACATTAACGTTGACGAATGGTAGTTCGACGAACAAATAACTAAGAACCGTTGTCTTGATTTCACGAGACAATTTAATTTATTCACAACTTGATAACCACAATGTTATCAGATTGGTCTTGTTCGATGAGTGAAGCACTTGTAAAGTGGATTGGACATAACGAAATGAACGGCAGACAATATTTATGTATAACTCAAAAATATGTTTTTATACCTTTCAGTTAATGACAAATTCTGGCTTTGTACATTTACTTTGGGGGGGGGGGGGGAGCATGGTTGTAAAAAGAGTGTGATGGGAGACGGTAACATGAAATGGATCTGTCCCTAGATTAAAACTTGAGATTTAAATAGAAGTGTTGCATATCAAGGGACAAGCCTCGAAATTTACACTGTCGATACTGTCTTTTTGTTGTTGTTTTTTTTTCAGGAAAAAAATGATGTTTTCCAATGTTTTTCTTTTGTATTTATACTACAGTGCAAACTAATTTTCAAGGATTCCCAGTGTTTTCGGTTAAACAATGTTGAACATGAGTTTCGTTTTAGTTGAGAGATAAGCAACAGAACGTTTAACTTAGATGTATTTATAAAATCTGATTAACAACGTTCCCGAGAGTAATTATATTCACCATAAGTAAATTGCAAACCTTTTCGTCATCATCCAGGCGAAGCAAAGTAAGATCATAATCGCTAAGGCGATCAGGAAGGCAACCGAACTAACTACCACATAAGCTGCATACAGACAAAAATACGTAGAAATAATATTTTTCATATGTTGGTCTCATGTGTCCAATAGCCAAAATGATAAGAAGCATTGAAAAGTAAAATATTTTAAACATATACAAATCTACGGGAACAAAAGATTCGCTACGATGCCATACAAACAAGAAATCTAAAGTTAAAAGCAATAATATAACCTTAACGTAAGACTACTTATTTTGGGAAAAAAATTAGGAATGACCAAGGAATGACTAAGAATCATGCATACCAGATGTATAAACTCATTTAAAATTAAGTAGGAGTGGACCATATGTTCTGTTCATATACAGAAAAAACTACTTTATAAATCCTGGCATGAATACATTTATACATCACTACATAACTCTGTAAGTATTAGCAATGGAAATTACTAAACAGTATTGATTAGGATGGTAAGATGACTAACAGTTACTAACGCTTAAATTTGTTTTTAAATTCGATCCATTGACAAAAATTGTGTTATTTTAAACATACCAAATGATGTAGATCTTCCACCGTCAATTGTAAAAGTGGAAGTCACAGGAATTGTTTCAGTCTCCCCTTGAGTTGTAGAAGCACCGACTTTTGTTACCTTCTTTGTGGTTATATCTGGAAACACAAGAATATACAGAAGTAGGTCGCATACTAATGAAAACATTAAGCTGTACGAAACAATATAGCCTGACAGTACGATAGCAATAAACGGTTATTGAAACAGGGCACCATATTGTGTGAAAGGCTAATAAAGGCTTCCAATGACAGGTAAATCAAGATGAATATCTAGACACTAAAAGGTAAAGCTGTAGATCTACCACCGTCAGTTGTAAGAGTGGAAGTCACAGGAATTGGTTCAGTCTCCCCTTGAACTGTATCAGCATCGAATTCGGGCACCATATGGTGTGAAAGGCTAATAAAGTTTTTCGATGACAGGTAAATCAAAATGAATATATAAACATTCACTAAAAGATAAAGATGTAGATCTACCACCGTCAATTGTAAGAGTGGAAGTCACGAGAATTGGTTCAGTCTCCTCTTGAACTGTATCAGCATCGAATTCGTTTACCTTATTTGTGGTTATATCTGGAAATACAAGAACATAACGAAGTAGGTTGCATACTAATACAAACATTAGGCTGTACAAAACAAGATAGCCTGACAGCAAGAAAGCAAGAAACGGTTATTTTAGCTCATGAAATAGGGCAACGGATGGTGAAAAAGACAATAAAGGCTTTCTATGACAGGTAAATCAAAATGAATATATAAACATTCACTAAAAGATAAAGATGTAGATCTACCACCGTCAATTGTAAGAGTGGAAGTCACAAGAATTGGTTCAGTCTCCCCTTGAACTGCATCGGCATCGAATTCGTCTACCTTATTTGTGGTTATATCTTGAAATACAAGAATATAAAGAAGACGTCTCACACTTACACAAAAATGAAAAATGTACGAAACAAGATAGCCTGATAGCAAGTAAACAATAAACAGTTATTTTAGCGCCTGAAGTATTGCAGCAGACGATGAAAAAAGCTAATAAAGGCTTTCAATGACACGAAAATCAAAATGAATGTGTAGGCAATCCCTAAAATTTTTCTACCAGATAATTACAAGTGTAATTTCAAAACTTATGCATGAGAGTCAAAGTTAATTTGTGACGATTTCTACTGGTAATTGAATGATTTTGATAGTCTTGTCACATAACTTGATATCAGAAACTTAGATAAAGGATATAATTAAATGTGCATTACATACCAACATTTAAGGAATAGTAATACACATTGAACCCGGTTCCAGATAAAATGCCAATGACAGTATATCTCAGAAAGAATACGTTTTCCGAAGATGTAAACGTCCAGTTTATGAAGCTTGTATTAAACGACTCCTTACAAAGTTCGAAGATCTGTGTTTCAGAGTCGCTGCCTCCGTCAAAAAGCTAAAACAAGATTCGTTCGTAGGATGTAAATTGGAACAAATATAGCAGATTTAAGGCAAACGTAAAAGTAAAACGTACCAGCTGTTAATCTTTTACGAAATGGCATCATGAATTAAATGGAAATAAAGCACTTAGAAAACAAACTAATTTGTAAAATCAATAATTGTGAATACAATATGACACAGTGGACAATTCAAAATACGGCAAGACGACGTTCTTGTTTTTAATGAATACGTTTCTCACAGATATAAATTAAGTTATTTGTTGTTCAAGAATAATTTGTTCACTCAAACTTGAAACGATGCACTTTCCGTATGCGTAATCTTTTGAGCACGATGAAGCTTTTGTAGATGTTTATTGATGAGCTGGAACATTTTAACAATAATTTCAGCTTTTTTCGTTGTATGAGAGGTTGGTGCATTGTACACGTGTCTTAGTTTGATCGGCAGGGAACTAACGAAAAATTTGAGCGTTCCTTACAAAGAAATTTTAATGGATATTCTCTAACGTCTCAATGGTCTGTCGCAAACGTTATTCTTCATTCACTAATGCTAATGGGTGTACATCAAATGGCGGGAACTTATCAAACATATAAGGGCATATCGTACTTGCAATTAATCATATTGCTACCTTGTAAATATCTTTAAAAATATCATGTGTCTGACAGTCTTGCCAGTATAATAATTTCTTACGCAGAAGTAACAGGCATTTTCCTGGTAATATTTGAATCTTTGGACAATCACATCATTCACAGACCTATTTTGACAATGTAAACCTCATTTCCTTTAGACTAAACCTACTGTCCTTACATTTAGTGATCTATGAATCTATGGGCTCATAGATGAGTCAAAGGAACAACAGATATTGTGTGTAACATGTATAGAAACAGGATCCTTCAGGGGAAACTTTTTTTTTTACTTTTATGAAGTAAAGTGACTACAGTCAATAAAGAAGGCGCAGGAAATTTTATGAACGACTCTAAAGCAGTGCAAAGTCCAACGTGTAAACATAACAGAAAAGGCTCCTAACAAAATCATTAGGTCGCTCAAATCGTAAAGGACTACTTGTGTTAGACACTAGTTTGCCTTTCTCCCCTTCATGTGCTTTTTACACTATGAAAGACGTACATTTTAGGGAAGGCATTCCCTAATATATAACGAATGTACTAAGCACGTGACGTAAACATTTAGCATATTTTAAATTTTCAATTTATGGAGACGGAATTACAAAGCAATGAACCAGGACTCTTATATGAACATTTTTTTTTTCTTCCTCTTTACCTACAATAAGCAAAATCTATTTTGGACCCTGAGTCCCTGTCTGAGACCAACAAATTTATATCAATTGACGTAAAGTTTAACATACCTCAAGATTATTCAGACATTGTCCATTGGTTTCATCCTTCACAAAATCAGTAACTATCAAATAAATTCTAGAAGTTTCTGTCACTTTTATTGTCCATTCCAGGCATGTCACGTTGCTGACGTCGGTAGAATTCAAGTATCCCGGTGAGGTGATCGTGCCATTCTCCGAGAGTAATATCTCATTGTTACAAACTACCAACAGGGTAAAAATAGGAAATCGTACCTTTCTATTGTGCCTATGTCCTTAAACCGTTAGTGATAATTCAATACACTTTAATGAAATATATTACCCTTACACTTTCCTCTACTTCTATTTCCACTAGTTTTTTAGGGCTATATATAATACATATATATATGCTACATATGATATATATATATATAGATGATATAGATATATATAGATATAGATATATAGATAGATATATAGATAGATATATAGATAGATATATAGATATATATAGATATAGATAGATATAGATAGATATATATATATTATGTAGCAAATAAATGCTCAAAGAGTCTGTGCAGTCATAACTTTGATTTTTTTTTTTTTTTTTTGAAAAATCAGCCACAGGTTATTTAATTTACTGATAATCCCCGTGATTGACTTGTCTAATGTGACTATAAGGTATACCAATAACAGTTCCGTTAAGTTGTCTCTTACATAGCAAATGTGACAACAATATATATATTTCGTCCAATGGTGACAACGACTCCTACTTGGATCATAGAGACAGACTTAAACATCTATAAACAAATATGAGTACAGTAAAATGCCTTTTCTACTGGCAATCGGACATTGATATCAGCAATTCATGAAGGAATGGTCTTACCTTGTCCATTACAGGACAACATCACGGAGAACACAATTAATGAAACCAGGGGTTTCATCTTGGTTTCCACATCAAAGTACTCGACAACGCTTGCAGTCACTTCCAGTTGAAAGCAGGTATTAGCAGGGATATGGCGGTAAATAATTCACTTGGTGTTTGATATTTCACAATGTGTCTTTGTATTTTTAAATTCTTGTTGTGTGGCAAGTTATGATAGCTTTATTTTGTTGTCCTATTGGCTGTACTTAAAGCGGCTACACAGATCATTACATACTTCCTATCTTTCCAAGCACCATCTTACTATTGAGGGTTTAACGAGAATGACTTAGAAAACAAAAGTAATGCTCCACACATTTCTTATTGTACTTCATGAGAAGAAGCGATCTTTTATGTGACGATTTTTGTCAATTTGAAATTTTTCAAATTTAAATGACATAAATTTACGTTAAGGCTGCTTATTTGCAAACCATTTGAGTATTTTGACTCGTGATTACTGCTTTAACATCCCTCTTAACTTTTAAGTTCTTTCTTACGTTCTCTCAAGTGTTTTCATGCCACTAGATGTTCCTGAACTTTGAACAACTTCGTTTCAAAATTGTCTCAAAAGAAAAAACTACTAGCCACGTTCGGTATAAAAGGTACAATGAGGTATGGAAAGGTGCAAGCATATATGGTGTAGGATTTCCATAGTCGGAGTCAAAGCAGAGGAAAAAGAGTCAGATAGAATTTTGACATAAAAGCACACATTACTCTATGTCATTTTGCAAGTTTCAGCTATAATTATGGCAATATCAATTGTAACATAAACGTATATAAATGTCACTTCAGGGTACTTGTCTTGTATTCCATCTTCTAAATATAACCAAAGGTAACACAAGAGTCAAAAAGAGATAAATGCTACTTTCGAAATTCTTTTCTCATATAATTCCACTTTCATGATAACAATAGCGAGAAACAAAGTGAAGTAAATGAAAATGTGCAATAGAGATCTTATAAAGCTTCTATATTTGTCTAAAGACAAAGAATTACACTTGCAGATGAGCTAGTATAACAAGATAGCAAAAAGACACAAAATCTACATATACGACTTATTGCAACAAACATTCCTATGAAAAAAAAACAGGCTTTTGATTGACGTTTGAAGACGTTTTGACTCACAATCGTTAACAGTGAAACATGAGAGGAATTTCAAAGTTTCGGTTTACAGAAGACAAAAGTCTTAGTGCCAGTTTGGAGGTTATGACCATATCAACAGACGGTGAAAGCACGATACACTCATAAGACTTTGAAAATAAGTAGGAGCAGTTTTATGAACGCATTCATGAATGACCAAAATGATTTTAAAATGAATACGAAACTGGTACAGACATCGTAACTCTTCAAGGATATCGATGACATTCTGCTTCCACAACAAATATCGTTTCTCTCACCTACAAGAAAGGTTATAATGACTTATCATTCTAAAACAGGTAGAAATAACACAACTTACTTGCTGATAAAAAAGAGACATTGATCTACAAGAACAGTTAAGTTTTATGCAATGTTCATACAACTTTCGACTCGTTTCAAAATAAACTTGCTACCAAGTAAAATAAGCTTGATGTTATCAGAATTAAGTTTGAGAAGGAGCGAGACATTCACCGCCCAAAGTTTTAATGCAAGAGACAATGTCAAAACAGAAAGTAGGTAAAATAAAATTGTTAATAAAAAAAATGACTAATAAAATGTTTACAAATCTGATGTTCATCAGCCATGACAGTAGATCCTCCCTATATACGATGGAATAGAACGACATTCCTGTATAAGATCAATAAAATCGAACCTAAGATCATTGTGGAACGCCAAATATATCATCATATTAAATCATCGGTGTCGTCAGATCAACAATTAGAAATATACACTATCTGTCTGTGTTCAATTGCAAAAGAGGAAAACCGCTTCAGAACAGAACCAGTAACTCTGTAATACCACGACGTAGGCCTCAGTAGTATAGGATGTGGAAATGGCACCTTTTTTGAGGTGGGTAATTGAGGTGGGTAAATGAGGTGGGTAATTGAGGTGGGTAAATGAGGTGGGTAAATGAGGTGGGTAAATGAGGTGGGTAAATGAGGTGGGTAAATGAGGTGGGTAAATGAGGTGGGTTAATGAGGTGGGTAAATGAGATGGGTATGGGGAAGGGAAAGAGCGGGAGAAAGTTATGATCAAGGGTTACGTTGTACAAGAGCGGGAGACATGGGTAGAGAAGGTAATTGAATAGAGAGGAGTTCGTAACAAACTTGGGAAAACTACATCCGGTGAGCCTACTCTCGTTGTTTTTGTGATAAATATACATAAACGGATCCACTTTATGTCCTTAGTGTCATGAAAGTGAGCTGGTTACATTTACCAGGCTGCCACTTCTCACATACCGAGAGCAAGAAGTCTCGCTTTATCATCCTGTGTCTCAATACGAACACACGACATGACGCAATCACGATAGCTGTGCTCAACCTAGAAGATGGCGCTCTTTCCCTTCCCCATACCCATCTCATTTACCCACCTCATTTACCCACCTCATTTACCCACCTCAACAATGGTGCCATTTCCACTTCCTATACTACTGGCCTCTCTGACCATCCTTCATCTTAATATTGCTCCATTACTATTTGCACGGGCCTTCGCTTATGTTTCATGCTGTATCTGTTGTTAAAATGAGAGGCCTTCCAGCCTCACCTCTTTACTGCTTTCTGTGGTTCAACTTGTTGCTAATCCTCGTCGCCTTAGGCCAGTTTCATTATCTCAAGCGGTGATGATCAACATGGTCATTTTAAGTATAGATCTCGGAAAGTAGTTCAGGTGTGTCAATCCAATGTCTAGTCTCTTTTCAGCTGCGTTACAGGTATTAGGTGTCTCGTCCATAGGCTAAACATTTGTAATTGAGCATGGAAGAGGGTTGTTGGAACATTTTAGCACAATCATACCGTCATGTATAGCAAACAACTGCTTTCAAATTGATGCCATCATGATTAATTTCTGCTTCGATTATACTCTATCCTAAAATACAGCTTTTTTGGATGCCAAATATTATTAGATTTCTTTCTCAGAAGTGGTATTTGTCACAGCAATTGGAGCTTCAGCTGGTAGTTGAACACGATCTTCTCCAGTGGGTCTGGTTGCATCCCAGCTTTCATATGCAACATTCACTACACATCCCTCTTCTTCATCGTTGTTCATTTCGTTACCTCCTTCCGTAGGTTGGACCGAACCTTCGTTGGAGCTAGTTGAACTAGCAGTCTCTTCGGAAGGAATGACTCCATTACTGCGGTACGTGAAACCTCCATTTGAATTTCCTATTACATGAGTTTCGGGTGACTCTGTCGCGTGTGGGTCCTGAACTGCGAAACGGAGTCTGTTAATGATTTGAATAAGTACTTTTCAATATGGTGAAAAAGAAAATGTACATCGCACATAAAACTTTATTTCAAGGCGAATAGTTGGTGTAAGAAAAAAACTATTCATTAAGTATTCTGCGCCAGTACCCATTTATGCTCCCTCCTGGTAATCCTTAACTTACTTTAAAACTTGAACTGATTGTGTGCGTACTGAAAACATGGAAGGATAATTTTGTTTCATGTTAACATTCTCTTCATCTTTAAATAAAGGCGCTGGGTTGTACATGGACTGACTACACCTTTCAATGAATGAACTGCAGTGAATGAATTACAGTAATTACTGTAGTAACTTTGGGTTTGGCATCAAAACAGTAAAAAAGCAGAAATCATATTAGTAATTTAACGATTCTTACTATGAGCGCATACATATTGAATATGAAACAGAACAGGTCACATAGGTGAATTAAAAACATACTACTCAAGTCATCCCTCCGGCTAGTATCAGGAATTGTAACTGTTGATGAAAGGAAGTACTGTATTTTCAAATAGGCTACAAATTGATCAAATCATTGCGCCGTCATTAATCCCCACTTGTTGTAACTAAACACTTCCCATTGGCTGGTTCAAAAAAGTACACTGTTGATGTGCATGAAACCCGTCAACCACTATACCATGGTGTATTACACTTTTTGTCGTGATGTTAGAAGAATTTGAAATCATATAGCAGAATTAAAATTTGGAACCTATTTATTTTGCAATCAACTTTTGCACATGAAATTTTAATGTATCAAACTTTTATGTACTCACGCAATCATTTTAACATCTAGATCATTGATTCCCACTTTTAGTGGGTCAAGAGGACGGTACAGTCTAGCTGGTGACAATTGGTCATTTGAAAAACTAAACTTCGTTCTATGTGAACTGTAACTCTCAGGTGTAAAATATAGAATTTAGTCTCCTCTAAAGTTACTTTTCATGTCCTTTTTTCTTCAATTGCATTATATTTTACACATTTCAATGGAAGGGATGGGTTATTACAATAACTCGGCAAACCATACTAGTTACACTGACAATTATTGTTACAATTGTTATGATTCGATACAGTTAAATTGATGGAACAATAAAGATCTGTAATTTTGGGAACAATCAGACAGTACGTATTTTGATTTGTACTCTATTAGCAGCCTTATTTGGAGCAGTTTCACAAATCCATAGATCAGAGATATCAGAGGTTAAATGGCAGGACTAGAGTGTTTACGGTTATCATTCTTTGTGCCCTCTAAAGGAATTTCAAATAGTGATAACGTTCAAGATTCTCTCCTAGTCAACATACTTACTTGCGAGTCCTTCGAGATCTGTAAATGGCAAAGGAGAGTAGTAGGATAACCAAAAGGACGAACACCCCAACAACGGCTTTAGCATGACAAAAAAATAATACAAAAATAAAATAATACAGTCATAAGATTGTACAGTATCCTTGTTAACAATAAAAAAGAATGAGAGTAATCTTAATCTTAATAGAACATTTCTCAAAGAGGCTGACTTGTATTCTGATCTTAGGGAAATCCAAGACACTTTTCCCACGAATCTTTTTCACCAGTTTGTTCGTCAAGCGCCGAAATTCAGATACATTTAATAAATATATTAACTATTACATCAAATATAAAATGATTCAAGAGGCTGGATCTGATTCGAATCTTAATAAGTGATGACTGTTAGGAATTTGTTACTTAGAATTATTCCTAAAACATGGCAGATGGACCTGCAGTATGTGAATCAACAGATCTAAGCTCCTTGTGAGTATTCTATATGTCCCAACCCATCAATCACGAAATGTACAAAGACATGATACAGACATGAAGATATAAAGATATTAAAGTGTCATGATTATGCAAGTTATTAAAAGTCACATGATATGCAGTTAGAAAATGTAATGACACCATGTGTTCTTTATGTAAGAATGGCCCTCGGTAGTGTGTAAATTTATTGTGAAAGTCAATTGGCGATGATTCGTTTAAGTGAAGCTGCCCCGCTATATAGGTAGAACTTGCCTTACATTGTCGAGTGTAGCAAGCAGTTTAATACATTACTGCCATTGTGTATGTGTCGCCTTCATATGTCAAGCTTTCAAGCTCAAAGAGGCTTATTGAGTTGTTCTATGAAATTCGTTTAATTTTCCAATGTGCTACATACAAATGAACATTGATGAGTGTGTAATAAGTTTGTTTTTGAAAATCTGTGACCGGACACTTTCTACATAAGTCCTTAGTCATATACACATATTCAGTACAAATCAGGATCAAGAATACAACGTTTGATAGTTTTCATGACTCTTGGATGGAAAACCAGATTAATTAACTAACTGTAAGATCTAATCATATATTTGTACCCTTCATACTCATCACAAACTTATCGATACTAACTCAATAAGCCCCTTTAATAAATGTGATGCCGCGGGACGAGGGAGTTCTTAGCAATACCATAGAGTGTTATTTCAGGCACTGAAGTCATACGCTAGAGAAACTGCTACGAATGATTCTTGCTCTCCCTGCAACAGTTTTTTTTTTTCTTTTAGCGGCGAGGCACCATACATTTTCAACAAATAACAATCTTAGGAGACAAGTTCATGTCGAGTGACAAACTGATTATGTGGCACGAAGGAACATAGGCTGAGGCTATAACCAACAGCAGGCTTTTCTCAGGGAGGTCCGGTAACAACTCCCCGTTTTTAACTACATGATTCTTTAGTGCTGTAATTCTTTTTCAGGGTAATGTGAGTGCCGACAACTCGGAGGTAGCTCCGGGTGGTGCTAGAGGGACATATTTGCAGAGAAAACATGCTGAGACAGCTGATGTGGCACTTTTATTTTTGTGCTAAATCCTAGATTTGAGGTAGGCTTATGTAAATAATCGCATTTGGAATAAATTTTTGCTTTTTGTTAAAGTTTTTTTCAATATCGTACACATTTGGGGACACCACAGATTTTTACTCATTGACCCGTTAGTTTGTTAATATTCTCTTTATATTGCACCTGACGTTACTCTCGCAATTTGCATTTTATACTTAACCTTTCAAGTGTTAATTATACGTCATGAATTTACTTACGTATTACGTAAATCTTATCTGAAATCCACGGCTTATTTTCCTCTTTTTCTTGGGGTGTAGTTGACCACAGGGGGGTAGTGTGATAAGGAGTTGATGTGATCCGGTTTGACGGTGTCTTCGTGCCTGTGGCAACCTCATCAGTTGTGAAAGTGGTGACCTCACTTTTCGATGGTGTGGTGATTTGGGGTGGTGTGGAAGACGAAAAAGTGTTGACGATCGTGGCAATACTTGTTGAATGTCTATCTTCTCTATCTTTTGTAGAGGTTATGTATGGTGATGTAGAACGACCGGAAGTCGCAGCCGTTGTGTCATCATGGGGTCCCGCTGTTGATATTCCAGATGTGGTGCCAATGCCTTTACTAGTGTTTGGTGATTCACCAGGAGACTTTGATGAACTCTGCAAACTACCGGTAGTCGCAGACGATGTGTCACTGATAGTCCATACAGTTGATATGCTGTGAGTGGCGTCAGTACCTCCACTCGTTGTGGAACTGTGGTCTGTTTTAAAGCCGGTCGTCCCTGTTGACATGCTACTTGGGGTGGACAATGTTGGGGTCGTGGTTACTGCTGGTGATTTAGATACCGACCTCTTGGCGAGTCCTACAAAATAAGCACAACACTACATTGAAATATGCCAGACAAAAGAATGGATTTAAACCAGATAAATGATGCATCAGATTAAGCAGCCCAACCATCCTGCAAAAGCAAAAGGTTGCTGGTATGAATTTAGCATTATCTGAAAGAGGTGAGGGACGTATATTTACGATTTTATAAGTGGTTTTCCTTTTCAGCGTTTCCCCACATAACGTCAATAAAGTAGGATTTAATTGAAAGAATATGGTAGCCTACCGCAGGCCAAGAATTTTACTTGAGTATATTTGTCTGATGTTTCTAGTAATCTGGAACGAGATACCTTTTGAAAATAAAGGTAGTCTTCTATTTGTCTGGAGGCACGATACAGTACTTGTCATTGAGTGAAGAACATGGACATATGTGCACATTCCCGTTTGAGTTCTGACGTTATACCCATAGCTGTTAACGTTAATACAGCTGTGAGAAAACTACAGAGATTTAAGCCCCCCCCCCCCACCATCAACTTTAGACAGATGGGAGAGGATGGGGTCATCAAGTAGGAAAACGTAGCAAATTAAAAGGATTCATTAAGTTGATACCTTGCTGTTTAGCAACACTTACATGATTAACTATATTATGTATTTTAATTTTATATAAATGTTAATGCATTTAGCGTGTAAGTCTGTATTAGTAGTAAATGAACAACCTATTTGTATTGTAACGTTTGCCAGGACCGGTCGTGTGGTGAGTGATCAGGTTGGTGAAGGGGGAGGGTGAGAGCCTGGAAAGGTAGGAGCTGGATGACACCGATGAAAATACATGAGTACACTAACAGAGCATGTAAGGTTTAGAAAACATAATTGAAGTCGTCACCTCTGCAGCAATACCAAGCAAATGAAGAGGTGATAAATTAATTCATCAAGTTAATAAACAGCAAGTGCAGTAAGCTAACAATCATACTATGCTATCGCAGCTAATTAAACTTACGCGGCGTAAACAGTAGATAGTAGTGTTAGGCATTGCCACTAAAACTCAGCGGCTAAAACGCAGCGCGGCTGGGACTCATCAGCTAAACGGAGCGCAGCTGAAACTCAGCAGCGTTGAAGATGAATTCGAGGCACCTCAGCAGCTGAACATACGCAATGCAGCTAAGAGTCAGCAGTGTAAGCACTACCCAGAGGAAACGGCTCCATTAACAAGTCAAAAATAAGTCCCTAAAAATCGCCCATCACCAGATGGATAAAAATTCGGCATAGATTCTGCCTAGGAATAGTGTACAAGTACACCCTAAACTACTCAATAAAATCATGCCGTACATAGCATTATAAAGCACCCCGTAATCGTGTAAAATCCCATACAAAACATGTCCTATGCAAGTAAACTGACCAATTACTTCACATCAAGCAAGGTTGACATACACAAAGGTCTAATCACAACATGATCAAATATTCTATCCCGTAGTACGTAAGCAAACTAACCCCGTCTCACTGTCTGAACGAACCCCCGTACTCCCCTGCTCGGGAGAACAAAGTCAACCTTGTGAACCGGAAGTCTGAAAACTATGGCAGCACTGAATCACCACCCCGCTAAACGGATCGGCACAAAGCTCAAAATACGGTTTTACTTGGTAATACCACATTACCTGCACATAAACGCATACAATTAGTTAAGAGACAGCGTCAACGAAATATTATTTAGTTTAACAAGGGTGTTCAACAAGGGTGTGACCACGAACATCGGAAAAGATTTTTTTTCTAATTGGTAGATAGACACTTCCCACCCACCAATAGACCTCACCAAAGCCCTACCCGAAACACAATTAAAACTAGAAAATGTGGTAACGAATATATCGCAACGACCACATACTATCAATGATTGCTCCTGCCCCAGTTTATTTTGAAACGTTCTAGCAGTTCTACAGAAGAAAAGACGTGCAAACGAGAAAAGAACCATCTTTGCAAAATAACAATTTTCGTAAAATTGACATTTTGTCGACTTTATAAACTCCTTAAAATGACTAAAATATGAAATTTGTTACTTTGACGTTATTCAGCATCTTTTTAAAAAGGTTAGAACTAAGGGACGTTGTCATTTTGTCGAGATAAAACAACTCGTCAAAATGACAAAATTAAAATAACTGTGATTTTACGGAGCGACAACATTTTCTCAAATTGGCCAAATTCACAAAACTGCCATTTTGACGAATTTCAACATCTGGGCAAAATGGCAAAATTCGACAAATTACCATTTTGCCGAGTTCCAACATCTCTTCAAAGTAAAAAAATATGAAACAAATTTTGCCCAGATAAAACAATTCATCAAAATGGCAAAATTCGGGAAAATTGTCATGTTGACTGACTTAGAATATCTTACCAAAATTGCAAAATTCCGAAAATTGTTAATTTGCCGAGTTCGGACGTCTAGTCAAAATACCGTTTTGTACTAGTTTGTTATATATCTAAGATGTTGCGCATGTTTAACAGCTTAAAATAAGCTGGAAGTCTCCGTGTATGTTCACGGCATTGTTTACAAACAGGGCAATCGTGTCCATGCAGCATGGCGTAAACAAGTCCAAAAAATGTCTTTCACACTGGGAAGCATGCACCGACTTTAATAGACTGGTGGACTTTACAAAGACACCTCTTTTTTTGTAAAACACACAAAAGGGAAAGCATCCAGAGTTCATGGCGTCTGTCTCAGAGTGGCATTATTAGGTGAGCTATCTCTGAGCGGAAAAGTTTGTTAAAAACAAAAAGAAAATGTCCAATATGCATGCTACCTTCGAGTTTTGGTTAAGACCTAGGATTCAAACTGACAGACCTACTTGCGAGCGAAGCAGTGTATGTCATATGTGGAAACTTCTTTGAAATAATTCAGTGGGTTGCCCACCTGGATCCCACTGTTTACTTATCTATTTTGCACAAGGTGAAAAGTTATCATCAGGTAGCTGTGCATGTCGACCTCCACAGAAAAAAAGATATTCATAAACTTTTCCACGATGATACACAGATGATTTGCAACAGTTTTAACGTGAAATGAAAGCTCCAGTCACTTCTAACTGAACTGTCCTAACTTCGGTTACGAATTCCCCCCCCCCCCCCCTTCTTATCCAGTATACCAGAGACCGTCTTTGCTTTCTTAAATTGCCAGATGCACCGTCTTTCTCATTGAAAAAATAATTAAAATACAGAAGTATTAAATTCATTTCACACTCTCAGTTTTCTTCATTTTTTTTTTATTTCAACGGTTCTTAAAAGATTCTGTGAGTTTTCCGAAGTTACACACTCGTAATCACATACAGGTGATCAGTTTCTAGAGAACAAATTTTGATTCACGCAACCTGTGTGCAATTTTCAAGTACCCGCAATTTTGTTTGACTGTAAACAATTGACATGTAAGGTCAGCTGTTACGTATTTTGTATTTTACGTATACTGGCAGGCGGTTTAAAGCATTTCCACAAATCTGCTCTTCCATGGAGGAAATTTGCTGAAAATATAAACCTGTCAGCACAAATGTGTATGAAAGGTCATTGCAAAACCACCTTTGTTACGATCGAACAATACAAGGTAAGACTTAAGGTCATGCTTAAACTTCTCACGCATTAAACTTCAACATCTTTCGGCTTTTCTACAATTTTGATAGATTAATTTCATCCCAAGATTATTCATCGTCACTTTACTAAGGAAGTAGCCGAAAAGTAAAGAAAAGTTTTACCAGATAATGTAGTAAGACATCTGTCCTGTTTGACTCTAGGTCTGATCATAGACATGACGGTTAATTACAATAAAGAACGGCAATATCTAAAGAGGTACCACACTGAAATCAACTAATTTTAAAATGCACAACAATAACGTGTGCAACAGTTTCTGGTGATATTACATTGAAATGTGTAGGTGAGAAAATTTAGCTTCTAGCCACTGAGCTTTTATATTCATTTAATTCATTACGACATTTACATGTTTCTGTCACCTTCTTGGTTGAGCGGGTTATTAATTTGTACATTTTCAATAACAAGGAAGTACAAACCCTTACGAGTACATTAAAGTTTCACAATCAAACCCATCTTCAAGGACTCGTTATCAGTTCCTTTTCGTCACGAAGAAACGAGGAAACGAGCTTTAAGATGATATAGTTCTTATTAATCACACGTACGTTGAATGAGCGTAAATAATTTAAAACAGAAGTCAGAGAGCGATATGGTACACTTCAAAAAGCTATTTGAATGTCATCGATCATTAGCCTCGGTCCATCACAGTGGCCGGTGGATTGTCCCTTTTATAATTCTTTTACTCCCTTCGACAAACTGTCCGAACTCCACAGCAGTTATGGACTAGTTTTCCATAGATGACGACCTTTGATCTTGGAATATTTGTTTAGAAAAACACGTTTTATTCATTATGATTTCGTAATGAGGATATCGTTCGAGGAGTTCTTCTCATAAAAGTTACGTTGTTAAACAAGAACTCTCTGTCTCTAATGTCTGGCAGTATACCTCGTGTGATGTCACATGAAATCCCTCCATGTCAACATACAAAAGTTCACCACTAATTGTTAAGAGACATTTTCAGGAAACATGAAGCTAAATCAATCTGTTAACCTGAGTGTCAGTAATGCAAACATTGATTCCAACTTTCATTAATTTCTATTGGTATTAATCACATGATAAGAGGTCAAACTGACGAATCAAAAGAAAAACAAAAAGGAAATGAATAAAACATATGATTTCCTACTTAATATCAAATCACACCCGGTTGACATAAACTGTAGTACCATCTATAAAATTCGCTCCAAAAAGATTATGCAAAGGGACTCGTACGTGTAAATTTCAAACTGAGCGAAATTAAAATTTACCCCCCAAAGAGACATATTTTATACACATGAATGAAGGTATTAGTTAATACATGTAGTGCTGAACTAATTACTCTCGTCTTCAATTAAGCAAAATGGAGTGGTCGTGTATTAAATTTAGCATTACTTTTTAATGATTATTTCACCACTTTTGTATTCCTTGCCGAAGGCAGGCAAGGAATCTAAGCTATGATGTGTGTGTTTGTATGTTTTCACCTGCGGACACTGCTTTAGCAGGTCGCAATCTTAGCAGGGCTAAAGCAAGAGGCTCGCATGTCCCTCCTCGCTCACGCGGAACTCGTAACTGGCAGAGCTGCAAGAAAATTCACATTCGCTACTCAGTGGTCTGGTCAACTGACAGCCTGAGCCCAACGTATTATTTCGGTAATCACGTGCTGCATGTGCCTATCCGAAAAAAGGAATATCCAGTGCCTTCCTTGCTGGGACTGTTCTCGTGTCCCAATAAGGCAATGATTGTGCGAGCTGTGCATGTGTGTATGTAACGTCCTGGCTTGTAAAGACGGTACCTCAAGAAGGGAACTCGAACCTCAAAATTGGTGTCTTGGTAGTCCATTGTAAGTAGACGATCCCAATTGGTTTTCATGGAGGTCAAAGGTCCCTTGATGTCAATAGAGGTAAAAGTATAAAACAGTATCAAAGAGGATATCTCTGAATTTAATTGTTGCTGAAACTTCCAAACTGCACTTGATGAGTAGATAATCTCCGTCATTTTCATGACAGTTAATTTACATGGTAGGTAAGTAGAGTTCATAGTTTGAAATGTTTAGGTGCTTGAACTTCAAAATTGATTTGCAAGTAATTACTTTTTGCAAGGAATAACAAAGTCATGTAACTATCTGGGTTTGGCATTTACACAACAGAGAACTATTGTACTGTTCATTAACACTTTTCCTACTACTGGGTCGAAGGTTGTAGACTCACTTTTATTACGCCAGTAACTTTTAAAGGTGAAGTCTTCAGTAGTACAGTATTTCATTTCTCAAGAATACTGTTGCTGGTTGTGTGAATTTTTACTTTGGCTTTCTGCTACATCTCCTGCTATTTTTAATTTCACCAATAAGATAACTGAGGCTTTTGAGAACAACATTGTTCGTTTAGTATATTTCTTTATTTGTTCAAGGCATTTAATAGTTTTAATTATGATTTATTACTTGATAAATTAGAAGGCTATAGGATCAAGATTATAGCTCTAATATGGTTTAATAGTTATCTTTCTGACAGACAGTTGTTTGTTTTTGTTAACTGTGTAAATTCTGAAAATTTGATGGTCCGTGTAGGACCGTGTAGACATGGAAATAACTCAAACAAAAACCACCGAACCATACAAGTCGAAACGATAGCTCACTGTAGCATTCGCCCATACACTTACAATCACCTGTTTGATGATCGCCACACAAAGCGCGTGAAACTCAGAGTAGCAATAATTCTTTTCATATGCTTAATTTGTAAGTAGCAGAAGTGCACGAAAGGGTCCCAATGCCATATTTGATACTGGTCTGATATTAGGACTGTTTGCATTTGAAAGAAATTCAAAGGATGAATTGACCATCTTATGAAACGTAGCAAGACAATTGAACAACAAGATGTCATGAAAGAATCCAGAGGCAGCAAACCAGGATGACTGTCTTCCATTCCCTTTATCTACATCTAAATGCAAGAACAAAATGAGACATTATAATCAGAAGTCCTTAAAGCCTCTCTGTTCATTGATTCTAGACATGTCTAAATGTAATATCATTGCAAAGAAAAATGTGGACTGAGCACGAATAGCAAATTTTCATACCCCTTAAGTTACATGTAGGCAATCTAAAGGGAATTAGGCCGTTTTCAAATTCCAAAACGATATACGATCAACATAGCTTTTTATCATTGTTAAACCATATATTATCTCATATCAGCATTATTATTGAACTTCGAGGGCAACTTGTCGAACCTCTAAGAGAACGAGTAACATTGTGCTGGTGCATATTTTTTTCCGACCAGCAGACGGTTCAATTTGAGTGATCCTTGAAGTTTCGTTAAGTACAAAATTCGGTCTCATTTTTCTGGCATTGAACTGTGCTGTACTTAACAAAATTTCATTTGAGAAGAAAAGCAATGGAATTTTTTATGAAATCGTTTTATTTTTTTTCCAGGAAATTGTTTTGGGATGTTACCAGCAGTGTAACCCAGTTGCATTTTCTTCTTTTTTTCTAACGTGGAATTGCGATGTCAGTCACACGGTAAAAACCTCCCAATTCAACCACCATAACACACAGTTACTTTAAAAGTCGTGTGACATGAAAACGACACTCTAGAGTATTGAGTGCATTTAAGTGATTACGTGCGTAGCCAAAAAGTAAAAACATTGAAATTTCATCTCAAAAAGTTTGGTAAGGCTTTTAATTACACCATTCACACAGTTTGGGAAAATAAAGAGGTTTCAGTTGGTTAGTTTTGCCATATGATTTCAAATTCTTCTAACATAACGACAAAAAGTGTAGAACACGATAACGTAGTGGTTGACAGTTTTCATTCAAATCAACGGTGTACTTCTTCGAGCAAGCCAATGGGAAGTATACTAATATTGAATATTCAGTTACCAACTCAGGATCACTGACGCCACGGGCAAGGTTATGTTCACGTTCGTAGGTTATTTGTAAATACAGCGTTTCCTTTCACCAAATACTACAATTCGCGATACCTACAAAGGAGCGACAACTTGGGTAGTATGTTTTTGATACACTAGTGAGACCTGTACTGTTGCATATTCATTATGTAGGCGGTTATTGTAAGACACCGTTAAATTTCAAATATAATTTCTGTTTTTTACTGTTTTGTTTTTTTTGTTTTTTTTTTTGCCAATCCCGTTGCTTTTCGAAGTAGTTACTGTCATTTTCCTTCATTGAAAAATATAGCCGGTTCATGTACAACATGGCGTGTACATTTAAAAAATAAAGAAAAAGTTAAGATCAGACATGATCCTATCTTTTTGGTTTTTCAGTACACACGCAATCACTTTAAGCATTAAAAATGTTTAGACTGGTCACAAATTTCTTCAAAATTCGTCAAAGATTTTTTTTTTTTTACATTTGAGAATTTTATATGCCCAGAGACTTTTATTTTATAAGCATGTTTACTCTACTACAAAAATATCGATATCACTAACCAATGTGAAACTCAGAAAATTAGGTAATGAAGAGGCCTAGCTCAACAGAAAAATAGAGCAACCCCAAGTTATTTGTTTTGTCAAAACAGTCTGACAAGACATATCTCCAAAACGGTAGTTAGAAGCAAAGTTCCAACGGCTTTTCACCCAGACTTTTACTTGCAACTTCTGCATCAAGTGTGCTCTTTTCTAGATACGTGTCACACAATCTTTAAGGATGAAGCTGGCAATGTCCCTTCCCACATGTTGATGCAAAATATATTTGAGATATAGCAGACAAAGACCTGATTTTCAGAGTACTTACGCAACCCCCCCACCCCCATAACGTTACACAAATCATGCTTACGCCACTGTCTGTAATTGTTGGTTTTGGTGGCTATACTTTAAATGTTTATCTTTTCATCTAAAAATTTGAGCGTATTAAACAAAATAGAAATATGTTGGATAAGTGGTCCTTACCTGCATAGCCGGGTACAAGGAACAGGGCTAGAACGGCCGATACCATCAAAGTATTTATATTCTTCATGGTTTTCTTTTCAAAGAGATACTACTCATGTAAATGCATATCTTATACATCTACAGTGTGACTAGTCGAATGGTAATGGCTAGAATCTTAACTCTTAAAATGATAAAAGAGTAGAAATTAAAGGAAAACTGTTTGACCTTTGATCAACGAGGAAACTTTTACAACTCGTCAATCACCATAAGAAAGTATGTTAAGCTCGTTAGTGATGTATTACATTTGATGAAGTGTTTGCCAGCTTATCGCGTTTTGCTGAAGGAGAATAAGAATGATAATCGTTTGTTTGCATAAAACTTTCCGCTTGCTTACTCTTTTACTTTACTTTAGTTTTCTTGTTTTACAATGCACTTTAAGCACAGGTACATATGTAGTGTTGTGATACTTGCGTGTTCATCATCGGCAGATCTGTTACAGCAGGGCTATATTAGGCCGATTAATCAAACTCTTAATGCACATTTGACCAATAATTCTGTCACCTTCTCTTGCGTATTATCATGACAAATACATATTGATAGTTACAAACATGATCATATTGATAGCTACCAAACATGCGTCAAGTCTACCAAGAAAGTAAACACGAAGTGGAATCGTGGTGTACTATTTGCAGTTGTGAACGCGTACATTGCAAATACCATTGCCTGCAAAACTTTTAGTGCGCCTTGCACATATCGAACACTACGATCGACAGCCTCTCGACGTTATGTAAATCTGTAGCAATGCCACGTAGAGTTTGTCATTAAAGTATTAAGTGCTCTTATTCCTGCGCTTTCCAAAGTACACGAAAGGACTGGCTATACCTCATACAGTTGCAAACAGTTGTAACAACTCCCTAGCAGTGGTCTATTTGTCCAAATGCATTGTAATTTCCACATGAAGGAGCTTTGTTGTGATAGTATTCGCACAAAAGTGCAGCACATTTAGCGCAAGGTCCAGTTCCCCTGACTTTTCGGTCGAAAAACGTAAATCACTCTTCTTTCTACTTTCTAATTAGCACTATAATCAATTAATCAAAGAAACGTGGCTTAGATATAATTTTACAAATTGGTATCCAATTGAAAAAATCGACAGATTTACGAGGAAGGTTATACTTTTTCTTCAAACAGCAGATCCAGCTGAAAGCTTTTCTTACTTTTGAAGGTCGCCTTAAAAGCCAGCCGCCATTATGTTGTTCATCATGTAAACGATAGACAGTGAATTTGAGAAACTCGCTGGACGGAGGAATATGCGCCAATTTACCATCCAAAGTTGTAGTTTAATCCAAAACACTATAGGCCCTTGCACTAAACAACGATTTAATAGAACTTTCTACATGTAGGGTTAATGATTGAAAAAGGGACCGTGAGCAAACGTTTTAACTTCCAAATAAAGTAAGCAGAATCAGGTTAGATACCTACGCACTGTTTCTCTTGAAACAGGAAATTCCTTTGGATCATTTTTAAATTAGTAGGCTCCTGAAAAGTTAGTGAAACAGGTAATACAAAATTACATTTACGTTTGCTAGTGTCCTTTCAACAAAATAACCATCCTTATTTGACAGCTACCATGAACCCCTTGAGACCCCCTTCCGCTTTGAACACAACAAAGTCATTTTGGAACACAGATTTTCAAAGAGATGGTGACTTTCGATGATGCTGTCCTTTCAGAAAGGAGTTGAGTTGCAGAATAGTGTTGTCAGTCATATATTTCATATCAC
This sequence comes from Stichopus chloronotus, assembly GCA_021234535.1. NCBI lineage: Eukaryota > Metazoa > Echinodermata > Holothuroidea > Aspidochirotida > Stichopodidae > Stichopus > Stichopus chloronotus. Next base: position 6,669,474 of record CM037849.1, read on the forward strand.
ATAGAGTTAGAACGAAAATACCAAGACTGTCTCCCTTTGAAGTTCTCTTGGGCACAGTAGTGTTGCGCTAAAGGATGGGAAGGGTGCTGGGGTGGATGGGGCATGTGCCGTAACCCCAATCATATTTTGAACAGAAATAAATTTAGTTGAAAATGTATTTAGCTACATGTATTTGTAGAGTGGGGTGAGGTGTAAAATAAGCAGAAAAAATAGGTTAGACAATGCACTTTCCGGTGATATCGAAGGTGTTTTTGGACAAAAAAATTCTGGTTTCCTTCGCGCCAACTTTTGGTGGCGCTTTGCTTAGAGAGTATATGCAATAGAACGTAAGATTTGTTAGCTTGTGCCAAACTTAAAATCATCGTAGAGTGTAACCCTAGGCTGCCAAATGAGCAAATTCTGTTTAATTGATGCAAATATTCTAGACAATAGCAATGCAAATTATAACCATTTTTTAATGAAGCGACGTTTTTCTCATTCAGAAAAAAAATTGCAGATATGAGATCCCTAACAAAAGACTCTCTGCTGTAATTAGTGACCAATCGCCTCTACCAAGAAGCATGCAACACACGTACGTCCAGTCACTAGAACCCTGCTTGAGTGAAATCTGTTATACTGAAAATGGGACTGTGGAGTGCCATGTTTTGCGATCTGGCAAGTATTTTTGTGTATATAAAATGTCATTTGTGCTTGTTGAATAATCCTGACTATATGCCACTGTTACTGTAAGGTTGTTAATCCCAAAACAATTTCTGTCCCCTTAACCCTTGACCATGGCTTAGCTGATTACTGAATAAAAAAAAACTGCTTTCGTCGATGCGAAAAATAGTCATATCTATAGATATTCGCAGTCAGTTTTGTCAATTCCTATTGAACCGTGGAATGGAGATCTAGATAGTAACTTTCTGCTTTGTATTTTGGAATCGACATTATGTTATTGAATGTGTCACAAACTATAACAAATCAAGTCTTCTAGTATATAGATTACTAGGACTAGCTGTTTCAGTAATACCTTGATACTGAGACGGGGACACTTAAGTGTAATACCGACAAGGATTCTTCAGTGTATTTGAAACATATCAGAGACTGATATCAGTTGAATATGAAAAATTGGTTGCGTATGATTAATATTGAAGAAGTAACTGTCAGGTCGACAGATACTGAAAGTTTGTTAGTAAGAAAACAAAAACAAAACTGAAATGTCTTAGTTTAACAGTTCGTGTGAGCACTGTATCTCACACTCCATGGGATATTAAGAAGGGGGACTGAAAAATAATTGCTTTCATTGCAACATGCTGATTTAATATATAAGACTTTTTCAGGGACTTGTCTAAGTACAGAAAGACTTGGCACACCTTTTTGTGACTTGGCCTCCAGACATCTTCTTCTCTACGCGATCTCGTTTTTGCAGAAAACAGTTCATACCGTCTGGCTCTCTCAGGGTACGTTAATCCTGCAATAGTATTTTTGATTGCAATTCTCTTGGAACATATTGCCGGCTTTTAAACATAAAATGTATTTCTTTAGGGGTTTTTATTATTCAGGAGATATTTTTGTCATTGACGCCAATATTATTGACACGGGTGCTCCCGTGCATTTACCACAGGAATCGGGTTTACTACAATCATTTGGAGAAATAATTCCAGTCACAGTTCTTGTCACAAGGCTGTTGGTATCCGTGCTGGTAATTAGGATTTAGGTTTAGAGGTTTCGGTTAGGTTTCGGTCGACAATCACACAGCGGGTGGGGAGAGCGGTAGCGTATAGAAGCACGGGAACACTGTACACAAGGGTCTGTGCCAATAGCGTCCACCTTTTCGGTAGAGATAAAGTTTGAAGAGGCATCACGTAGCCCATGTTTCTTGAAAAGAGGATCGACGTCTGTCATCAAAAGAAACTTGTTACTCTAAGTGTAGGAGTTGTCTACATTTTTTAAAAGAAAAATACAGTTCAGATGAGAAAATTACAGATTTTACCACATATTAAAAATATAAAAAGGTTCTTATAATTATATAAAGGTATTTAAAATTCTTTCTTGAAATTGGCTCACTGAAGAGATATAGATACATTTGTGAGGATTTTGAAAGGAACAAACGAATGAAAAGGCTTATAATTTACATAACATTAAGTTTCACTTCTAACATTTATGAAAAGATTTGAATTTTCCACCTTGACGTACTGGCTGTATGCATATCAGTTCGCACTCATTTTAAAACTCTAGTGAAGAAATTTCAAAAACCAAATTCAATCGATAATTACTCACGTGTTTGATTTTTCTTTGTATATAAAACATGAAGACCCTTTTTGTTCCAATTGGCCATTGGAATCTTGACAGGTATACGAAAGTTGAGTGAATTCAAGATATAACTCAATGTGCATCTTTAGGTTAGGTAGACATTTTTTCTTAGCAGGGATTCGCAAGCTTCACAAAAGTTTTAAATAAACAGACTATTCAACTGGTAATTAATATTAAAAATTAATAAAAAGTAATTAATATTTCTGAAAACTAAATGATGTTGTTAGTATCAATTGATTGTGATCATTAATTTACATTCCCATACATGTTATCATTTTTATCTCTTTTTTGGTGTTGATAAGGCACAACTCTTCCATGTAACGTGTTAACATATTTTTCATTCAACCCATGTTGCGGGAACTCCATTTGGATATTCACTTCAGCATTAACATGTAAAGGTGACGAGATCCCCGTTTTGTTTTCGAACTGTTGATGTGGCAATTGCACGGTGGGACTCTCACGACAGTCCTTGCAGCCAACGTTGTTCTCAGCTACGTCATAATAAGTTTTGTCTGCGTTGTGGGAAACGTCATCTCTGGATCCCTCGAGTGATTTCCTTACTTTCCTTGTATGACAAACAAAATACAGTTAATTAATAGAATTCAGAATAAACCCAACTAATTTAGAATCGACTTAAGTGTATTAGAACCAGATATAGAAATTTTTAAAGGAAACACAAACCTTGTCGTTTTAGTGTGACCTCAGGGTTAGGGGTAGGGTTAGTAGAGATTAATTTTCATCCATGGGCTCAGTGGGGAGAATTGTCCCACCTACGGAACGTCTTCGAGTGGATCGGGCGTCCCGTCCCCGCCCCCCCCCCCCCCCATCCTATTGGCACCAGCAGATACTCATTTTTGGATTCACAGTTATAGTCTAAGGATATGTCATGGGTGAAACATTTTGAACTCAGTGGGGTAAACCGAGATGTCGCAGGCTCCCCGACTAATACTTTGTTTGCGATGAGTCTCAGGAAGAATTAATGGCCATTGACACACGAGAAAAAAAAAAACATCTAAGAAGTTTCCAAACTAAGAAATCATGATCGGTACTCGGTCTACCATACGTTCAATAAAACGGTCAGTAAAAGAAAATCAGATTTTGTTTAATGAAGTCAGAATTTAATGATTAAATTAAGATTTGTATGACTTTCTATTTTGTCAAATTCTAATTTTAAATTCTTCCTCAAATTTTCTCCGAACCCTCTACGTACATGCATAGGCCATTACCGAAAATCCTTGTTCAAAAACGCCTGTTAACTGGCAAATAGTAACTGGAGCTGCAAATCAAATCATTTTTCTTACAGAGGTAGGTCCCTACCATCCCTACTGACAACATTTTCCAAGGACCATTGCGGTGGACATTGCCCTTGCACACAAATCTACATGAGCAAGAAATTAGGGAGTGCAAAATACCATATGGTAGATTAAAAATGGCTTCCTTACATTTGCAATTGCAATTTTTCCTGACATTATCAACTGTGTGATACTTATATAAACTACTCTACAACCTACCCCCCCCCCCCCTCTTGTTATTGCTGACTATATCTTGTTTATAGAAGAGGCATTTGAACATTTTCTCGTTTTCTGATTGAAAGGTAGTAGATATTCACTTAGATATTGTCATTTACGACAAACATATGAAATATTATACTTACATTTGACGCGTTACCTTCAGTGCTACCGGAGCGATCATCAACAGACAGTTTAGAAGCAAACTGACTGCAAATAGGACGTGAACAACATGAAAAGAAATTAAAAGGATCAGTGTAAAACATACTCGCATGGTGTACATTAAACGAAAGGGTATGCGGAATAGTTAATATATGGGTAAGATATTCACAACAATGAAGTATCCTTTTTGTGTACTCACATCAATGAAGTAAGTATCCCTTTTGTGTACTCATGCATGTCCCATCTGATCAATATTTTGCATTCATACTAAAGTGAGATTGGATATTGTTTGTGTCGTAATATAATGTATAAATATATGTGACATTTATTCATGGCTACATCTAAATAGTTTCTAGCAGTTATTATTTAACAGCGTGTCCAATTACGAATTATGTAGGACAATCGGGCTGCTCGTTGTGAATCAAAGTTGGTCGTCGACTACGTCACATGCCGCATAGATCACAGTCAATTAGATAATGACCGCAGGCTTTGTTTATACATAATGTTAATTACTCTGTTAGGCGGAAAGTTTGAACAAATCGTGTTGCCCATGAGAAGTTCATTTCAACTCGCAAACAATATGAATGAAAATTGGTTGGAAATCGGTCAAATAAGTAAGAATAAATGATTGATGATTTCCGTTAACTGGAATGGGTGCTTTTGAAATATTGGATGTAAATCTCTCTTATGGACACTTAGAGAAAAAAGATAAGTTTTTTGGAAGAACACTTCACTATACCTACACAGAGCAGACTTGGAAGCATTGCTTTTCAGCGAGTGAGGTATAAAAGAAGGATTCCAAATAAAATACGAGAATGATACCATCAATACCATTTTATCATTTGTCAAGCAAGCTACTTCTGCATAACCTAACAATAAAGAGCTGTAATTAATACCAGTGATTTGGGTGTACCAGAGTCGTGTAGGTCTATATCTTAATTGGTGGCATTCCCGTAGTCTACGGATAGTTTTTATCACCGAATGCAACATGATGTGCCATCTACAGATTTCTCGGTGCTGTGGATCAAGAGATAGTTATCCAAAAAAAGGATCTCGAGGATATGCGATGGAGGCTCTAGTGAATAACGAAAACTGTATGAAGTAAAATATTGAAATCATGATCGTACTCACCAACACTTGAGTCGCCTTCGGGTGATGTTTGACAGGTTGTTGTTATGGTTGGAGGGACAACAGCTGACGTAGATGATGGTTCTGTCTGAAGAGATGTCTGTTCGAGGGGATCGGTTGTAGTTACATCTTTGATAGTAGTTGGTAATCGACAGGAGGTTCTACGGATCGACGAAGAGATCGATGTAGGATCTGTTCTGTGTTCTTCTTTGGTCGTCGACGGAGAATCATCCGATGTGCCAGATGGACTAATTGTAACTGGAGGGGGAAGCGCAACACTAGGCCCTAAATAGAGGCCGAACAAAGCAATGAATATGACATCGTGACTCTGAAGTTCACTACGCTATATCAGGCTGCAAAGTTTCCTGCAATAACACAATTCGAATCTCGAACTGTCACTTTCCAGTAAAGTAATGGCCTAACTGTCCGAACCTCTTCTTCTCATCCGACTCTTTCATCCGCTGCACAAAAATTTAATGCTTATGCGCATTAGTGTTAAAACAATAGAGGAATTTTCCTTTTGGAGCCTACGTGCAGTTTGCAATTACAGGACGTGACGTTCATGTGTTAATATGGCGTGTAGCAGTTATAGGTGAATATGTCAGAGTAATTACTCCAAAGATGCTATCGCGATATGCTTGTAACTTGGAAGTCAATGCAACATTTCATTATCAGAGAAACACTAGATAGGCTACGTCCTAGTTGCCATTGTACCAGATTTATGCATGGCTTTAACTGATATTGCTCAGCGAGTGATTCTCTTAAGTATGATTACAGGATTTAACGTTATACAAGTTCAAGTTCAAGTTCAAATTTATTGGTAATGATCATAAAATGACAATATAATAAAATGGATAACAAGCATCTCGTATAAAACTATTTAAAAATTTAATACAATACAAAAGCCTAACAAAAAATGAATTGTTAATAGAGTGGATAAAAAAATCATCTCTGAATATTACAGTTTAAAAGCTTAATACTTCTGGGTAAAAATGAATTCCTAAAACGTTCTGTACGGATACGCGGCAGGGTGTAAAATCTCCTTGGCTTGGAGTAAAACCTGTGCAGAGGATGGTCAGGATCACAGACAATGTCAGATGCACACTGGGAGCAAACATGATCAATATAGTCACTAATAATATAAGCAATTGGAATCAAATAAAAAGTACTTCTTATTTGCGTGATCTGATGTTATTAGCAGACTCAAAGTGGACAATACAATGAAAAGTGTTATGTTCTTCATAGCTGAAGTTAAAAATTTGCCTCCGTCCTGCCCTTGCGGTCAAAAATGTCTCACACCAACCGTTGACTGGCTTCTTGATAGAAAATGTCTAGAATATTGTAACTAAAAAAATTTGAACGATCATATACAGCAAGGCAGCTTTTTATTACAAACGTATGTGAGCTTTGATCAGCTAAAGAAAACCTTTTATGACATTGTAAAACAGTGCACTCTTCGAGGGGGTGCCACTTACGTGGCTAGACCGCTGTCATCTTCACTTATCTGTTTTATTTTTTTATATTTTATGACAGTAAAATGTAATAAGTGCATGCTCAAGTGTAGCATGATTACCAGTGAAGTACTATCCACAGTATTCTAAAAATGTACACACGATCAAAGACCAATCAAACAATGCTAGCTTTCGGATCTCTATAAATCAATATCAAACAAGATATGCAATAAAATGCACGCAATCCCAGGGAGAAGGCTCGATGTAAAACAGAGGGTTATGCAATTAGAATTGAATCAAACTCACTAGGCATAGGGATTGACAACTTTTTTCACTGTGTTTCTTTGTAACATCCTTTGTAAGTTACTGTCTTTTGGGGATTCCTCATAGAGTAAGTTATCGAATTACTATCGAATTGATATTTTTTTGAAGGATTTTGCGAATGGAGGGTTCTTCTGCGAGACTCTTTGTTTGTTTGTTTCTTTGTTTCTTTGTTTTTTTTGTGTGTCTCGGTTTGTGCATGTGCAAGTTAGTGTTTATAACCACTGTCGTTAAAGGTCTTGAGACATAAAAATGACACTTTAGAGTATTGTGTGAATTAAGCATTAAAATGTTGAAAACAGCCACAACTTCCATCCAAATGGGTCAAAGATTGACAAAGGCGCAGGCAAATTTGTGTCTCACAGCTGTTGTATCAATAAACTTTGGTAAATAAACATTGCTAAGTATGCAAATTTATGACGTCAAGAGATGGACTCCCATGGATTTGTGTTATGTTAATCCTTTCTTTATGTAATGTTTATTTGAAGGACATTTGAGAGTTGTATATACTCAGAGGGTTTTATTTTGGAAGCTTGTATTTTTTCCTTCAAAAATATCTATATCTTTTACCAATGTGAAACTCAACATAAATCAAGACTCCGCGCTCAAAGATAACCATACAGAAAAAGTTACAGGCAGTTAATGTCCTCGAGGTCACTCTCGACTTCATCACCGGCTAACACCAACCGTACAGAAAGGCAAATGACTTCCCTGTCTATATCAACAAACTCTCCAACCACTCCCCAGAGATTATCACGAATATCCCATAAACCATCGCCACAAGAATCTACGACCTATCATCTAACCAAGAAGCATTCAGAAAAGCTGCACCCACCTATGAAGAGGCCCTGAAAGCTGCTGGACACAATCACAAAACGAAAAACATGGCCCAAAACAAAACGTTTTCGGTCATGTACTTCTGATAAGGGGGCGTCTGTCAAAGTCCACTGTTCTAAATACTTGGCCTATCTCGTCGTGATCTCCTTCCAGTCTTCCAATTGACGTCATCGGATTTCTATACCTTATCATTTTCTGGCATCTTTTCTGGACGTGTTTGAAGACACGTTTCTTACAATATTATACAATATTATATTAAAATTTCTATGAAAGTCTTTGGGACCCTTCAGCCAAACTTTCATGGACCAGAAAAATGAGGTTCTTGACTGGACCGAGTTAGTACGTGATGAAGTACTAACGAAACTTTGATTTGGTTTTACTGTTTCGTTATGCGTTTGGAAGTGAATGGGAGAGGCGGGTCAGATGTGGCGTCAAAAACAATCTCTACATCAAAAAAATGTTGAATTTACACAAAAGCATATGTTCCAATTACTTGAATAATGTATAATCAATGGTATATAAGTCTCGGTGTAATTTAAAGAATTGAATGTTATGTCTCAAGTCACAATCAAAATGAAAATAGAATACACCACAGTATATGGCGTAAATTATGGATCACTCCAAAGATTAAATTGAAGATTAAAATTGAATACTCACTGTAAAAGAGTGAAAATAAGTCTTTTGCGATTGAAATACTTCACACCAAATTTAGATTAGTCACTAATTTTAATCTCAAAGAGTGATTTGTTCCTCTAGCTAATTTAGAGAGTAACAAGAGTGTACCAACAGAAGAAGAGAATGTGTCGATAGAAGGGATAGCTGAAAACCTCTCAAATACATTGACAGACCACCTCTTATACATTACTGATGAGCACTTTACTGCTTAGAAACACGAGATACACTTAAATAGGCTTTATCTATGAGAGGGGGTTTCTTTGTATGATTGGTTTTGTTCTCTGATAAATTTAAATGAAAATTCGTCTTCAATTGAAACAATAGTCTGGACTGAAACGGTCAGTTGGAATGTAGAAGGCTTTCATCACTTTTTTTCTTACTGCAATAAATACAAATCAGTTTAAACTAAACTTTTGCAAATCAGTTTTAACTTCTTCAGAGATGTAGATAAATTCTGATAACAGTGATATGTGTATCTGTAACCATAGATTTAATTTGACCACAACCAGTGTTTCAATTTACCTGGATCTTGTGAAAGCTTTGAAATAAGTATCAAATAGACAAATTAGTAGCTTTGTACATTATTCATTCATATTTATCAATTTAATCAATAATAGTAATAAGTGTGATCTTTCTCTTCTTCTAAAACGACTTCTTCATAAACGTTCTCATCTAGTTTGTCATCATATTCCTCCCTCGCTCTCGTCACTGTATCAGCTTTTCCGACTCCAAGGTTAGTCTGTTTTTCACGGGTTTCCCGGGCTTTTGCAAATACGACGCCGTTATTCGAATCCATGTGAACATCATCCACAGGCGGAGGGCAGTGAACAGATGGGATACTCGTTGTGTGGGACCATCTGTGATCTGGTAACGACACGGTTGGGTCCTCGTATGAATTACTGTAATAAACGTTATTTTCATATCCACGAGGTACGCTTACAAAATGTTCTTCGGTGTTCTCGTATGTGTGATCGGGAACTGGTCTGGGTGATGTTGACGTTTTCCTAAAACGAACATGACATATAAGTATTTCATAATCACAAATTTGACATTTAAGTTATAGAGGAAGATCGGATTTGCAAGGACCAGCTAATGAAAATGACCTTCTAGAAGATAATACCCGGGGGCCTTTAAAGGTTTGTTCGTTACATTGAGAGCGACAAAGAAAGTTGGTCAACGAGGACATTGGCAAAAACAGAGGACATGTTGTAAACAGATTCCTACAAAGGGAATGATGACGACGGTGTAAAAGACAAAGACAACGAAAGCCATTAGTACAAGGAGAAGAACACATAACGACAACGGAGTGGAGACAAAGACATGGTTAATGAGGAGATGATATCGAAACCGGAAGATGATATTGATTTGGATAGGCGTTAATCACGCTCAAAAGGTCAAAAGGTCACCAATTTTATTCAGTCTCCGCAATGTATGAATATATTGCTAAAAGAGTTCATGCTTACAAATTGTTGCTTTCTATATCTTATCATACACAAATTTAAGACATATATGCCATTGTCCCATATTATCAGGGTTGGTTACACTCACAGATGACGAGTGGCCACGAATACTAACAGAGCAGTCAGTAAAAGACAAATCAGAAACAAACCAAGTGGAAGGGTGACGTAAAAAACTGCAAAGAAAATCCAAAGATATAGAATGTACAGCATTCGTAACCATATGCCGTGTATTGTGATGAGCGAATCTGGCAACGTGAATGGTAATTGAATTTTGGCTAAATATGTCAACTTAAAAGTTACTGAGGCATTCATGATTGTCAGTATAATTCTAGTCATCGTTTGGGATGTTGTTTGTGATAATAAGTCATTAATTGCATGGCAGCAACTATATTGATAGTTGACCTCATTTACTAACTGGACTCAAAGAGAGGTGGTTTTATTGTGATGACCAGAACATATTGGAAATATTTAAATATTTTTAAAATCAACTTCCTGCGATCATAATCATTAATTGGTCACCATGACAGGAGGTGAGTCATTATAACTACAGTTGACATAAGAACAGTGTCATGTAGATTAAAGCATTCCATTTTTATCCGACACATTACAAATCACACTATCACTTGAAGATTTTTTATGCTTTTTATAACTGTTTTTAATGGTACTGAAATCACGAGTTTCATCCTTACCAACTGCTGAGCTGGCACCAGGTGAAGCTCTTACGGTTACTAGGGTTGAAAAAGTTTTATGTGACGTAGACAATTGTGACGTCTTAGGAGATATCTGGATATTTGGACTGGATGAAATTTCTTCTTCGATCGTAGAGGCCGATTGATTTCCGACTGATGTGCTAACAGCTGTAGTCTTGGCAGTACTGGCAGGTGGAGATGTTGAGATTGGCTGTCGATCTGCTTTACGTGATAGACAAGGTAGAGACAATCAATTTGCATCATTTGTTTAATGGTCTACTCCGTTGCACACAAACCTTGTGCACTCAACACGTAAAAGCTTTTTTGTGACCACGTGGTCAACTTCCAGGGTACTAAAATACACATTTGTGTAATGACGTTATGTAAACAACGACAGGCAAACACTGAATATGGGGATGCAGATCGTACAAACCACCTTTGGATTGAGTCTCATTACGTGATAACAGTGGCCTATCGCAAGATGGCATCTTGAATGCAATTTTCAAACGAAGCCTTAACGCCACTACAGCAAATGTTTTAAAGTTTACCGGTATGTGATTTCAAGGATTATTGGCCCGTTAACGCATGTGTTCTTCAACCATTTTTTTTCATCACTATTTGCAGCAGAAGTGTCATCGCACTCTCAGCTTTCCACTTCATTTCAACCGAATTCAAGACTGCCATTCTAAAGGTTGATGCAAACAAATCTCTCAACTTCACGTTTGCACCTGATCACCAGTAGATATTGCATTGCATTAATTGCACCTTTTTTTCTTTTTTTTTTGACTAGTATTAGAGATTAATAAGAGATTATGTGGTGGTAACTGATTGGAAATGATGCTGCCGCTTCATACTATAGAAACAATTCGATTCCCGGGATCATTACACGTAAACAAACATTGCAAAGTTGAAATCTAGTATATTTATTGACACTGTCATATAAATGTCACATTTTAATGATAAATTTCGAGTAATCTATTAGTAGATGGATATCTATAAGGACTCACAGACCCCCTGCTTTGAAGGATTAGTAGAATTATTTGTAAAGTGCACGTGAATGACTTGTCACATCGTGCGCTACATTAAGTCTAATTCATATATATATATAAGGAGGTACATGGTACTACAAGGTGAAAACGACAAAACAAAAGGGCCTTTGTTTCCATAGCTGAGAGTTCTAAATAAACTAGAAGATAAAGGGGGTGGAAAAGGAGAAAAGGTGATTGTCCTATGTCAAATGTGAGTGCCGTATAATGAAAAAGTCCATTCATAAGGAGAAAATGGCTTATGACACAGACCCTAAGGGATTACTTGACTGTTTCTAAGAACTGACAAGTCTGAACTACAATAAAAAACATTAAGGTCTTATTAATGGGAATCAAAAAACATAGTCACCATATTTACCAAGTAATGGTCATTACTGAAAACTGGTATATTTGACCAAAACAACGAGTGAAACAAGGGGGAAACTGTGTGAGTCAGCTTCCGGCAGATAGCCACAAAGTATTTACTGTTAATAAAAGTAATTATAAAATAAAGAGAAAAAGAAGAAGAGAAAACAGCAATGAAGGGAGGAAGGGAAGCATAAAAGAAAGAAGCAGTCTATTCAGTAGGACAGAACGAAATAAGACATCGAGCCAGTGAGGCAGAGAAAGAAATAAGATATCGAGCCAATGAGGCACAACACGAAATAAGATATTGTGCCAGTGGGGCAGAAAACAAGTTAAGCCGGTGTGGCAAAAAAGGTAAAAGGGATCGAGAAAATACTAAATTTGAGTGAAGTAAAATCCAATGTTTGAGAATATTCAACATCAAAAGAGTGCCAGTGTGGTTTACATTAGGAGGGAAGTTCAGTGATATTTTTCTTACTTTTGTTTTTTTTTTTATCTTTTGTATGAATATTGGTGAGGAGTTGTACTTGAGCCTAAAGTATTCTTACTTTACAAGGTAGTTCTTGACAGGAGTTTGTAAATAAATTCAGGCGAAAAGCAAAAAACAATCAAGTTGTCTTTTTTACCCCTGGGAGTAAAGCTTTTGGTAGAGAACGGACCTTTCATCGGGTCTACCGACCACCCCCCCCCCCTCAAGTGCTCTGTCATTACCAGTAGTTTCATACGTAATCAAAATTTGAACAGTATAGTTAACTGTGCATACTTTACAGTGACTCTAACCTTGTAGAAAAGTATTAGGTAGTGTGGCATGGTAGATCGAAGCACCTAAAATCCAATCAGAAACCTTCTTTGCTTCTCAATTACACATTTGGTACATGGGTAGACAAATGCGATCCTCTGCTGTACATGAAACACTGCTCAAGTGAACCATCGAAAATTTTGACATACCTGAGTAGGATACAATCACAAAGTATCCTACTCTTTTTTTTTTTCACGCGAAGGTAAAAGGCTCGATGCACTAAGTGACTCACAACTCTGCATTGATGGATTTTGAACTGAATTTTCAGGTGTCTACTGTTTGTCAATACTGTGAAATGCTTTTATTTTTTTTCTGATGTATCATCAAAAAAGTTTGAGAAAATGGATCTTGTCAAGCAAAACTGAAGTCTAACGTAGCAAAATAACACTGCAAATTAAAATTGTACGAAACAAATGCACATTTGTCCCCCAAAATAATCCACTTAAGGACTGTGTGCGATCTATATCGGCCTAAACTTTACTGTTGTATAGAGATGGTCATTCCACCCCATCCTATGCAAAAGGTCGTACAAACTTCAGTCTTCCGGTGTTTACCCAGATTTATTTAACTTTTTCTCTATTTCCCTCAGACAGTCAGATTGGTACGGAGCCCGGGAAGTGACATGTGAAAATATTTTTTTTCAGGATTATCTCGAGATAATCCAAAGATCTCGAGATAATTATCTCGAGATAATTCATTATCCCGAGATAATCTTTTATCTCGAGATAATTATCCCGAGATAAAAGATTATCTCGGGATAATGAATTATCTCGAGATAATTATCTCGAGATCTTTGGATTATCTTGAGATAATCCTGAAAAAAATTTTTTCGCATGTCACTTCCCGGGCTCCGTAGGATTAGACAACAGAACACTTAAAAATAGAAAACCTTAGACCCTGTTCTCAGAAAGGTTGCGCAACACTTTCCTGATTGGTAGATCACAGATGGGAACCGCCTCACTTCAATTACCTAGGTCAACCATTTGACCTGTGATTGGTTAATGTCACAATCTATCCCGTGACCCTTAGCAGTTCGTCATGGATCGATCCATCGCCACGCCGCTGACACTGGCTTTCTGGATGTCGGACCGTCAACGTTGTTTTCCTTTGTGTACTATGTAGGCCTGTGTCACCGTTGTTATGTAAACTCTCTCCATCCATTCGTTTCTCTCTTTCAATCATCATCGTCAGAAAATTTTAAATTAATTTGTGTGTGTGCCAGTCAAATCAAACAATAAATGGAACTCTGATCAAATCAAAGCTGGAATCTCTCTCTCTCTCTGGCCTTCCTTCTGTGGTGGCGTTCCTCTCGCTGTGTTTCTAAGTAACGTAAGGTATCCGTCGCTGGGGCAGTCACATCACGACTGTGAACCCCTAAAAAGTAACCTATATTTTAAATTACCATGGAAAAACAATGAATTTTAATCAATTCATCGTTAATATCAGATTAACAAATCGTTTCATTGCAAATACGTCATCCAGTTAACAGTTTTCACTTCACTCTTATTTTGCAGGGACATTATTTTTTCTACATTTTCCTTACCTGTTGATGACTCATATGTTACTGTTGTCAGTTCCTCCTGTGTAGTTAATGCTTGCGTTGGGGTTTCGACTTTTGTGATGCCAAGTTTGTCACTGGTACTTATGTACTCCGGTGTTGACAATGGTGGCGACTGAGCAGTACTTGAATTTGAGGTATTTTCTGGAAATGAACATGGCAAATAATTTACTGTTAAATACGTTGAGAAATGTGTTGGAAAGCAGTAGCGTCTATGGTTTTGTTGGGGTGGTATTTTAAAAGAAAGTTGTAACCTGTGGTAGCCTTAATTTCCATCACTTTTTTTCCTTGCTAAACTGAAGTAGTCAGAAATTTAAGGCATGAATTTTAACATACAACTTAAATTTCTTAACTCTCTGCAAGAGGTAGCTAGGTAACTGTCTCACCTTAAGACTCTGTGAATGACTTTGAAGCTATTCATAATTCTACTTGAGAAATTTTAGGCAGCATTTCAAGTAATAGAAGCATGGATTTTTTTTTTTAATTTCACACTTTATCGGCAATTGTTTAGCTTCATCTGACCCTATATCTATCACCATCCCCTCACCGCCAGTCATTTTTAGAGACCCTAGTTTATGATTTTCAAAGAGTGCTAGAGTGGGCAGACTGACCGTATCTTTCACCAGTGTACTTCTGTTATTACCAAAAAGAGATCTTGCGTACTGCTACCATTCACAAGTGACTGTGTTTACTAGCATAGTGACTGTGGGATACAGAATGTCAGAACGAACCGATTCGTCTTTTAGAAAAGAAGATTACTTTTTTTTTGGCTAACCACCTGATGGCTGAAACGGTTATACATGCAAGAGTAACTACCAGTAAAATGAGGACATCACTTGCAAAAATGTGATATAACGCATTAGGTCATAAAAAAATCCTTCTGTCCCAGATTGTCTCTGCAAACGAGTAAGTTTGTGTATTGGATCCTCAGATCGTAAACACATTATTTCAAGAAGAGAAAGTTGCTAGCACTTTAAACTTTACGCGCCGGTTGTCAACTGCCAGTAGATACTTTGCCCCTACTTTGTTTAGTGATGTAAAACGTCATTTGATGTCACCAGAGGTTAAAGTCTAAAACATTTGAAGGAACATATCTCGGGAATAAAATGTTGATAGTAACTTGAAGCTGACAGCATCGGTACTTCCTAATAAGCTCTGTAATTTTTATGGAGATCAATGGATCACTTTGAGGTCAGCAAAGAGGACGTTTGAAAACTCTTACGGAAGATATCTCAAGAATTAAGCGTTGCCAACTTTTAAACTGAAAATATTGGTAGCCATTGATGAGTTGATAATTTCTGTCATTTTTCATGGAGGTCAGTAGGGGTTTGGCACATTTGTAAATTTGATATAATCTCAAAATGCGGATACAGCAGCTTCAAATCTTGATGTGTAGGTTTTTCAGAGTGAGTAGATGATCTCTATTGTTTCTAGTGGAGAAGAACAACAGTCATCTGATCGTTCACCACAGTCTACAGTCGGAAACTTCTTTGGAGAAATATCTCAAGAAGTGGCCATTGGTGGAACTTAATTTAAACTTAGAAAACCAGTAGACTAGTTCATTTTTATTGTTGGATCAGCAGAAGAGCCACAATTTGCAAAACCTTGTATACATGGTAGCTCGAGGTATAGGGAAAATGTCTGACCCTTCGAAATTTGTGTGGGGGGTTGCCCTTTGTTATTCTCAGTCGACACAGAGAATCATTGATGCATGTGATTGGCCAAATGCTGACCATCTTTTACAGACAATACATCGATCGGTTCGGACATTCTGTTGCACCGTCTCAGTGGCAGTTTATTCCTCGGTGTTTTTTTTTTTTTTTTTTGAACGCACAGATGTCCAATGAGTGTAACTCTTACAGTGATAAGACTTTCACAGAAACTCATGCAGACCACCCACGTGTTTTTTTTTTCTGCTTTTCCTTTCGTTGCAAAGAAATTTTAGGAAATGGTAGACAGACTGGCCTAATCTTAGAATATAGTTCTTAACATGAAGCTATTGGGTGATATTGCTTGAAGACCGATACTGATATGTAGTCGGTAAACCTTTCAGATCAAGCATTCACAGGAGGGGACGGTCGAATTCAGTTAAGAGGTTAAATGGTTAAACAATGATGATTCTATATATACCTGGTACTGAATAGTAGAATAACGAGAATCCCCGTCCTCTGCCTGAAGAGTCCGTCGTCAGTTTAAGGTACAACATATTACCGGATGAACGGAATATCGTCTGCCGTAGATCCTCTAAGGATTCTTCGCAATAAGAAAACATGTTAGGAGCCCATTCACTACCGCCATCCCACATCTAAGTATTCAGACAACGAAAGAATATGTACAGTTACGGTTAAATGAACATGATGTATTGAAGTCACTAAAAATCCTGTTTTTCATATCACACTAACACAATGGATACATTCGGTATGCATTGTTACCTACCTCATCGGCTCTTTCATCCCATCATTCTTTCCTTATCAAGTAGCAAACTAAACACGATCAATCAGACACCAAATGAATCGATTCTCATGAACTGTATTACATACGATAACAGTTGACTATGCATAATGTGTAATTGGGAATGAAAAATCTCCTGTGGCTGATTTACAGAGGAAACAGGACTTCATCATGCAGAGCCTTTACTAACCCCACCCTCACCAACCCCCTATCAAAAAAAAAAAAAAAGAAAATTCACAATAAATCTTGTATTTAACTTGTTTAATTGAGGTTCAGCTGCTTAAATTATCAAACCAAATTTGAGAGAACTTTTTGAGTGTACCAAAGTCCATTCAGGTCTCAATAATGCTCAACATTATATAAAAATTGCCTAAGACAGCGGTTTCTCTGCTTGACATTTTCTTGGAATAGCGGACACGTCTCCTTTAAGGTGTAACTATGGCCCGGATCCTGAGTCATGGAGTAATCCATCGCTGTAAGGTACAGCCTGTCAATTCAAAGACCGTGTATAGCCCATAGCCGTAATAATTAGTTCTAAATGTAACACCTGCAATAAAGGTAATAACTTTAACCATGTCTTGAGCACAATAAATGTGGGACTTTTTAAGCATATATGTAAAAACTCACCCACCATGAAATTATAATTGTAACCATAAATGTCATAATCTAACCCCATCATAACTGTAATAGGTTTGCCCCAGAAATTGAACAATGATATATAGTATAGCTAGGGGGAAAGCATATTGCCTTGTTGGAGGCCTAACCCTCAGTCATCCACCCCGACCCCCCCTCTTTTTGAGTACATTTCCACGCCAGAAAGGGTTTTACACAATCAAAGAGTAGGTCACTGAGACATGTGACCAACCAAATGAGCCTTTGTTCTGGTCGCGTGCTGTGGAATCAGTTACACAAATCATGAAGATACACAGGTAATATCGACTCCCTCTCCACACAAGCAAACACACGTCAATTTGTGTGTACATTGAAGAGAGGCTGTAACAGGAAGTGTTTAAGAGTACTGCCAATCACAATAAAAACGATTAATCGGGCATGGTAATGGCATTACGTCAGTATGCAAGCACGGTCGGATTTAAGCAAGGAAAGTGTGAGGGAACTTAGCTAAAGAACCCCCCCCCCCCCCGCCCAGGTGAGGTGTATAAATAAACAGAAAAAAGGAGCTAAGAAATGCTACTTCCTGTAATCTTGATTGGGGGTGCTTTTTTCTGGACTCTCCGTTTATCTCAAACGCATGAAAATATCTGAACAACCCTCTTACTTTATGCCTGGTGGCGCTCCTGTTCGAGCGGATTTTTCTTGCAGTGCTAAATGGATTAATTTCATTAACGACAAGCTTGTTCATGGTAAATGTTTAATCATCGTTTTTATGAACGAAAAAATAAAGAGTGGCCAACCAAGAAGGGTTACCTCAAACTTGTCACGGCAACGGCCTCCTTTCGACTTTTCCATTTGAAAGTCTAGAATTTCCAGTATTATTATAGCATCTTTGTCCACGATGATCCTCCATGTACACCTTATGTCATTCCTGTAGTCCTTTGGATACCCCGGGGATGTAAACTGTCCAGAGTCCGACAACCAAATTTTATCGCAATCTGAATGAAAAACTGATGAGCAAAGTCATCATAAGAACTGAATGGGTTTCTTATTTTTCAATCTTTTGGCATGGACTGAAGTAATAGACAAATCACAACGGGGATAAACTTTGTCCTCTTCAAGTTGCTGTTGTTGTTATTCCGAAAGGCGCTGTTATTCCTATGGATTGTTATTCCAAATCAGACATAGGTTAGTTGTCCTCAAATCTATCACTTCGGACTTATTTTACCTTTGAAGCTGTCCCCTCCTTCCTCTCCATAGGTTTACAGAAAACAGAGTTCCCCAGGGGTCCCATTGGTTCTAACACATCAACGGTTCACAAGAGTCCCATAGATAGTGGCAGAGTTTGCAGTTTCAGTCAGGGGGCGAGATTGGCTTTTAGGGTCCCTTAACAACAGAATGACCCACTGCAAGGGCGGTAAGTACCGGCAGCACTATAGGGGTTCCTGTATATAGAGAGGATTGCGATTTGAGACATTCCGCATCCTCGCGGAACATTGTAGGCCTCTGTACGTGCATGCAATTTACTGAAACGGTGATACATGATCTGAACTGATCCAGGAAAACATACATGTATAACGGCATAAGTAACGGCGATAAGTAACCAGTTGGCGCAAGCCTCTATATATATATATATATATATATATATATATATATATATATATATATATATATATATATATATATATATATATATATGTGTGTGTGTGTGTGGTGTGTGTGTGTGTGTGTGTGTGTGTGTGTGTGTGTGTGGTGTGTGTGTGTGTGTGTGTGTGTGTGTGTGTGTGTGTGTGTGTGTGTGTGTGTGTGTGTGTGTGTGTGTGTGTGTGTGTGTGTGTGTGTGTGTGTGTGTGTGTGTGTGTGTGTGTGTGTGTGTAATCTAAACAAACAGCTCTATAGTCCATTGTTCACTTTGTTCCATTAATCTACTTTTCTCATGTGTTTTTTTTTTTTTTCTTTCTCTGCAATTTGTCACAAATTCCATGCATTAGAGTTCATTTCAGTTTGTACCTGACGGTGAAAGCAGTGCCTTTCGAAACATGTCGTATTTTCTGCATTAATTTGTTCACTTTTTAGATGTATTCTTTAAAATCCGTGGTGTTTTCTGTCTTTATACTTTCAAGTTTTGTGCTACCTAGACCATTTGGTAATAATGATAAATATAAATAAACATCAATAATAAACCATAAAACGTCACAAAATTTCCATTAGACAGGTACTACATTTTCTTTTCTAGCGGATTTCAGTGTTTTTGTACAGCTTAACTACCGCTGCAAATATTAAGGGTTGTATCTTACACTAGTGTAGGCCTATAGAAAACGCCTGATACGAATACTAAGTAAACAATACTCTTTTTGTTAAGTATCTATTAGGGGTAAATAATCGATATCTCATATGCATGCGAGAATGTTGTGATTGGCACTCATTTCCGCGATCAATGAATGAAGGGAGGAATATACTCACAATTACACTCCAATATCACATTAAAGATAAAAAGAAGCATCAAGTCAAAGAAAAATTACTCTTCGGTTGAACTGAGAATAGTTTTTAATAATATCTTTTCTACATTAGATCTTAATAGTGTATTACCTTCATTTTCTCCTTCGGAAAGGTAAAAAATCGATAGTAGAGTAATCAGCACCTGAAGATGATGCATTTTGTGTGTATATTCCCGGAGTGCGATATTAAAAGACCAAACGACACGGCCTGCTTCCCTTCAAGAGTGCTACACTGTGTTGTTTAGAGATTAAAATGGTGTTTAACTTAATCCGAGGAAGAAACGATGCACTGCCCAGTGTCAAATTCCAAGCTAATGGTTCTGATAAGAACAGCAAGTGCTGAGGCAATGCTACTTACACTGTATTGTCTTTTCTTTTCTTCTTACCCTTACACCGTCCACGTATTTCGGGTCGTTAGCCCAATCCAAAGAAAGAATACAGCAATGATACAATTTCATCTTCATAAGAAAGCTCCCAATAGAAATGGACCACACAGTCAGTTATTTAGAGGGCAAATCTGTGAGGTTTCACACGCACGACTGAGTTTGGGGATGGGGGTATACGTATGTGGTAGATATTTATGACTTGTTGTCGTTAGGTATCATATACGTTGTGAAAGGTATATGTATATAGCTTACTTTTCTTTCCATTTCTTTTTCTCTTTGCTTCTTTGTTCAGATCATTCTGAATTTCACGACGTTCGGAATTTCTCATCTTCTGATTACGAACATCTTGTGAGTTACAAATAGAACATTAGCGTTTTGCTTTAGCAAAATTGTATGTGTTATGTTTACATTAAACGTCACATTTTCACGTGTTTCGAAGCGGAGAACATTGAGTATACTTAAGATAATTCCCTGTTTGCCGAAAAAGCAGAAGGATAAGATTATATTTGGTCTTAAGTTTTAATTTATTTTGAGATGTACATGCCAGGTTGTTCACGGACGTAATACGTCATTAAATGATCGAAAATTACATTAACCACTCTCAAATTAAGCGGAAAAGGCACAAAACAGTAAAAAAGCAGACATCATATTCGAAAATTAAGAGTTCTCATCACAAGTGGCCACACAGTGAAAATGCAACAGTGTAAAGATCTCACTGGTGTATCAACAACATGTTACTTAAAGCGACGCTTCTTGATCGGTATTGAGATGTGTTAGGCATTTATTGAAACGAGGAACAGTATTAACACTTATCTACAAACTGATCGCCTCATTATGGCGTCAGTGATCAGTCCACCATCAAAATGTGTGGAAAAATTAGTGATGATAACTGACAACATGACAAAAAAAGAGGTCACCATGGCTCATTGTCGGAAATTTCCCCGTGCAAGGTAAACAAATCCCGCAGATGTATATAACTTGAATTTGGTGTGCCACCAAAGGAAGAAGGGAAGTCAGGACTTTTGACAATGTTAAATGAGAGACTAACATTTGGTGAATGCCTTTGCGAAAATTCATTTAAACATGTACTTTAACTTTCAAGATATTGCAATTTGAATGTTCAAAAAAGTTAATCAGGAAGTTGCCCGTTTCAGATGGTAACGATATCACCTGACCACATGTGATTGGAAATCTTTCCTATTTCTTTATATTTCATTTTTTTTACAGTTATCCATAGATTCAAATCAGAGTATTAATGCTTTGATAATTGCGTGATGCAACACAGCAATTCAACACAAAAAGTGTACAAGTGTGTGCAGAATTAAAATTCCTGCTATCAGTGATTATGTGACATCATTACTCGACTAACTCAAGTTGAATGTTCAACTAAATTTCATAAGTGTGTAACTAAATAGGAAACAATATCTCTGAATGAAACTTCGGTAAGTTGGTTTTCAAACACTTCATTTTGATGAATACATTCAGAAGGCTTTCCTTCTGCCTCGTAGTCGACAAAGAATCAGCCTCTTGGAGGCTTGATTGAATTTAGCATCAGACGGCGTTCATTAATTTTCAAAGTCCTCACATGTCTATACGTACGCACGCACGGCACAGATTATCTTAGTGGCGATAGTGGCCGATTAGAAAGATTGCGATAAGAACTGCGAGAAGCTATCACACGGGGGATTATAGATTTGATTGACTTTGAAATCTACAAACACAAACAAATGATGACCGTGGTTTGCTAAGGAAAGCAAATTCAAAAATCGTGTGAAAGCATGTGGGCATGTGCTTTAGACGTACATGTGCGTTGCCTGAGTTCACTTTCTTAATTTCTTGCTTACCACTAACATCATATTTATCATACATTTATTTCTTCACCTTTGACTAGCATGTTTCTTCTCTTTTTTCTCTAACTCCTTTTCTCTTCACCCCCTTCCCCTTACCCTCATTCATTTACATTGCATTAGAATCTAGATCGCAGTTCGTGAGGCACAGTCCAGCCACCGGTTACCGTTACGCACAGTATCGTTATAACGATATACCGATTACGGTATATCCACAAGATACTCAACGTCACTAAAAATATTCACTTACTTCATAGTATTCTCACCTATTCGGAATCAACCATGCGGAAAATCTTTCTTTTTTTTCATTGCCTGTTATACGGATCAGTTATTTACTATACGTAGCTGTGAAAATAAATTTTAACCTGAACTGTACAATGTATATATATACACAACTTGTGCTTGTGTTGTATCGTCTGCATGAACAAGAAAATGTGCTAGAGGTATCATACGTGAACGTTGTAACGATACTGACATTGCTGTTGTTGGTTTGAATAAGACCATGGTATTCCCGGAAATAACGGCATTTACATTCTGCAGTGTTAACTAATTTGTTTGTCAATAAATTCGTAGAGATAGTTGCAGAGGAAAGGGTTAATAATCCCACGAGATGCAAACAAAGGAGACACATCGTGACGTCAGGCAATCTAACAATGCACCAGGTGAGGTGTTTTCCTTCTTTTTTTCCCTTTTTTTTATGTTCTTTGTCATATATACAGACTTTACTTTCGGGCCTTTAATTAGGATGATTCTTTTAAAGTATGACTGATCTTCATAAGTTGACCTTGCACGTTTCGACTTTTCGAGATTACAAATTCAAGTCGGTACAGTCTATTTCGTCATTCATTAAGTCCATTCGAGTCCTGTGTCACACCCTAGCGAGTGCTATTTCGAAAGGTTGTATATCCAGTTTCTCATGCAGAAGATGCATACTTGGTTTAGTTGTATAAAATGTGAAAATTATATCTATATTATTGCATATAAAACATGTAAAGTTTGACAGTGGCTTTAATCGACATTTTAAAAAATGGAATTGAGAATTGTTACTTTCTAAGAAAAAACGAGTGCAAAACTTTCACATGTTGAATTTACTTTTCCGTTACCAGGATCTGCTACGGGTTTGTAATAGACCTAAATGGGGGGTACAATTTTACTAACTTCATTCCAGCTGTTCCTTGTTAAAATATGATATGGTATCAATACATACAATCAGTAGATTTATCAATTTTGACAGCTGGACATATGTTGTAAAGAGAAGAGAGCTAAACAGTCGCTTTGTGGGGTTATGACCCTGATCAATCCCTTTTGAAAACTACAAGAAAAGGGAAGATAATCACAAACACACACACACAAATGCACAAAGACGGAGCACTTGAAAGGGCAGCACACTTTACAATCCATGACCTTGCTTAAGATCGGCAAATGCATGGGAGAAGTTTATCAAGGAACAAATTTTCGTGCGTCAGGTAACATTATTTAACGATTGTGACATTGTTTGACACACAATAAAAAGACAAAAATGTATAGTTCACATCATTGCATCAGTCTACTACAGGCTAACTTCAAGTGTTGGACTTGTAGCTCTGATAAAAAGTAACTAATCGTATACCTATTACTTCTGTCTACTACAGGCTAACGAGACAAAAATCGCTTGTAGCTCTGAAATAAAGTAACGTAACTTATACTTATTACATCAGTTTACTACGTACTAACGCGAAGAGTTGGTTTGTAGCTCTAATATTATGCAACTTATCGTATACCTGTTACATCAGTCTACTGCAGGCTAACTTGAAGAGTTAGGCCTCTCTCTCTGATATGAGAATGTAGATTTTGGTAAATTTTCAGGGGAGAGGGGGGACATTCCACAAATGCAGTTTTAGAATGTTTCTTGATATTATGAAGAGTCATTGACTTAACTGTTTTATCCAGCCAATCCTCAGATGATATCATTCATGTTGATGCCTTCTCCAGAGGGACATACCCTAACCATTATGAGTATATCTGGATATCACGTCATGTTTTATCATGATGAAAAGATCTTCTCGAGACATGATTTTAGCACATTATGTGTATTTTGTGAGGACTAGGTGGCTTCATTCATCTCCTTTTCTCTTTTGTTTTTGCCCAGGGAAATCAATGTCCAGTTCCTTCCGCTTTGTATTTTTCCTCGTGAGTTCCGTTTCTTTTGCCGCCCTTTATGGCTTTGCATCGACCTTCTACTCTCCAATTGCCGTGGAGAGAAGCTTGATACCCCCAAACATGAGGAGTGTGAGCTTAAACAAAATCGGCGACGAAGAAACGATTAAGCCTCCCAAATCAGATAACCAGCGACCGGCGAGCGAGAGACCTGTGTATAAGCAACAGCGAGAAAACTCTACAGAGCCATCCAAAGAAGACGATGACCATGTAGTAAGCCAATGGGGGGTGAATTATACCGATGAAACAACAAGAAGGAAATTTTACATGAGTATGTCTATGGCTTGAATATATAATGCAAAACATAACATTAATAAATCGTTTGCGGTACGCTTGACCGATTTTGCACATTCGCTTTCCAGTATACCGTCACACTCTACAACATGCAGTGAACCTTACTTTTAACAATTTGTTTTTTTTTTTTTTTTTTGCCCACTTAACAGTTCAGCAGAGACATGCTGCAGCTAACCTGAGTGGAAGCAGCTATTGTAATAAGATTGACTTGTGTTCAGAGTGGTTGTTTACTACAATATAAATGTGATAAACAAAGTAGAAATGCACAATGAGATGACTAACCATTCACTATTCATACGAACGGTGTTGTACATTGCATGAAGTATAAAAAAAATCTGTATTTGTCCAAATGACAGCGCACTATAGCTGGGAAACTTTTCCGATGATGTAGTAGAACTTATTACTAATCACATAACATGACACCTACAAAGCTAGGATTCCAGAAGTACAGGTACGGATACGGAAATCAACATAAGCTGCTTTAAAAATTTCAGTCAACAGTTTAATAACAGTTTCACCCCATCTCCCCCCCCCCCTCCCCCCAAAAAAAAAAATTGTATGATGTCTTATCTAAATTTTGGTCCATAATTTTACCTCTTGGTTGTGTGGCAGTTTTACACAAAAGAAAGTGTTACTGCTTCACCCCAAAATTGGGTTAAAGGGTTTTTTTTTTTCCCCCAATGTCATCCCCAAGTTTGAACTATCAGGTACTTCGTACCTTCCTCTTTAGGCTCCTGGTAAAAACGAACAATGAAAATACACACAAAGAAAGACCATGTATTAATTGATAACAAAATTATCAACATTATGAAGAAAATACCTTAAAACAAAATTTTGGATCAAATATTGTCATTGATAGATCACTTTCTTCCAAAGTATCAGAGGAAGGGCATCTGTTAATGAGCCATCTATAAGCACCATTCGTTTAGGGGTCATTTATTTAAGTATTCTCTTGATTTATTTTTTTCTCCACACAGTTCCTTCAACCCTAAATAAAGAAGCATGTACAAAAGTCGTATGCGTGTGTGAACAGAAAAGTCTGGCAGTTTATCGCCGTATTAAAAAAAAAGTTTTTACTCTGTTTCCAGATATGACCGCTCCTGTCTCTCAATGTCTGCTTTGGACGATGCCTTTATCAGACGTATTGTCTCATTTAAGATAAGACTATTGCAGACAAGGACAACGAAATGAACTAGAAAGATTTGATAAACCTTTCTCATGTTGTTGGGCTGATGATTTGCTGGTGTGGTGCGTTAAAACAAAGTAGCAAAAGTAAAAGTAGCAACCACCATTATCTTGATTTTTTTTTCTTTTTATGTCATTTTTTGTGTGTGTATGTGTTCATTCTTTTTTTTCTATTTATTTTATGATATGGAAGGCTTACGTTGTCCGAAAGCGCGTCCCCGTCCGGGAGAGAATCTCCCGAAAATAGCCATTGCGAGTTTTCCACGTGCAGGAAATGGCTGGACGCGACGATTACTTCAATATGCAACGGGACTTTACGCCGGAGCTGACAGATGGACGAAGACACGTCACCATTCAAACGAAGACGGTGAGAGTTTTTGCTTTGCATTTTACATTCTTCCTATTTACACTTTTGAAAAGGGGTGGACTTATCGATGCACATATGTTCTGTGTAAGGACATTTTGTACCTTCCTTCATTGCCACTGAATGCCTCTACATTTTAGACGATGTGGATTATTTGTTTTCTTACAGAGGGTCAGGTGATGACGATTCGGTTAATTCAAAATTAACGTTAAATTGATTAGAACGAAGAGAAAACTTGTGTCGTATGACCATATAAATACCTCAAGTCTCAGAAGAGAAACTTAACAAAAAACAAAAAAACAGTTTCGATTGACAATGAAATCTCTTGTCAATCACTGATTACGAAATCAACTCACCGTTTGTCGTGATGTGACATCACTATGAAAATAAACAATGGCTTAAAACATGGTAAACAATATATGTAAATTCTACATAATTTTGGTAAATTTTACATTAACTGTGTGTAAAATTTTACCTAAAAGTTATGGAGTTCTTATTTTACCGTTACTTTTTGTGAGTGTATGCAGCTTTTTTTCAGTAGGGGGTCGATTTTACCACAAGTGGAATTTTTACCCGACAATTATGACCAACAAATTAAAATTCATTCTATATGTTGCTAACATGTAGGCCTACTATCATAGGCTGAACGGAACTCCAGATCTCGTGGGAAGGGGGGGGGGGGTTAGTCCGAACCCCTGAACCTTTCCGTCTCCGGCAGACATTGTTTTTGTGTTCAGCTAACCCCAACAAGGTTTGGTCTCCTCGTTGTCGTTTCAGTTTTCCCTGCTTCGGGTGACGACGTTCAGAACAATCGAGTTATAATCATCAAGACCCACAGTAGAGCATCGCCCCCCTTGAACAACGAAGCCGTGTTATTGATAAGGAATCCATACAGAGCTATTGTGTCCGATGTGTACAGACGGGTGCTTTTGAGGCAAGGTTTCTCCTCCAAAGAAATGTTAGATTTCTTCAAAACCGACAGTAAGGGGAAACTTACAAATTTACCTTTAAAATCTCTCTTGATCATTTCGTTCCGTCCTTCATAAATCAAAGCTATCAGAGTTTTCTTCCATTGTTTTTACGTAACGCATATATCATAGTTTCTTGGATATGATATTTTAAATTGGTTCACTGTAACACAATGCACCAAAGGTATGGTTGGAGTACCTGCCCCAAACCATAACCCTCCACGCGTATATCCTTTCCCATTGTAGTTATTTGGATATCGAAAAATTGTTCGTCGAAGAAAAAGGGTTCCTTTTCTCAAGGAAAGGGAATAATGAAAGTCTTTTTAATTGCCTTTCCCCTGTTGAAACTCTCATTCTCTTATATCATAATTTATTATAAATAAATTAAAGCAACCAGACCGGCCGATATATGAGAGTGCATGCTGTTGGCAACTTATTTTGTTCTTTCTTGCCAACTTGTGACAACGCTGCTCTGAAGTGGTGGTATACGATTGCCAAGAAGGAGACATTACTGGGTAAAGAGGTAGAATGTGGTTGCCTGGCTATCGGTTTTCAGTTCAGTTCTTTACTTAGTGTCTTTGTGAGACACGGTCGGAGATTGAAGTGCACTCATTACGTTAGGACTATGGGGTAACAGCTGTTCGGCTTTGGGGAGAGTTCGAAAAGCTAGATAAGCACTTGTATGGCATTCGTAAACTTCGAAGGTTTCGTAGTTGTGAACAATAAATTACAAAGGAAAATCAAACTACCTCGAAAATTCCTTGCTCTTATTACTTCCAATTATCGTGATCAAATGTCGTTTTGATTAAAAAAAGAATGGTAACGTTATTTGCTTCTTGTCCTCCAATCCCCAAGATTAAAAAAAAATAGATCACAGGGTGAGTTGTTGTTTTTTCGTAGATATCTTGATTTGCTGATTGTCAGCAATACTCGAACATAATAGGGGATTATATGATTCATAACTATCAAAGTGCAGGTTGTCGCTGTGTGTACTTCGAAATCATTACCACTTGTATCCTTATCCTCTTCCCTCGGCCGCTTGCTAGAGTTGAGGACTCCCTGTCAGTTTGTGAAATGTACTTTTGGTACATTCAAGTCATTTTTCTGGTAATTCGCTACACCTTAGATTTCCTGCATCCCCCAACCGTACTTGGAAATGAGTCCACGTGAGACCTATAGTCAGTCATGAACAATATACGGTAGTTTATCGTTATACAGATATATACGGAAGGACGAATCTATTGACGCATATATGGATTGAACATACCAGAGAATGATGAACTGCTTAGTGATCCGTTGATGAAGTCAGTGAATGATTTAAACCATATCTATATCGAAACTTTGCTGACGTCATAAATTTGCATCAAATTAAATCTGGCTACAATTACTGACAAAATACAATTTATGATTCAGTTTAATTTCTTCCACCCCCCTCCTGCCCTTTTCTTCTTCTTCTTCTTCTTTTTTTTTTTGTTGTACCCTGACAGGTTGGAAAGACTGCGTTAGTCGTTTATCCACAGCCTGGAAATTGATGGCTCTTACATGGATCACGAACACGAGAAAATTACTGGTGGTTGCTAACGAACGACTCTTCGCAAACACAGAAGAGGAACTGACTCGCATAATTAAATTCATCCACCAACCAGTTAGAGACGTACGGCTAAAGTGTGCGGTGAAGACTTACTATCCCACTGTGTCATCTAAAAGGTTTAACATTGATCCTTACACGGAGGAAATGAGGGCCATAGTTCGATTCCTGCATTAGGGAAGTGAACAATACCTTAATTGAATATAAATACCCGACACTGCCAACCTATGAAAATATTTCTAGTTACTAGAGAGCAAATTATGATCTCATATACCTTGATGTATACTTGACATCACGTGACGAGTCAGGGGCTTACGCGATGCCCCTCATAAACAAGTCGATTTGAATTGTTGAAGGCAGGTACTCATCGTCTTATAAAAATTCCGATTCTCATAATCCTTTACTTCTAGTCCCTCCCAAAACTTGCCTAAAGCCTCTCCTTGTGCAAACACAATCCAAAGTTTTAAGTGCAGCAAGTCTTGGTGAGCATACATGCGCGGATCACTCATGTAATCAAAACATTCCGCCTACGTTTATGATGAATATAACCTACTTTGCGTCTTTTGAAATTCAATCAAAGGGAAGTAACAATTGATACATATATAATTGATATATATAATTGATATATATAATTGATATATATAATTGATATATATAATTGATATATATAATTGATGTATATAATTGATGTATATAATTGATATATATAATTGATATATATAATTGATATATATAATTGATATATATATTTGATATATATATTTCAAACGGTTATATTACCGGTCAGCTCATTATTTATACCGCAATAACACATGCATCATGCATAGAGAGTGATGCTATTTTTACATATTGTCTTGACATACTCAACAGGATCTGCCTCAAGAAACACAAGAAGAAGTGTGGGTTTGCACAAAACGAATCTAACGACAGTTTTGATTAGGAGATTTAAAGTAGACTTTTGAGAGAAGTGAAATTTTTGTCTGGGTCGATCAGTATCTGTCTTTTAAATTAGCTCTGAGCGTTTGTTGATTGTGTAGAACCTGTGTTGATGTCATGTCCAGCTTTTCTTCGAGGCACAAGTTGCATTGACCTCACTTTTCTTCCCTTGATGTTGATTTGTTATTATCATTATATTTTAAGGTCACATTGCAGACCGTACTTCCTTCCATTTCATTTCATGTTCCATAGTGTTTCCCTTTCTTATCTTGAATCTGTGCCGTCACATTGATTTCAGTCGATTTCGATACATGTCCTACAAGTTCCTCCGCCGTTATCCCTATAGCCTAAGCATTCATGTGAAGTGCTGCCATATGTGGTAGTCGTCGGAGCACGCACTTCTCGACTTTAGGGCATTCAGCTCTGTTCCTGCAACTACATGCCTTTTCCGTGCCTTTTTGGTGTGCAGCTTTCCATTAAGGCGTGGTTTGGCCATTGCGCTCTGAAACAATTTCATGCTCATCATGCAATTTTAACTAATCTTTGATGCTGGATCTGTTGAGTATATTCACTTGCAGCCTTGGGGAAAATGCTTGCTGCTGAGGTAAGGGCACCACTCTCAAATTTGTTAACGTTGGCATTGTGCAGAACAACAGAACATCACCCTCTCTCCTCCTTTTCACACTCTGTTGAAGACAGTGACATTGAAACTGAAGAACACTACCACTAGCGTCACAGGGGGGGGGGGGGGGAATTGGGCCATGTCCCCCCCCTCACATTCCCCAT
Source organism: Stichopus chloronotus (assembly GCA_021234535.1). NCBI lineage: Eukaryota > Metazoa > Echinodermata > Holothuroidea > Aspidochirotida > Stichopodidae > Stichopus > Stichopus chloronotus. Next base: position 6,699,859 of record CM037849.1, read on the forward strand.
TTTTTTTAAATACTGCATATCTTGCTGAAAATATCAGAAATAAGCGGGAATTGACATGATTAGTATCAGTATAGGCCTACTATATCTATATAGGTAAACTTGAGGGAATACAGGCCCGTAGCCAGGGGGGTCGGAGCGTTCGAACGACCCACCCCAAGTTGAGGGAGGTCCATTTTTTTCCAGTCATGTGTTTGAAGGGTCAGCTATGAAATATTTGTTTATCTTGACATATCGTTCACTTTTAGCAAGAAGATAAAACCTCTCCACTTATGTCATAAAATGTATACAGGCCCAAACTGACCACAATATATCTTCACTAGATACATATACTATGTGGGGTGATGAGATAATAAGCTAAAAAACGCGCATGCATGGTTATGTCATTGTGTCTGTGGATATCATTGAACTAAATACAATTAAAAGCCCGTGCCACGACAAGCTGCTACTAACCACGACAGACTAATTATTTTCTCAGTAATTGAGAAATTGTAGACATCAGATTTATATTTCAAGGCTGGGTTCATGCAGCTGAAAAAACTTGGGAAGGGCTATTTCCGGCCATCTGGGAGTTTTGTAAAACCCAAAATTTTCTTCTTCTCCGCGCCAACCGATGGTGGCGCTCCGCTTAGATAGTCTTTACGAGTTTACACCCCCTCCCCTTGGAAGGTCTTTTTAAGGTCTTCTTAAATGCTCCACATTGCAGGAGATCTGCAGATGTCACAATTTTCCGGGGAAAAGCATCCCCCCTACCCCCTGGCAAAAACTTTCTTGTACGCTCCGCGCCGACCGATCGTGGCGCTACGCTCGGACCATTCAATTGCAGTAATTCCGGCAGAGGCTACGGCCTCCCCCTCCACAAATTCCTGGGTACGCCACTGAACACTACAACAATAGCTCCTGTAAGAGCTTTCGTCTTTCCTTTGGAGTTTTTTTTTTTTCTCTTTTTTAGTTGTATTCCTTATAGATGATAAAGCAATTGAAGTATAGCTACAGTATAGCACAAATTAGTTGAAGGGACAAGAAAAAGTAAAAAATCGATTGTAAGCAGCTTTTCATAGCCTATATCTTAAACCTTCTTAGTGTCGAACGCTAAAAACTGACTCCAAAAATGAAGGTCATTTTGTTTTCATTTTAAAGTGTCGGATCTTTTTTTCTTTTTTCTTCTTACGGTCTTTCTTTCTGACGTTGAGGATGAGTTCGAAGACAATGAAGATCACACAAATAAATATTATATTGTATTGAATTGTTTTTTATTGGAAGAAAACTCAGTACGAAACGTAACGTGAGAAGAAAGCAAGCTGAGATCAGAGGGACAAAAAAAAAAGAAGATTAATACACTTGCAGTTCTCTCTTGGTTATTAATATATATTGACTATTGGAGCATACGCGAGTATAGTTTTGAAATGTCAAGCTGGAGCTTAACGTTAAGGTAAAATGTCAATGAAACAAATTTAAAGCAATTACATGCATGGCTTGAATAGCAGCTGGTCACTCTTAAATGTAGCCTAGTGTCTAGGAGGGGAATGCTCTTTTAATGGATGTCGTTTATTCCAGTCAAGGAGTGACGTCATAGTACGTTTACCATCGTAGCAGTTAGAAATATATCTAATTCTTTGTGTGTTTAGAATTTGCCTACAATTTTCACTTTTTTTTTCACTTTTGTTCAGTAATATAATCACTAATCGAAAGCGCGATCGTCATTCCGCAATCTCATGAGAATGAATTCATCATCATTTGAAGGCTAAAGGCGGGTACTCTTCCCCTCCCCCCCCCCCCCTTCCTCGACATTCCCGACACTTCCAACGACTTTTTTCTAACCAATCCCACAGACTGTCAAAAATTTACCCTTGTGCCAACACAAACATAAGATAAAAAGCCGCTGGAGACGATAAGATTATACGAGGAGAGCGTGTGTAATCGAAACACTCCGCTTTCTGTGAATGCTGTGTAAGGTGAGTTCCGCTGGATCTTTTCCATTTGCTGTCGATCAAAGATAAGGCCCAATTGAGAATTTTGCTACCCCTCACCAAAAATGTAGCTTGGAGTGATGAACGATTGTCTTGAAATTGTATAGGCAGACATGTAATGCAAATAGAAACATGAAAGTAGGATTCCGAAAATCAAGTGACAACGTTCTAAGGCATTGACATAACACAGACTCCCAGGTAGGACCTACGTTGGGCCAACACTAGTATTTGGTTTGCGAATGTTGGCTGTGGCTGTTGGTAATTGGGCCAAAGTTAGGCCAACGTATATGCTAGCCAACGGTTGGTAAGACAGCGTTGGACCAATAATGTACCAATAACGAATAGCCAATCTTTGGAAAACTTTGTGCTAATGAAATGAACTGACAATATTATTAGGTTCCTCTTTTTCCTTTTTTTTCCCTTTTTTTTTTTGCGAGGGGTGCAGTCATAAAAGCATGCATTATGATACATAAGGTAAAAAATGTATGACTTCCTACCCAAATTTTACGCCTTTTCTAGTTTGAACTGTAATATTTACGTTAGTAATCATTTGGCCAACGTTGGGACCGGTTTTTTTTTTTAAGGGGGGGTGGGGTGAGTTGGTGTGAAGTAGCTTTGCCTTGATTTTTGCTTTGAAGGCAAATCTTAAAAAAAAGTGTAAGTTTTGCGAAACCAGAGGAAAATCGTAAATATCGAAACTAATCGAGACGTACAGGGAATGAGAGTGAAAGGTTGAAATAACAGTTAAAACTGCAGAAACATAAACTGATTGAAAAAACAATCCGCTCAGCTGAGGTTCATCAACGCACTCGAGCCTCTCGGGCATACGACCATTTGCCAACATGAAGATATTAGGTAAGGTGTGCTAGTAAAATATGGGTATAATCAAAGTACAATCAATTAACTCCGCCACGAGTAAATATCAACCAAAGAAAACATGGGAAACTGTCATATGCAATAGAAATTGTCATACGTCAACGTAATTCGAAATTAACAATTCCAGCCAGAAGGACAGCTGCCGAATATAAAGTAATTATATATTCAAGAAAGTTCAAAATACATGGCAGCATATTTCTGATTTTGGGATTCGACAAATAGGCTTCCTAGTTTTCTTCAGTCAATGAAATTCTGTCTGAATTCGATATGACAGAAGTTGACTTTTTTGAAAGACTGAAACAGATCTGAATTATTCATGAAACCAGTAACGGAACCGAAGCACTGTTTGCTAATAAGGACAGCCTCTCATAGGCCTAATCAGAGAATGGGCTCCCTGTCTCAAGCCCATCTAACATTGCCATAATCACGGGTGTGGATCCTCTGTCACAAGCCCATCTAACATTAGCCATAATCACGGGATGGGTTCCCTGTCAGAACCCCATCTGACGTTGTCCACTATATTGACTTCCTTTTCCCTAGCCTCTAGAAAGTCAGGGAGGGGTTTCTCTGAATTCTCCGCCATATACATTCACAGCCACCTCAGTCTTTTGCCCCTACACTGCTTACTCTACCCTTGCCTCTTTAACGGGGGGGGTGGGGATTCTGTACTATAAACCCCATCAATCTTTCCATTGTTTACTGTTTATATTGGTTGAAACCTCTTACTCTGTTTACTCTAGGCCTCACTCATGCTTACCGGTTGACATGTGGCATTTTAACAGTAACTCAGTCAGATAAGCGGGGTTGTACCTATTACCGCATATACTTTTGGGAATAAATCACTTTTTCCTAACACTGAGGTATGTTCAGCAGCCGTTATCAAAATAAAAAAAGGAAAATGCAACTGAGTGAAATTCTGGGCAGAAACAGAGAAAACAATTTTAAAAGACGTTTTGGGCACCGTCGCCTTTTACAGCCTCTTCACGTCACCAGATGGAATTCACAATAAAAAATATGCACATTTCAGTTTAGTCTCTCTTCCAGTCGTTTTTTTTTTTTTTTTTTTTCAAGTGTAATATACATTTACCACCCAGAATCCTGGTGAAAAGATGAAGATATACCGCTTGGGCCACTCTCCATGTTTATTTCCTCCATCGAATCCCCATCTTGTTCGAAGGTCGGGGTTACGTTCCCTCTGAAATAATCTCGGATAGCATCGGGTCCTTGTCGGCAAACGTCGACAGGCGGTCTTCGTAAATGCGGATTACCATCTATGTTGGCCGAATTGGCATGGAACTCCCAGTCGAGTTTCGTCAACTCCCCGAAGTTGCTCGGTAGACACCTCAACCGGTTATTCCCGAGCCAGAGATGTCTCAGATTAACACATTTCGAGAGAGATTCGGGGACCGTCTCTAGGAGGTTGTACAACAGGAGCAACGTCTCCATGCCCACTAGGGCGCCGATATCCTCCGATAGGCGAACGATCTTGTTGTCGCTCGCGTCGAGAAATTCCAAGTTCAACATCGAGTAGACACAATGGAGGGATGACCTTGAAATAGTTATTAGCGAGATGAAGGTGTTTCAAGTTCTGCAGGTCAGAGAACGTCGACGGTAAAGTGGTCAAGAGATTGTTGCTCAGAGCGAGCCTCTCCAAATTCTTCAGCTTTCCTATCTCCTCCGGGAGATCGGCGAGTTCGTTCGTATCCAAGCTGAGAATGCGCAATTGGCTCAACTCTCCTATGTTCTTGGGCACCTTCAACAGTCGGAAATTAATCCCCGATTCTCTCTCGGGGCTTAAAGCGAGATATTCAAGCTGGCGAAGTTCGAACAACTCTGGAGGAGGTTCGGTCAGTTCTCGCCCGGAGATTTTCAGACACTTCAGTTGAAAGACTGGATCTTTGAATATGCGCAAATGTAACAGAGTGCGTGGCTTGAACGTGTGCAAGGATTCGCTCAGACTCTGAGTAAGTCGCTAAGGCACCAAAACTGGATGACTTTTCCAGTATCTTGCCCATGCATAGTGAATACCGGGGTTTCCTGCTCTTAGTTTGTACCCCCAAAAAGGAAAAGGTTTCTCGTCTGACAGGCCTTAAAATACTACTGGATCGTTTGTCAAGAGATTTGGCAGCTGAAATACATATAAATTATCTCGAACATAGTTACTTTCCGCACGGTGTGTCAACGAGCAATGTCAGCCAATATTTATTGATATTAACATAAATCCTTACAAGTATCACACTAAACTCACACGTGTGTGACGAAATATTTTGCGACTTCGCCAACAACCGTTAGTAATGAGTTCTTCCATACACCTTTGCAGTCAAGTATCACAGAATTGTCGCTGTATGAGTGCCAATCAAAAGAAAATAGGCTTACAAATAAATAAATCTTGCGTACGCCATCCCTTCAACGGCTGTTCTCATCGTCAAGAATTCCAGTCTCCGAATAATCACAGTAACGCCGCCGCCACGCTATACTTTATTTCCATCGATATTAAGCGTTGCCATGGTTTCCCATCAGACGAGATAATTAGCATCTTCCGGAACTTTTTTTTTACTTCATATAAACAAGTTATTACGTCTTCTTCAATAAAAATGGCAAAAACCAATATCGATTGCCCATTATTAAAAGGTGCCTACTATTATTCCCATATGAAGTTGCACAGCACAGACTGTAACCGGAATGACCTTTGTATTTTCGTTCCCTATTTCTACTTTATTGGTTCCACTGCTCACATGTGAAAGTCGATTAACCTTGGTCTTAAAGTATAGTGAATAATATGGTCGTTATGGAAACTGAAAAGACATATATCACGTTGATCAGACGGCCATAATAGCTGAGGATGCAATTAAAGCTATCGATGTACCGGGTTAAGATTTCCAATACGCTTGTTGTTAATACAAGGGATATAAAAGAGCAAATCGAAATATAGGACGAGTGTGTTTTTTTTATCTTATCATCCTATAGGGGCTAAGATGAGATAATATATTGTTGTCACTTGGCTAGTGGACCTAGATATTGTACTGTGCTCCCATTGGAGAACAGTTCCCATGGAAACACTTGGAGTGGATGAGTAGCAATACCCCAGGGGTATCCCATGCAGTTAGTAGAGGCAATTGAGGTTTACTTTCAAATGTAGGCTTATAGAAACCAACACATGACGGCGATGAGATACGCAACTCAGTGGATTGCCCTGTTGCTGTAAGAATCAAAGAGCAGTAAACGGAGATTGCAAACATGCTAAAGAAGTTATATTTAAATTTTTAAAAGAAGTTATATTTACATTTTATGAAGAATATATTCTTCAGCATGTAAGTCAACTTTGAAGAGTGACAAACATATTAACACATTTGTCACTGCTCACTATATTGCGTGGAGTTTCCAACGTGGAGAGATTTTAGATGCATGAACACTGTTCAGAAGGAAAAGTCCAATGTGAGAGGGTGCACGTTCCCCAGTCCACCCCCCATTTTTGGATAAATGTACCGATCACAATGGTTTGTCTTGATCACAATAATTTAGGAACAATCATTTCTCTCTGGCAGATCCAGGGGGCCAATGAGGGCCATGGTCCCACCCAGAGGTGGGCCAAAAATCGAGAGTTTTGGAAGGATATTAACTTCACATTTGTTGCACCAAACTGCATCTGAGGGCATTTATTTATCCTAAAAAATTTTCAGAGGAACTTAAAGGGAAGGAAGAACTTGGATCAGCCAGTGGTATGAAGTTGGTGTAAATGATAATATAACATTCCAAATAATAACATGTTTAAAGGCCAAGATCTAAAAGCTAATAACAATATTAAAACATACAAAACATGGTCATTTTTGTGTTTAGTTCACGATGTAAAACATTATGTAATTTTATCAGTCAGTATCACAACATCATTCATTTTTTTCTCACATAGCGTGGAAGAATTTAACTGTTATGGCACTGCTTTTTACTGCCAAAAAATGTTGTTCAAATTGCTGAGAAAAACAAATCAAAAAATTTGAGCAGCAGGAGTTGTCTACTTGTATAGGGTTGGATACTACTACAGGAAATCTTCAAATCTGCCATACAAAATGCGGAAGCCGAAGTATTCCGTCGTGGACTGGCATGGTCCATACCCGCACACGACCCCACCCCCCACCTCCCATGCAGGCCTCCTTCATGCCATTCCATAAACTTTCTGTCACATGTGAATGGCACAAGTCTCCTCCCTGTCTCCTGGACTACGAATGCAAAGATATTTCAGGAAGCTGGTAAATTATTAAGATTTTGATAATGTTTTAGAGTTTGAAATGGTTCCATTTCATTTGACTGACTTGTCAGTTAAAGCTGTACATTTATCAAAGATACGACATTAATTTTTTACATGAGGGCGCATCATCTCCAAATAAAGAATCCAACACTACATCTAGTTAAATTAAAGATTTTATTTCTATTTGTGTATAAATACCAAAACACTTGCAAGACATTCTGTCATTTGGGTGCTAGATAAATCCTTAGAATATTATCACTGGAAACTCTACAAAGTCAAGTGAAACTGCAAACCTTTGGAAACCAATTCATGACCGATAGAAACGTCCCAGGGCATTCTTGATCTTGCAGAACTACACCTCATGCCATTTTCACCCCCGCTCCTCTACTCCAATCCCCTTCTTTTCAGCATCCCCAGCTCCCCCATCCCTCCACTAACTCTTTCTGTCAAATTATCACTATTTTGTTTGGTGTTCATTAAGCGGAGTGTCTACTTGTAGTTGATGCTTTATATTATTCTGTCCTTTTCTCCAGCAACATCTCACAACAGGGATGCGTGCTACCTTAGAATATTGACATCCTCTTCCGTCTCCATGCACCTCCATCAAAAGTTTCCTCTCAATCTTCCTCTCTGAGATACTGGTTGGCTTCATCATCTTTCATGACATCAACACTGACCTTTCAAGTCTCAAGTTCTTTCCTGTATGAAAAACATTGTTTGAATTAGTGAAATATTTTGATGTAGCAAAGAAAGTTCATCACAACGTGCACATAAGTGTGTTGCATTTTTCGATGCCAGCGGCCATTTCAAATGCTGGTGGTAAACATTCGGCATTGAAAGGTTAATTAATGCTGGACTGTGCATTAACCAAAGGATAATGCATGATCGGTGTAAATGTAAGCATTGCACAAGGGCGCAGCTCCAGTGCATTCAATGATGGTATCAACCACGAGAGTGCATTATCTTCTTCTTATTGCACAGGTCCTAAGTTCATTAACCATGTTCATACATACAAAATGGGAATTTGAAAAGAAACACGAAAACGAAAATTTGGATTGCAAATAACCACATTTTCATTGAAAATAAACCCCTTGCAAAGGTTAACAAGATTCACAACATGTCGACAATGTTCCTGCACTAGAAACAAAGTAGCACCATTGTTTTGTGCAAGATAGCAGATGACAAAATACTGTCAATTGACATTTTTATTGTATTCATCTGCAGGTTATTTTTAATACTCCTTATTTAAATATTTTACTTTACTTCTTAAATTTCTACTTTTAAATTGACCTGTTTTATCTTTAGGAAAATGCACCGTCACCTGACTGACATGGGCCAATAGGAGTTGAGGATTCTTTCCTTGTATGTATAAATGTAATTTACTAAGTGAATTTCTTTTTTGTTTTTGTTTTTTTTTTTGTACAGGGGACATGTTCCTTTGAGGGGATAACATGATCTTTATTAGTGTCACACCAATTTAAGAGAACCCAACATAGGAGATAGGAGAAGAGAATGGGCTGATGAGGTACAACAGTGGGTGGGATAAGGACAAAGTAACATCAGAAAGGAGGCGCATTAACGTGGTTGAACTCACGGTACAAAGAGTCGTGGAAATGCAGCCCTCTCTTCATCTGTGTAATCTTCCAGTCGCTTAGGAATCTCCGCGGGCGGTCTGATTTGTTCGCTGATGTTCTCAAGGATGTCTGTTGGTATGACCTACCAGTGAGGAATATCATAAACAAAGGCATTCGACAATCTTAAATAAATGCTCTTCTGTAAGTTCAAATAAATTATTACATTAAAGACAAGCTATCTCTCTTTTTTGTTCCTCTTGTAAAAAAAAAGCTCAATTCTAACCCACCAGCAATGTTTGGCCCCTCCCATTCGACCCACCCATTGGCGGTCTTCCTCAAATGGTGACACGCATGCCACTGGTGGCATGCGACGTGATGTGGAGTGCCTCCCTAAAAGTGCTAGGAGAATCTAGCTGAAATGTTGAACATGTGTTTTAACCGTGCTGAAAAAAATTATTTTGTCTCAAACACGGTAAATCTAATACTCCGTACAGACTGATTTAACAAATTGCACCATTCTGGATCCAAACAACCTCTAAAACACAAAAATTTCAAAAGGATTGGCACTTCCAATTGCAGTTTCTATTTAATTGTGGAATTCCTGTTCAAAATATAACATTATATAACCTACATTTACCCGTAGGTGGTAATGATGATGTCACTGAAACCAATATCGAGAAGGAGTCGTGACTAGCTTCAGAGTCACCACCATTCAGGCAGCCTGAACTCGAGATCAAATTATCACATGGGAATCATATTTTGAATTGTGCAAAGAAATTCGATTGCAGTCAACAATCTCCTGGTGCATTTCAAAATGTTTCAATTTATTTTTACAATTGGTTTTCTGCTGATAATTTACATGACTTGTAATCATCAACGAAAATATCTTTGCACATTAATTTCAGAAGACTGTCATTGTCCCATACGAATGACAGAGACCAGACGAAATGTTAAAAAATCATCCTTTTCATTCCTAACGAAATTTGATGTAGTTACTGTAACTTGGAAAATTATTCTGACAATGTACAGTATACCAGCTAGTGCTTGCACTGGGTGACCCACAGAGTGATGTCGGGAGCTGGTTCTAAAATTGCTACCCAGCTCCAAAGTTTCAGTGGTACACTGTACACATGGTGCACTTCAACACGCATACCTAAGAAGGAACATTTCGATGTCATGGTAACATGTAAGATACATGGTTTTATATGTCAGTGCGAAAACATATGTTCATGTTGTATCACAACTTCAAAAGGAATTCTCAGCCAGACAGGAAAATTCATATTTTCTGTTGGTTTATAGGAAGTTGACTTGGCAGCAGAAATTTGTCTCCTAATCAAGAGAGAAAAAACTTTCACAGAAGAATGACGCCTCAAGTGTGGGACATATGCTTGACAGAAATCTGACTTTACACTGTTTTCTGTCAGGTGTGAAAACAGCTTGCCCCCAAAAAGTTTATAAAAGTTTGACTGTCGAGTTGAAAGGATGCCACGGTCACGTTTCACTTCGAGAAGGACCGCAATCATTATTACGATCAATGTCCTCCTTTGAAACATGATCTGGTACTTACATCATCTGGGAAGAGATGCAGTCTCATCATAAATGTTCTTCGGCGTAGATCTTTTGGCAACATCCCGTACACTGCTTTGTAAACTAGCTGAAAGATACCAAGAGCATTGAATACATGAGAACCAAAATGCTCTCTGCTGGCAATATTGATGAAAAAATTCAGAGACCATAATTTTTCTTTTAAAGTGAAGGGATAATTCCATTCTGTTTACAGTGCTTTTCATTTCATTTTTACACCATGGGTGAGTGTGCAGTGCAAAACATCTTTAAAATTGTGTAGTACTTTGACAGGTTTGTAAAGTTCTGCAACTTAGAATGCAGTACCAGTTAAAATGCTATTGCCATAACACTGATATCGCCTTGAGCTAATAACGAAATACCAATGAAAGAGTTGGTTAAGCTCTCTGTGTATGGTTGTTACATACAGCAGCAGTTTCGACGAAGTCTGGCTATTACTTTCTCTACAGGACTTTTGTTTCATGTGACATTAAAAAAGTAAAAACAGTATGAGGCCCATTGTAAATATTTCTTCCGAGAATAAACAGTACATAATCAACGTTATAATCGTCAAGACAAAATTAGGAAAATTAAGACTGTCCAAACTTCACAGTTTCCCTTTAATACAGGTTTAAAGGCTTACTGAGTCTGATCACGTTTGGCCATGCATTCCATGATTGTCCATTAACTTTGAGATACTGAGTGTTCTCCTTCATTGCTGACAGTTACAGACAACGACTGCACCTTAAAGTACACAAAGATTTGTATTGCTTGCAGAAATTGTGACTGACCTCGGGTTTGAGTGATTTACAAGAATGTCGAAACAAACCATCCAGCAGGCCCCGAATTCTGAGGTGTTCTAGTGAGGCACCACCACTCACCTCAAATCACTGTAAGGAGTGCAATTTTTTTGCACTCCTAGATAAGAATGTGAACTCACATAAATCTAATAAAAGTTTAACATAATAGCACACCTACTGTACCACAATCCTTAGTTTTCTGAGGAGTTTGATTTAGTAGCACACATGGAAATCTAAAACTGAGGGCATGATCTTGCACCTCTATTTCCTGTGTCAGATGCATGGAAGTTTCTGAAGAATGAACGTATTCTGAGCAGCACACTGTCGTTGCTGTTGTGGGTTTTGACGACACAGTAACAGTCGTCATCGCTGAGAATAAATGCCCGGAGGACACATACTCAGCATACACATTGCAGCTGTGTTGTCAGTTTTGTCAACACAGTATCGGTTGTCGCTGTCTTGAAATTCGAAGTCTCACACATAAATAAGTCTGTCAACAAGGCCTAACCCCATTAGGTAAAGAATGGCATCATTGAAAAGTTGTGAAATGAAGACAACTGTGGCTTGCCTGATTCTGCTGTCATAGATTTGTGGATATTTGCACAGAAGTCCTGTACATTTACCACAGAAATCGGTTCTGCCAAAGCAATAATTGTTTGGCATAAAAATGAAATGAAGTGGGCTAGTCCCAGGGCTCGGTCCAATATTAAGAGGGTAGGGTTATGTGACCTAGTAAATCTAGTCATCGAACAACCACACAGAGGAGCATAGGTGCACAGAAACACTTTACAAGGTCGGCATGCCGATAACACCCATGTGGTAAAAATAAACACTCACATCCTCTGTCAGACAACCTAAACAGACTATAAACACTCTGCACAGAGTAATTGAGGTAAAAATGCTTTCTAAAGAAACCCTCATTTAACAAGTTACAGTAGTTGTCCATTACCTTAGTTGGGTCATTGGCATGAACCTCATAGGCTGGTGTGGCTGAGAAACCCTTGGGATATCTGTCCAAAAAAATAAGACAAAAAGTATTTCCTACTGTAAATAGTGATATGACATACATTACGATCTACATTCTGCAGATATTCTTCTTTTCACTTTTGAGTGGGTACACTGACAAATTTTAAGGTTGATACTTCCGAGCAAAGTTTCAAGGAATGCAAGACGACAGCTGTAAATTTGCCAAAAAAAATGATGAAATTTTTGCTTTCAGGTTTTACAGAGGTTTAACAAATGTAACAAGTTTCAAACTGTCTGCATTGGTACAAACTGGTTTCAAACTGTTTGTACCAGTTCAAACCAGTTTCAAACTGTCTGTGCCGGCACAAACTGGTTTCAAACTGTCTCTACTGACACCGTCATAGAAAAACTGCAAAAATTTACGGCAACATTGCAACAAAAATGTTCAGAAAAACTGGCCTATCCTTTGGATGCATTACGTGCTGACTTGGTGTGACGACAGTACTTCCTTGTAACCCAGTCTTCAAGTGATCTATTAACCCCTGTTGACCTTTGATCTCCACCAAAAACAAAAGACTTCTTGGACTCAATAAGGTACACAGGTCTGCAACCTACATATCACATCTTTCAAACTTCCCATCTCATAAACTTTCAAAGGGTTTTACCGGCAGACCCCTGTTGACACCAAGTAACCTTTGACCTCCTCCAACAAAAAATTGGTTTCTTAATTGAGCTCAAAGGGCTGGCAAACTGGCCTATCCTTCACATACTTTACACTTACCCAGTGTGATGGTAATACTTTTTCCTGACCCAGTCTTCTCCTTCCAGTGAGACATGCCTGGTGTTGTAAACCACAACATGATCGCCACAGTCACCTAGGATATAGACATAAAAACAAGAACAGATCTATACAGTAGACGTACTCAGGTAGTTTGTGTACTATCAAAGGCTGAGAATGTAAAAGATCTCTACAACGTGATATTTTGTAAAGATTTGCCAAAGCAGTTCCCTATTATCCCTTTGGTGTACACTTACCAAACCACTGTTGCTTTCAAAGTAGGGGTACGAATTAATCAAATTAAACGAGGTATCTTTATCAAAAAAATGTTATATCTTTGACTCTTACATCTGTAATGGTCACAGGTACTTGCTGAAAAATTCAACCTGAGCTACAGTAAAGAACCTAAACTTTGTTGAAAAAGTTTCAAAGGTGGCAATGTGGCCCCTTGATTCAAAACAATTGCAGCCACCAGTACTCTAAAGAGATCACAAAATGATTACAATTCGGTTAACTACAGATGATAGATAAGAAAAAAGCAATTAGAGTCCATGACAAACACTGCATTAATCAATTTCATGAGATTATGTACAGTACAGCATTAACGTGGCAACATTCTAAGCAAGAGCATACTGTACCATGGAAATGATTTATTTGTTATCTGAATGTCAGAATGTACAGTATGATATTTACAGTAGCAGTATGTTACTGCATGTTAGGGGATACTACTTCCACACTGAACATTTATGTGACACTAGAAAATTTATTTTATTGCACTGTAGCTTGAGGATCCTTATTTCAAGTTCTGCTGTTTGGCCTCAGAGAGGTTTACACATAAAGCAGTGTTTAGTCATTACGTCATGGATCCATGGGTGCTCTTTGCATTTCACAACAGCTCAGACAATTACAGCAATGGCTGCAGCTTAACATTTTCCACTATGGAGTTCAATTGCAATCAAGACACAGGATGAGCAATGAGAACCAACAAAGTGTGCAGCTTGGACGATGGGAAATCTTGTTGATTGCATAAGATGGGGTACAATTTTGCTCATAGACTTACCCAGAAAAAACCATTGGCAAGTCTAAATTCAGAGCCAACACAAATATTTATTGAACGTTTATGCAATGACAAATTTAATCAATCAGCATGTTACTAATGGTGTGATTATTTTTTCTGTGGGGGTGGTAATCAAAAGACTGTGCTATGCTTCTGTTACAATGTCAATTCTTTCGTCATAATGTACTATAATGGAGTAAGTAGAGGTGAGTAAATTGTTATCAGATCATAATCTTCAAAATTCAGAAAATTTTCAAGAAATACATACTGCCCACACCTGCAGGATAACTCTAAGTCTTATTGTGCGAACTGCCATAATGAGCCTCATTAAAAGGGTAGCTGTGCCTTTCACTGTTCACTGTTCAAGTTTACTTTTTTTAGATGTGAAATGCACCATAAATTCTTGTTTGTCTCACACATCAAGGGATAAAATAACTACAGTATGTTCGTCAGCATAGTTTACAACCCATGAAAGCCCAAGTTCTGCAATTCACTTCCCTCTAAGATTTCCTATACAGAAACTCAACTTTGTTAAAAGAAAAGTTGAGAATAGGCTACTAATGCCATTTAGAAACACAGCAAGAAATGATCTTTCTGTGACACCATTTTGCATCACTTCACATTTCCGTTATCAAAAACTTCTGAAGGTGAGGGACTGAGGGTTAACCCCATCCCCTCAATTCCCTGTGTGCTTCGCGGATCATGTGGTCAGCCACTTTCTTGAAAATCTTTGGAGAACACTGGTTAAGATTTATTTCCATCTCAGATGCCACAGACTTCATTTTAAAACCACATCCAACTGCACAGGGTTGAGATGATTGGCACAATTACAGACATACTCACTTGAAGGATGAAAAATAGGTTTATGCTTTCCCTGAAGAATTGGAGAGATGACAGCAGCAATTCTTCCTATGGACTGGTGGTCTGCATTGAGCAAGTACCATAGTCTTGCAAAGGTAGCCCATTGCTGAAAATGAAAGGAACATGCTTGCAAGCAATCACAGAAATACAGCACATCATTCGCAACTGCTCAGCAAATGAAACAAAAATTTTTAAATAACTTTTGAGACAATAGTACACAGGGTTATGGAAATTACTGTAGTCCATTGCAGGTGTCCACAGAAGCAAAATTTCAGATTCTTTGAGAAGCAACCAAGTCACGTGGGTAAGGTATTCTTCCTTAGTTGGTACTGTATGTTACTTCAACAGTCACCCAAAATACAGCACCTCTATTATGATGATTTACAGTACATGTTAAATATAATATAATCTGTCATCAGAAGCAGACATCTCTACTTGTAGAGACCGAGAAACAATAAAGGACACGCTGACACTCCGAAGGTTGGACTGGCTCTGATTTATTCAGCCCTCCAGTGCAGTGCAGTACATAGAGAGTGCAACCTCAAACCACACCCACAAAGTCATCCCACATGTTAGGCTGTTAGTATTGGACAGGAGGCATGCAACAAGACCACATGTAATAAAGATCCCACCTACTAACAGTGCACCTGTACATTCCTACAATACAAGTACTTACAGACAATAGCATGATGCACACATGAACTACCTTCACATTAACATCACAATGGTTGGTCACAGGCAGCCACCCAGTGACCAAAATAGATATAACCAAAGTAAGCTATAGCTGAACAGTTGTAATTAACAGTACACTGTAGGTAGTGACCAGAGTAACATATTAGCTCTATACTGTATAAGGACACAATAGGCCAGAACCCTACATACTGAGCAGTGAGTTACTGTATGGGATACATTGTTGCGACAATTATGAGGATTCTTTTCAAAAGTTCAGGGTATGGGATGTGACTTACAAACTGATTACACTTTTTGCAATTACTATTTTGCATTTCTTCCTGAAATTGTGGTCCTTTTTACCATCCCTAAAATCAAGCATATTTATCCAACTCTCACTATTTGTACTAACCTAACCTACAGTATATATTGGTGCACAACTGCAGAATACCCTGCCCCTCAACCGTCACCACCGAGACAAGGAAATGTTGCTAATTTTTGTGGCAAATCCATTGCGTTCTAGATGCAAAACTCAACAATTCACAATACAGAACTTAAAAATCTATTTTACTGACAAACCTGTGTGATTTTGCTGGACATGTTAAGTTTTGAGACTGGTTGGCCTAGTCTGTTGCCTGGTACTTTGGTAGGTGCTAAGTTAGACTTCGGCTAGCTGTACGTACGTGTGCAGCAGGCCGGGTTGGTCTAGGCTCATGAGCCTGTGAAGTGTGCTGGCCACTCCTATGGCAAGCCGAATGTTAAATAAATAGAAACGTACATCGTTGGGTGAATATGTACCTGATCCACAGGAATAAATACTTATTTATATCTGTGTCCACCGATCCAGGTCCGTCACTAGTAGGCCTACGTGCGTGAGAATTGCATGGTATGGACAGCTATGGTATACAACTGGATCTTCGTGTAAGGTCTGTGTAGTTTTCCAGGGGGTGCCTGACTATTTAGAAGGGACTGTTGCATAAAAGCCAAAACAATCTGCATGTGACATGTAATTTTTCTATTGTGGATGTCATTATAATCTACTGTAGGAACACATTCACACATTGCGTCCTGTTACCGTACATTTGCAGTTTGTGGAGAAGAAAATAATGCTGACATTGTGCAACACATGAGACACCTGATTAAATTCTGAACAGTCCGTATGGATTCATCAGCAATCAGAAATCATTAAAAAAAATATTAAAATTTGGTGTTTACTCTAGCATAATGGCACATTTTAGAGAATAGCCCCGGTATTTCAAGGTGAGAAGACTCTTTAAGAATGATGATCTAGTATACCTTAGCGTATCCCAAATACTCACGTATAGCCGACGATCAGATGAATATGCCTTTCAACTGCTATACAGGGCAGGCGCCACCAGGAGTAGAAACGTGTTTACACCCCCACCCCCCACCCCCTTCGCTTTCTCCACCCTGATTTTCTGGAACCATCCCCCTTTTGATGAAATAAGACTACTGATATGATTTCACACATATTTTTCACAGTGCTCCTTTTGAAGACATCTCATCCCCCAACTGTAAGAGGCTCTTCAGTTTTAGGCATTACCCCCCCCCCCCCCCTCAACCGTAGGCCGATTCTGCCTGTCATATATAAGCAATCGGTAAATGTGCACAGTGGCAATGCCAATTGGTGTTGATTTTTTATTGAAAGTGGGAGTGAGGAGATCAACATCCGGCCAAAACTTCTGCTCCTGATAGTGGTGTGGCGGGTATGGAGGAAGAAAAATATCTGTTGGGTGAGTGCTCACAGGAGTAATCTATTTAATCGACTGATGATCGAGTAAATATGCAGTCAGTATAGTTTTTTTTTCTCCTTGAAAGATCCCACCCCAATCAGCTTAAACGAAAACGTCATTTATATTTTTGAAAGTTCTTGTGAAAAGAATGAATCTTTTTTGGTAAGACCAAACGACATTTGTATACCAGGATTAGAGAGCGTCTGTCTGGCAAATCAGTCATCCATGGCTACATACTCAACTGAAAAGAATGCAGGTTCTCAGTGAATTTATAGAATTATTCAAACCTTAACATTGTGCAGTAACTTTAATAGCAGTGTCTGTGTATGCTTAAGTCGCTGCTGCCACTATTATTTGGTAACTTTCTAACCGGTAGGAAAGCACTACGCAATCACGCATTTTTAAAAGTACACGAACTTGAACTGGCTGTACATCTAATTACAGTTGTGAAAAGCTATTGAAACTTCCACGTCGTGGTCTATTTGTCTAAATAAAATCTAATTTTCAAAAGAAATGGCTTGTTATAGAGGATCGTTATTCCCAAGGAAGTGTCACACATTCATTACATTCTTTTTTCTACCGTAATTAACACTCTAACTAATGAGATTTCTCAGGAAGTAAACGTGACGTAGATGTTGTTTTTCAGATTTCTCTCGGATCAAATAGGTGAGCAGATTGAAGATAAAAGATGAAACGATGAACTTCAGGCATTTTGTTATCTTTAAACAGCACATCCTTCAATCATTATGCCTACTATGATAATTAAAGAAAAGTGATTTCCCCAGGGATGTTGTTTTGTATCATAGTACCATGTGTAGAAACCCAACAGCGAAAAGTGGGAAACTGAAGGCGGATGGGGGGGGGGGGGGTGGATGCACGGACACCAAAAACTTTCAAAAATGACCAATTGTCAATGCCATAAATTAATATTTCATCGCAGGCATCTCACTGTTGATCTTCTTGTCACTGTTTGATATATATACTCGCACAACATAGTGAGATCAATGTTTTCGTGTGAATCCTTCAGATAGCCCTTCTTCCACAAAGAGCGAATTAAATTCCTCCCCCCCCCCCCCCCTAAAAAAAATGGATTCGTTGTTGGACGGGGTGAAATCGGAAAATAAAAACATAACTTTAAACAAGAAAAACAAAGAAACTGTCATCTGCCACGTCAAGTTTAATAAAAAGGGAAACGAAACTTGGTGAAGTCTCCTTCTTAAGACGGCGTGTGAAGAGGGAGGGAGAGAGAAATTTAATTTTGTTCTCACATGTTTATATTATGATAGCAATTGACGCAGCTATCGTCTCCAGTGGAGATGGCCTTTGGTGCGGTACGTGTTATTTAAGTTAATGAAGGTGATGAGGGCGAAAGAAGAACTGAGCTTAAATCTTCTTTCTATACATACAGTCTCCATGCGTAAATGTGTGTACGTCGTGGAGATTATTACACACTAAAAGAGGGGAAACTAGAAACTCAGACATGTTGTATGGTGATATTTGTATCACAATGTCTTTCACCACCGTATATTTTGCACCGTAAGTGCAGGCGGACAAAAATTACTAGATACGGACAAATTTTCTGCTATAGGGTGTTCGGTCGGACAGGAAATACTGTTCACCGACCACAATTCCACCCGAAGTAAGCGTCCTACCGTCCGGACACAGTCTCCGTGAATTTACTGTCCGTAACAACAACCGCCCGAGCACTATCTCCTGTCACACGGAGTCTCACATCACCACCACCAGCTAGCTGAGAGGGTCCGTATTGTAGTTGTGTTCTCCTTGCCTTGCGCTGACTTCTGAAGCTGATCTCTGGCTCAGTGGCTGATCATCAAGATCCGTTTGGCTTTAGATTAATCAGGGATTCAGGCCTGGTCCAAAACGCCAGACTCGGATTTTGGAGCTGAGTCGAAGAGGCAACTTGTCATTTCTGAAACGCATCTAAAAGTGCAGCAGCTCAAGTCAAAGGTGGAAGTGCAATACCTCGTAGCAGTAGTGTTATGGTACAGTAGTTACTAGTACTACTATTACTAAGTTACAGTACACGCAAGTACTGAATACTGTATCATGTGTATGATGGTAAACTTGGTTATCCTAGCCTATCACTGAAATTACTGTGACTGTGGTACTTTACTGGCATTAACTGGTTGGCTACGAGCCTAAGCCTAGTTACAGAGTACGTTCAGACCAGTTACTGCATAGTACTAGTGGGTCAACTTTTTAGGCTCGGCTATGAAGCTTTATCATGTAGGCCTATGCCATTTTTGTGGATGAAGGGGAAGGACATTGCTCATCTCCTTTCTTTGTGTGTCCGACACTGTCTGCTGAGTGCTGACCTTGTAATCTGACCTGCATAACTTGTGGGTTTTGGCCCGCATTTGAACACCAAATCCTGCTGACCTGCCCAATCCTGAGCAAAAACCCATGTTTCAAATCTCAACAGAGTCACAAATCAAAGCATTTGTAACTCCTAACTTGAAGTGGAATTCCAGGCAAGGAACATGTCTTCTGACTTATTTCAGGCCTGTATGCAGCTTTTTCAGTGGGGGGTTCGATTTTACCACAAGTGGAACATTTTACCCGACAATTATGATCGACTAGTGCCGATATGTTGCTAACGTAGGCCTACTATCATAGGCTGAGCGGAACTCCAGATCTTGTGGGGGGGGGGGGATTTCGTCTGAACCCCTCCCGGATGTGGGTCTGTATTTTAGCCATTTCAAACCACTTTCATTCCTATTTTGAAGTGAACTTCTCATGGGCAACACGATATGTTCAGACTCTCCGCGCAACAGAGTTTCTAATACTATACATGTATACAAAGGGCACCGTGATGGCTTATTCCCCTGTCTCTGAAAAGGTTTACTTGGTACTTGATAAAGGTTACGTTTTCCTTATCTTTGAGGTATTGTTTGCACTGCCCTAAGCTGGGTAATGTGTCCTTTTGATGAGAAATTCCTCTTCTTATGTTTTTATCTTGATTTTACGGATTACTAATTTTATCTCATTCGATAGCCACATTGAATACACAGTGTGTCTAATTACTGATCATGTTGGTCATCACTGGTTGTCGACTATGTCACAAGCCACACGGATACCGGTCAATTACATCATGATGGTCACTCCCTTCATATACATGCATAGTGTTAGGCGGGCAGTAAGAACATACATGTTGCCCATCAGAAGTTCATTTCAAAACATCAGAAAGATGAGGAAAATGGTTTGAAATGGCTTAAATAAGTCAGAACACCTGTTCGTTGTCTGAAATACCCCTTTAAAACAAATTATTGTAACATGTGCTTTTGATGACATTTGACTAGGCCTACATGGGTTCAAGTGAATGTAATTAAAGCATTACCCAGGATGGTATGCAGAAGAAGAAGATATCGGGAAGAAACTTTGAGATAAATGAGCGATGAGATGGACATGATGAGTGGACATGATGAGTTGCGTGCATTGCATGTGTATTAAATGAAGTGTTCCCTGTGAAACATGGCAACAGAATGCCATCACAAAAATCATGTAACTCAAATGAAACCTTGGTTAATTTACACGAAAGTAACAGGCATAACAACCTACATGCATACATACAGCTGAGCTTGCAGCTGACTCCAAACAGCACTATTTAACAACTAGTATTAAAACAACCAACAGAACAATTAACATTTAGTTGTTCTCTTACATTATCACACTGCCAAGGTTCATAGTACACTCAGCTACCTTTGCCGCAATGCATGCCAATTGTCACTTACTACCCTTCATAGCAGAAATTGAATATGTAACCTTCCCTTTATATTTGTATGTCAACAGTTATGTGTAATAGTACTGTGTGATATGATTTGCAAAACCAGACACAAATGCCAGTTTCGAGAGTCAGAGGCAGGACCAAGTAGTTTTTTGTCACACCCATTGGGTATCCTGTAGCCAACCAATACTTTATGGCGTATTATTAACATTGGCATCTCCACAGTGCTGTGAGTCACATTTGTGTGGAGGGATCTTACAGTACTTGTGCACAGTTCTAGCCAGTGCACTTGCCTCCTGTACACTTACAAGTATGAATAAATTCGTCAATTGAATGACTGAATAATAATTATCCCTATCATATATTTACTGATTGCAAAATGATCATCCTGCTGTCGGATTATCTAACAGATGGTTGGTCAAACACTGACAAATATTCTCATCTCAGTCGTACACTGAGCTTTTATAATTTGAAAATTCAGGCCATTTTCGTTGATCGATTTGCCGACATTTTGCATGAAGACACTTTCATTACATATTCCAAGAACTTACCATGGTGAAAACATAACAGTTGTTGCAGAGTATTCTGCAATTGTGCTCAAAAACTTGAGCTTACTGGCTACACAAACACTTGAGCACAGGTATGCACAACCATGGCATATGGCTTTACATATGTACAGCTTGATGGTTGATTCACCGTCAAATCACCTTGACTGTTACAGTATCTTAGGATAAGCCGTAAAGCAGTACTACAGTAATTTGGAAACTGTACCATCTCTGACCTTGTATACATTACATCACTTGTAACTTGAGTGTTTTAAAAGCAAAGCACAGATTCTCAAGTTGAGCCGCTCTTGTTGCTCCATGTCTGTATGCATGGGCTCTTGACCAAATTTATAAGTTTATGTATCCAAAGGCACATGAACATAATCATATACATCTCAATCACTTCCCATATATTTTGTGATATATGTGTGAAATGTACGATAATCATTGGCTCACGTAATTGCATACATCCTCTATTTTTGTGCATTTGCTAACTAGGCTGTCTTGAAAATCAGTTGATATATTCTGCATTCACAAAAAAATTCAAGATCTTACATTTGAAGGTTCAAAACAGAATCTTGAACAATGCGTTTAACCATACATATTGGTATCATATGCTTCATTGGCAGATCAAATGCCTATTGTCTGGGACTCTTCTCATGTCTTGTGTATTGTAACCCTTAATTTTGGATTGTTTGTGTGATTAAGCCAATGATCAGTAGCAGTATGGGAGGAGAGATGTTGCAGAATATTCACAGATATGTGAATATCATGTGTATATAAAGTATACAGTACAATGCTTCTGCTGTTGCCATAGCAATACTTTTGATGTTAGTTGATGTTCTATTCTCTTTTTTCAGCACTCATCAAAGCCCTATGTTGTCACTCCTGAAATGCTAGATGGCAAACAAGCGTAGTTCCGCCCACCTTGGGTCAGAGGCGAGTGACCAGGATCCAGACTATGCCATGGTCACATCCTCTCATCCTATCAAGAAACAAAAATTACATCAGCAAGATGGTAAGATGACTACTCTAGTGTAGAGCAACTGATTTCAAAAATCAGAGCAACTGATTTCAATGATTACAGTTAAAGCTTTGTGTGAACATTCACATAGAACTAACTTTTGAAACAAGTGTTTGCAACAGGTCTTAAATTCAGACGGGGTTCGCTCAGTGCGTAGTTACTCGAACTCCTGAAAATATTACTTCCGTTAGGCTATGACTTCATTGTGATGTCAAAATATGACATCTTTCTTCGTGTACTTTAATGTAACATGCATCTTACCTATGGGTATAAAATGAAGCTTTTGTTATTAGATTTTAGGTGACCTGCTAAGTTTTTTGCCACACATGCAATGTGCATTCAAAGTAGAAACTGTAGTAAACTTCTGAAATTTCAGAACCGGGGCTAGACATGGTCGGTCGGGTATTCAAATACCAGTTGCAAACGATATTTGAAGCAGTAGGAAATATACTTCCTGCTGCCAGTTCCTTTGTTTTTCAGTTGTGCTTTCATGGTAAAATGGTTTGTAAAGGAAAACAGTAACAACTGTTTTCTATTTGGTTGGATTATTGCATTGAAGAAAATTGGAGATATGGAAAAATCTATAATACATATTGTGAATTGAAGATAGTGGTTGTGAAATGTTAAAAGTAATCCTGAAATATTCGAATTACCGTGAAATATTTGTGGAAATATTAGTTACAATCTAAGAGAAATAAGTCTGTGTGTTTCGAGTAGTATAGAGTACAGAGACCAACCTGGGTCTCTGATGCATACGAGTATAGGACCAATATCAACTTAATAAATGTATGTTAAGTGTGTGGGGGGGGGGCAAAATTGGTGAAATTATTAGTACAATTATAATGTGCAATTCTCTCATCACATAGGATTACACTCCTTTCTCTTTGCAGCAAAAGATGTTACCGTCAAGAAGATTGAGAGCATCATCAAAAAGCACTTCGCACTTGAAATAAAAAATAAAGAGAAGGAGATAGAACTGGCAAATGAGGTTTGATTTCTTCCATACTGTCTTTTACAATTGACCCTGTGATGTTAATTCACAGGCTTTACTCACCACATACAACACATGCTTTGTTATCTGCCCCTTTTACTTTGCTTGAGTTTCATGGTAGTAGTGGTGAGGGCATTGTTTGTTTGTCTGTGTTATTCACTGGTTTGAGATGCAAACAGAGGCAGTGTTAATGTGATGGAATGTTTAGGCAAACTAAATTGTTTTGGGGATGTTTCCAACAGAGGAAAGTCACAGAAGTTCAATAGGTCACATATTTTGCATACAAAGGGATTCAAGCATGTGCAGAAGGATGTATATGTGCATAAAAAATTAATCTATCAAGCAAAAAGTTGTTGTTCCTGGGGTAAACGATTAATGTATGGCTTTGAGAGAGAAGGTGACTGTCTGTGCCATTTTAAGAGTTCCTGCACCCTGGGAGTTTAGCTTCACTTTCTAGGCCTTGCAAAGTCATGAAACTTGCAAACATGACACAAGTCAAAGAAAAATCATGCAACAGATGCTAATTTGTAAAAAGTTCCAAAACTTTTTCTGCTTATAAGATTGATGTTCAATTCTTGTCATGAAACTGTCATGTAAGGCTCAGGAAATAGCCATGGAAAAGTCTTGCTCCATAAGGTGCAGGAACCCTACATTTATGTGCAGTGAAAGCACTGTAATAAAAAACAACACACAGGTTTCCCTGGGATCATTGAACTGTACACCGATGTGCAAACTCCAATGTTTTCCATCATGGTCAGTCAAATTAAAGCTGGAATATGAATCGGAAAATTTGTCAAAGTCAAATTCCATGGATCATGTCGTAGCCGGTACAAAATAACATTGTTTAAGCCATGTTTTGGCATAGATGACTATTCATATCTATTCCCAATTGGTCTGTTTGATTTCATGGAACAGTGACCGACTGCTGTGCTTTCTTGGAGAGTCTGGATTTTGTACGGCCAACAGAAATGTCGAGACAATTTTGATATTCAAAAACCTGGAAAATTGCTGCGCAGATCTCTTTAAGGTTTTGTGACACAGTATCTTTTCCCCTACTTTCTCTTCATTGAAACACTAACAAAGAACAAACGTAGATAGCCAGGCGATTACCAGTACAACTCATATGCCATCTATGAGGATTGAAATGTGTTTAGTTGTGAACCAGTCTCTTAATGTGAGATCCTATCATTTCATAGCTGTAATGTGTTTTTTTTTGTTTTTTTTGGTTTTTTTTTTTCATTTCCTGTTCTCAAGAATTGAGCAAGTCAAGGCCAAGTACTAAAATAGACATTACCTTCACTGCCTGTCTACATGATCGTGAATTTGATCGGACATTTATCATGAGTCATCCTGGCAATGTTCATGAACAAAAGTATGATCATATAGGCCGGCTGGCCAACAGAGTTGAACAACTTCTGACGTGCATGAGGGAATTCTGTAATGTATAGTGGGTGATAAGCTTAGCACGGTAGGATGCGGTCTTAGTTTACCACGGTAGCAAACCAGTTTTTTCAAAGTTGTGTTTTTTTTTTCGTTGGTCTTCCATCCTCAGAGAATCCATCAAGTCCGCATGATGCTGGACAAGCTGAGAGCATGCGTGGTGGCCAACTTTTATGGGAATGCTGGCCGTTTGTCAGGATCAGAGGTCAGCAAGAAATTTCCTTCATCCCTCATGTGGAAAACTTGCAAATTCTTTTGTAATCCACTGTTAATAACTATTATGTCCGGTATCAGAATATGAAGCAAGTTTCCCGATTCACAGTACACTATATTGGCTGTTTTTTCACTTGCAATCAACTTTGTGACAATGTCCAACCTTGGTGCAATGTCTGTATGTCAGTTGGTGATGAAACCTGGTCAAGTTTTGAAAATTTAAACCTGTGACCTCTGTCGAATGATGTTTTACAGTCACTTGCAGACCACAAAGTATCTGGCTTCCTTGCAAAATTCGAGCCTTGATATAAATGGAACCCTTGTTGCCAAGTGTATTTTAAAAGCCATAATTGACTGTGTCCTATCCCGTTCACTAAGTATCACTCTCCAGTGATGCAAGTTGAAAGGGCAAAACAGGATCAACTTTTTAATGAGTCTCTAAAGGTTTCAGATGCACTGTGAGTTGTTTTGCAAAATTTACCAAAGTTTACAAACCTGTTAAGATTTGCTTTTTGATTTGTAAAGAATTTGTAACCAGATATATACATTTATGTTAGTACTTAGCCATATGCTGACCAAGTGTTACAAACCAGTGTCCAAAAATTGAAAGTATCGATGTTGTTTGTAATTAGTAACTTGGAGTTTCACTAATCAATGCTAATTGTTAGCATTTTCATACAACAGTATCCTTCAAAATCCTTGTAAATTCATCAATATCAGCTGAGTGCGCAGCCACTCTTATCCTCATGTCCTCTACCTGTTACAATTAAGTTACATGAGCATTTACGTTTGTAATGCATCTGTCATCTTTTAAGAAATCCAAATACAAGATGGACCTAAATCACCCAGCAGTCCAGAGGGCGCTGGGCACAAATTTTGAGAGTACCGTAGGCAACCAGACGGGCACGGATTCGGTCGTACAGCAGTCACAGGAGCAACAGAATGGAATGGTATCAGACACAGAAACGCAGCAGAGGGAAGACGAAACTATGCCGTATACCGGGGAGGTGAATCAAAAATATCAGAAACAAATTTTAGGTCTGAATTCCTGAGAAATTCCTCCTGGTCTTTGTCAAGTCTCCAGATCTTGCAATTACATAGTCAGTATTTACACACAGAAGACGATCAACCACTGGATATCAAGTGTAAAATTTATACTCTTCTGTTTAAACACCATGGGAGAGCACTCTTGAGTTTGAAAAAGGTAGGCTCCTAGCTTGACTGTCATTGATTGGTCGATCAAACCTGGAGTTGATCTACGCCTCAAGATAAATTTTAAAAATATCCTCTCTTCGCGTAGACACTTTAATAGTGCACCTGTGGGTATTCCAGAGGCATGCTTGTAGCTCTACCATTGTTTATTGGGAAATATAACAGTGATACACTGAGTGATTTGACCTTGTAGCATACATGTTGTTCATTGGTTGTTTAGTCCTAGAATCTAGTCAACTACTCAAGACCAAGTGTGAAACTATCCTCTCTTACAGTGTAAACAACGTAGGTGAGCTTTTGCACCGTTTGAGGCTTCAGGCTTGTGTCATGACTGTTCTGAGCATTTCAAACAGTGACACTGTTGAGAGATTTTAGTGTATAACATGGTAATTTTTTGTGGACTAAACAATTAGCAGTTTTCCAGTCTTCGTCATTATTATATGTCCTTGATCCCTTATCGTTTTAAGTCGCAGATCAAGCTAAGTTGATAGAATCCAGTCTACTACTGCTATGTCACACATCTTAAACACAACCAAAGGAAAGTTTTCGCAGATAATCCTTTTTTTGGGGGGGGGGGCATTAGAGATCAATCGTCCCCAGTATGTTCTCATTTTCATTTCTGATCGACAGTGGACTGAAAGTTGTTTTCCCAAAGGAGAGAATGTTGATCCTTTTTTATTGTTCAGTTTTTGTAGATATTAGGAATAAGTCGTTCACCCATTCAATGTATCGCTCTCATTTTTAATCATTCCTGTGATATCCATGATTTCTTTCATTTCCGTTCGTAGATTAAGTCGTCTAGACAAGAGGTCACAGCAGGTCTCAACTCCAGGCCAATCGTCTCGGTTCCATTTGAGGAAAAGGATAATCGTTGGGAATGTCTCAAAGTGAGTACATTTGTTGGTGGTTATTTTTCAGGTTGTTACCGGTGGGTTGAATTTGAACTTTCCTTAGCCCTATAGAAATTATCTAGCAACATGATGCAATGGAGACATGTGTAAGGAATGCTGTGGCAACTTGGTAAAGAAGTCAGTGAGGATCTTTTTGAAAACATTGCATCGTGTTGTACACCATTAGATCAATGTGTTATTTGTTGGAAACGAACAAACCTGAAATGAACGGTGTTTATTAAAAAGTTTTATCGAAAGTAGTTCAATTCACATGAGACAAAAGTATCCAATGAGATTATTGAAGAAAAGCATCTACCTTTACACAGTAGAACAGGACCAGTTTGATACTAGTGTTGTATACTCCATTGCAGGTACATCACAACAGATAACAGAGAAGAGAGCGACCCCTCCACCCACAAGTGGATGGTCTATGTACGAGGACCCCCCGAGGAACCAAGGATCGATCATTTTGTCAAGAAAGTCTGGTTCTTTCTTCACCCCAGCTACAGACCAAATGACCTTGTAGAGGTCAAGTAAGTTAGCAGATCCTTTCAAAGTTCCCTCAAGACAAGATATCTTGAAAGAGATGAAAAATGATTATATTTGATATGCACGGCGGCTACCAAGTAAATTGGAGTCATATGATGCTGCTGTTACTCGTTCCATCAGGCGTCATCCCTGACGTTAATCTCCAGTACCAGTGGTCTCCATCATTGGGAGGTTAAGGAACACTAAACCTCAAGTGAAAATCGCACCCTGGAAACAATGTTCGCACTAAGAAATTGAACCTGGGAAGGAAATCCTTCTAAAGAAAAAAAAAAAAATTGGGAGGGATTTTCAAAATCAAGGAGGGAGTTGTCAGTTGGTAAAGGTTCTATTGCAATTGATTGATTGTTTTTGCAATTGTAGCTGTAACTTCACTTGTTGAAAGTTGTGCCAAATTTTCCAGCATAAGATTTATCTTTGTGTGGGATTCAGAATGCGGGTTCATGCACTCCTGTGCTTCGGTGCCAAACACAATCCTGAAACAGTTTCTGCCCCCAAAAGTTTCCCCTGCAAAAGCTCTGCTTGACTGAAAAAAAAGTTGACACTAGGGCTGCTCCCTTTTGAAGTAGAGCAAAAACCGTCTCTAAATGGCACCATTTAGCTTCTCAATTGTCAACACTTGCTGGAGGTAGAGGAAGTCCATCCCCATTGATTGCTTTATGATAGAGCGCACTCTTCACACATTTCCACCCCCTTCTTTTGAATATCTATTTAGCACACTGGGTGGTGTTTCATATTTTTCCCCATGAGTAGTGTTGCTATGGTGACAGAGGTCGTCACATGGCCCTGTCTGTAAATATTGTTCACATGATCTTGTTAGGTACATTACATAGTCCTCAACACATTACTTTGTTATTGTTGCCATGTTGCTGGACTGTTGTTGTAGTTACAATGAGCCGTCCACTGGTCTCATCTTTAACCATAGCAACTTGGTCACTGTGATCTGTATCAGCACAGTGCAATTATACATTGCACACTTTTTTTACTATTGCCATAGCAACAGTGTAATCCTTACATGGTCTTCAGTTGTACTGTTGTACAAGGTCATCCTTGATCTATCTACACGTACCAGCATACAGTCTTGCGATGAATTATTACTTGCCTTAAACAATTTCACTAGGTGATTAGCTCTCATTTATGACATGATGTGCTTCTCCCGACCTTTGACCTACAGAGATCCACCATTCCATCTGACAAGAAGAGGTTGGGGGGAATTCCCCATCAGAGTTCAACTTCATTTTAACGATCCGAGGAGCAAGAAAGTCGACATCATTCATCACTTGAAGGTGAGAATTTATTCGATGTGGTCATCACAAAAGTAAATTTCTGATTTTCGATAATTTTTTATTACTGTTTATCTGGATGATAAACCTGTTACACCACATACAATCCACTTTCCGGAAGGCTTTCCCCCCATTTCATTATCAAAGAGTACCACAATCTTGCAATCCTTGTTGAGTTTGTACACTTTGTGATCGTACTGAATTTATTTGATTATGATTATATTCCATCAAACTTGATATGCTTGCTTCATTATGGTTACCAAATGCAGTACTAGCATTGCCATGGATTAATTTCTCCCTACGTGGGACATACATCAAGAAAAGAGCTGGCTTCGTTTCAAAGTTTCAGAGTGAAAACCATGGGAGAAAGTCGGTTGGAATTTTATTTATATCTATTAATGTTTTTTGAGATATACCTTTCGAAGTTTGATGAAAATGCAAATATGATGACGTGGAGCGTTGCACAGTGTCAGTATTTCTTTCGTTAGGCCTATATATGTATATATTGCCTCTTAATTACTGGCTTTCACATTGGTAAGTGATATCAATATTTGTGAAGGAGATATATGCTTTGTCATTACCATGTCACACAACCTTTAATTGTGTGAAAGATTTACAGCGATATTTTATTATATCTCTCAAAACAAACAAGTCGAGAGATCTCATTTTCTGTGAGAGAGGAATAAATCAAAGCCTCCCAAATTCATGGTTGCTGCTTTGTATGGATCAATCAGTATCTCCAGGTAGCGCACTCGTGAGGAAGTTATAATAGCAGACCATGCTCTCATTTCAGCAAATAAGTTCAACCTCTAATTTTAAGACACCTTCTATTGATAACCTTGTCCTATCACTGTATGATAGAAACACTGTTTTGTTCATTGTGAACAACCACAACCCCATACATAAGAATTGTTCTTTTCCTTGTAGTTCATGTATTCATTGTTGTTTTCGTTTTGTAGCTGGATAGAACCTACACTGGACTGCAGACCCTAGGTGCTGAAACTGTAAGTTATTCCTAGAAAGAAAATGGTCTTAAATCTTGCTTTCAAATATTTTATATAGAAAGCAAATTTGACATTAGGTGATGTAAGCTTGTAGCATTTTAGGAGGGACGACTTGCTTCTGACTAAATTGTGAGCCTGCAGGTATGGATGGGTCATGCTATAGATTAATACACAAGAACTATTGGCAGAAACCATACATAGGGAAAGTACACAGAAACCATATGCAGTAACATAAGTAGTAAACATGAAGAAACCTCACACAATGGGAATGCATTGAAGTCATACACAGTAAACCATATAATGTAATCATAAACTGAAACCATGCACTGAAGCCATCGCAGTACCATATATATTGAAAATATGTAGAAAGCATGAATAGTGACCATGCCCTGAGGTCATCGCAGTAATATACATAGTAAAAATATGTAGGAAACGTTTATAGTGACCATACACTGACACCATGCACTGAAGCCATTGCAATTACCATGCATTGTAAACACACACAGAATTGAGCCATACACAGTAACCATACATTGAAGCCATTCATTGAAACCATACACACGAGCCGTACAGTGAAGCCACCACAGTTACCATACATAGCAAAGATATGCAGAAACCATGCACAGTTTTACCATGCCATTCATGGTAAACACATGCATAAACCATGCACAGAAGCTCTAGACAATAGCCATATGCAGATGCCACACACTGGATTGTACACAGTAACCATGTCAAGTAATATTCAGGAACAGGAATGATATACGGCAACCATACTCAGTATACATACAGGTGCATAATTAGTAACAGCACATAGTTAATGCTTAGCATAGAACATACAGAGAAATCATCTAATTTTAAAAAATGGTGATACATCTTAGAATTCTCCAGAAGTGCATTTGCATCAAACCAGTTGCAATTTTTCCTTCAACCTAGACAGACGTAACACACAAAAAAACAGGAACAAATTCTGATCTGATTTTTCTTTTGCTTTTACTACAATGTCTATCATTTGCAGAGTTACTGCCGTAAACGATTAGTCTAAAAGGCATAAACATATCATAACATTCATTCCCACGGAGCTAATGCCAGTGGCATTGTGGGCTTTGTCTTATGGGAGCTATGGCACAGACAATACCATAAATTGTTTTTCTATTGCACCACATGGAATGTAGTCGGATTGAGTTATGTACCTGACAATTGCTTGTGGATGGCATTAGTAGTCACAGGTGGTGTTTGAAGTGTTTTATCTTGGAGAGGTTTGGATGTAATTTTAGGAATGACTGTGTTGGGAATAGCGGTTTTATTCTAGGTCTTCATTATCACTAATCCCTGCAGTCCTGTTTGTAATTGATTTTCATACATGGAAAGTCCATATATACTGTGCATTGAACCCAGACCAATACTTGAGCCATTTCCATCTCCGTCAGGTTGTAGACGTCGAGTTGGATCGTTATCTGTTCGACGAGGAGGAGCCCCCTGGGTCCAGGCCATCGACGCCTACAGTGACGAAGATCAACTACAGAGAGGGGTTCAAGCCGGGGCTTTCACGAACCCCGCCCTCCCTCAGGTCCAGTCCATCCATCTTCAGTGCCAAGTCTTCATCCCCTCAAACATCAGATGAGCAGGGATCTACTCCCGCTTCTAGTCCTATCTCAGAGTTATCCAAGGGCAGCAGTCGGAGGGGTACCCCCGTCACTCTCGATGATAGCTATGGTATGAACACGAGTTTGTTTGCTACCAGCAGCTATGACTTTCTACACAGATGTATTTGCTAGATTCACCAATAGAAATTAATGCAATTTCAGTCTACAAATGTCACACCGTGTAGGACAGTAGCTCTCATGGTCGTTACGACTACCACCTGCTTCCACCATGGTACACTCATCCAGTGATCCCACCCCCTACTCCCTCTCCTTGTCTCCCTTCCGCCTACCATTTCATTGTCAGACGTGCAACAATGTCTTCTCAAGTTACAAGAATGTCTCTGCTAAGATATATTCAGAATGCCAACCATGTTGTCAGATGGGAATTCTATCTTTTAGTCTCTTTTCCATTTTGTTTTCGCAGGTGCACCATCTCGATCATCTACGCCATCTCCAAACCTGACCAACAAAGTCCAGATCCAATCTGGAATGATCGTGAATTCGACCGGCAGATCTCCTGATCGCTCAGACGGGAAGTTCATCCAAGTCCTGCCCACCTCAGCCGAGTTGACCGCCTCTTCCACAGGCACAAAAAGTTCAAGATCTGGTCCTGACTTGCCCAAATTGTCTCTACCCACCAGCCTGAGTTCTGCCACTGGTAAAAGTCTTGGAGAAGGTAAGACTGGTGTCTCGTGGAGAATAGAAGAGGGCAAATTACTGGAAGTGCAGCAAGGAAAGAAAGTAGCACCCCCAAAGCAGACGCCAACTGGTAGCATGGGTGCGGGATCATTGCACAGCACATCGTCAAAGGTGGTGTCTAAATCCAAGACTACGCTACCATCATTAAAAGCAATAGACCAGTCGACCTCGAAGACACCTGCAGGGCCATCGCAGATGACTCTTCTGGGTCGACAGACTGTGAAGTCCCTTCTTGGTTCACAGAAGGGAACCGTGCCCTCTTCAAGTGGTGGTGGCCTCCAGGTGGTTTCCAATACCCCTGGTGCTCAGTATTACATCACCGCTAAATCTACAGATCCTAACCTACAGGGGAAGGTCATCTTGATACCCCATCAAGTCTTTGCTCAAGCATCTTCCACCCAGCAGGCAGGAGGCAACAAGACTCCAGCTACAGCAAAGACTACAACTAAGGCAGCCGGAGGGAGGGGAAAGTCCTCATTTCTGTCTCCCAGTAATGTCCTCATTTTACCCCAGGGGTCGATCGTTCCTCCATTGCCCCCAGGGAGCATTGTGCAAATTCAGCAGGTGCCATCCCCAGCAAGAACATCTCAAGCACAGTCCAAGGTGAAGACACCAACAACAGCACCCAAAGTTGGCAGTTCCCAGACTGTTGTCACATCAGGTAAAGGAACAATAACCTCAATAACAACCACCAGTGGTATAGGGAAACAACCCTTGACGAAGGTCATCCCGTCTGCAGGTGTGGCTAAAACTCAGGCTGGTGGGGTGTCACTCTTACCAGACATCAAGAGCCAACTTGCTAGAACACCATCCGGAGGTGTCATTCTGGTTCAGCGTATGCCATCCCAAGCGAAGCCAGCAAATACGCAAGTTGGTCCCGGCATCCAGAAGATAACAGTTTCTCAAACACAACTTGGAACGCAGTCAGTGTCTACATCAAATGTCCAAGGACAATCACAGACAAAGCCTCCTCAGGGCCAGACAATCATCCTGCAATCACCCACATCATCTCCTACCAGGACCACCAGCAACAAGAGTCTTCAGGTGGTATCTTTGGCTCAGGGTTCCAAACGAGTGCTAACAGAGCCTGCACAAACCTTGCCGGTTTCCGAAGGTACGGTCGAGATTACGAGGACCCTTACAGAGACGGTGTCTGAGGTAAAGCCGCCTTCTCAAACCACCTCCCTCTTGAATGAAGTGATTGTCGCAAAAACCAGAGCTCCATCTGCAACCTCCTTTGCCCGTCTCCCTGGTTTAAGTCCTATCAAACCTCCACAGCCCACCTCTGCTGCATCTTCGACGATCCTTATCAAGAAAGAGATCAGCCAAGATGGGAAGAAGCTAGAGCAGCATACTGTCCAGATGCAGAAAGTTGCTCTCCCATCGGATGGGAAGACTGCACCAGTCGAAAGACATCAAACCAAAGAAAGCAACTGGTGCTGTACTGCAATTGGTGACAGTCAAGGAGAAAGGAGGAGAGGAGAAAGTAAGTATCAAAACAGAACCAATCGATGACTACCCAGATGGTACCAAGACAAAGGGGCCGCCTCCTCTCCAGCTCATCAACCCTTCATCTTCCTCTCAAGCCACAGCAGGCAAGCAGGTTACCTCCCGGCTGACATCTCCAGCTGTAGGCGTCCATGGAGCCCTGTCGAAGAGCTCGCAAGATGGTGTTCTGAAAGTATCTGTTGATCCAGGGGTGAAACAAGAAACAGCAACTTCTGCATCCAGCTCAGCTGAAAGTCACGTTATCACTAGACTTGCAGATCCTACCAGCAGGGTCATCATTACAAAGTTGGCATCACCACCGCCAGTCACTTCTTCGTCATCCAAGCCATTGGTTAGTCAACTACCCTCAGAAGAACCTGCCAAAGTCTCTCCATCTCTACCGCAATCATCTGTATCATCCTCTGGTGCTCTCTCAAAGTCTCTGTCTGCCTCTTCGACTTCATCATTGACCCAATCGGCAACTTCGACTGCTCAGGCAGGAGGAGGGCAAGTCATCATCAAACAAGAGCCTTTGAGTGAACCCAGTTTGCAGGAACCAACCAAAGCTCGGACTTATCTCGATCAGCCCGGTCTCCTGAGATGGTGTGCAAAACTTAATCTGAAAATGACAGATGGCATCTCTTTGTATGAGGTAGAAAAGATAGAGCAACTCGTTGAAAATATCGTCAGAGTCAGGCCACTCTTCAGCCTCAAAAGGAGTAAGTATCCCTCTTGTGCTGTTTATGAAGAGAATATTTTAGATCACTTTCGTCATTCATAACCATAGAATGTTGGGAAGCCAGCGATTGATAAAATTCCAAAAAGCACCTTGAGGACCCTTGCATATCATAGTTCACTGTAAGTCTGTATTAGACAAGAAAACACTGCTGAAAAAGTCATCGTGATAACAGTTTTTATCAAGCCTATAATTTCAGCTGTTAAGCTTATTCTGCAGCTATACTAAATAAGGCTTTAAAATGAAAAAAAGTGGTGAAAGTCAGTGAGGTAGTTTTCAAGGATTTGTAAAGTCCTTCAGAATTATCAAAGTTTTTTGGACGATTTGTATCTTTCCTCGACCATAGACATGATAGTCGCAGTCCCCATTTGACAGCATCGGGCTGTATCATGCAATTCAGTTAAAAAAACCATGGCATGTCAACATCATGCAGCTCTTCTAATGTGACAATCGTTTTCAAGATTTGCTTCTTTTTCAAAGTAACTACGATCGTAATCCTGGTAGTACAAATTGTGATGTGTTGTTGCAGATGCAACTTGGTATCAGGAGAGAAAGGAATTTTGAAGAGATTTTCGTGTTGAGTGTCGTTCAGGTGTACCAGACATCGTACAGTGTGTTTGCTCATGGCTCAATTGGAGTATGTGATATAACTCTATCACCATGGTGTCTGTTATATCATGCAAGGAAGAGTCATATTTATGTTACTACCATGTACCAAAAAAAAAACACAACCCCCCCTTTGTTCAGTTTGTTTTGCAGTAAGTTTGCTTGAACGTTGCCCATGTGGAAGAAGACCAATAGCATGATTAGGCCAGTAGGGCCCTGACCACATATCTTGCACTGTTTCAGGTCATGCAGTTTCCACTCATTTTGCACCTGCTTTTCTTCATCTGCTGAATAACAACTGGGAATTGATCCATATGAGGAAGGATGATCTTACTGCACCTAAACAAATTTTGTAGGTTGCAATTTAAAATGATGGCTCTTTTATCACCTCTCCATCAGGTAATGCTAGTTAACGACTTCACCACCATTTAATACTGTGATAGTAATTGAGTGTTTACCTTTATACATAGGGATAGAAGACCTACCTTACAGTGCGCTCACACTCCAGGAATTTCAGTCGTGGCCTGTGGGTAAGAGAAGAGCAGCAGAGTGGCAGAGGGCGCTGGACGTGAGACGAACAGCTCAGAGAGTGATCCACAAAGTTGTTGCCCTTTGGGAAGTGAAGATATGGAGCACAAAAATGATAATGAAATGGTGTAGAGAACATGGATACACACCTCATGATACAGGTATGTATCAATGTAATTATGGGGTGTGCACATCACATGATACAGGAATGTATTAATGTAATAATGTGGGGTACACATCACATGATACAGGTATGTATCAATGTAATAACCCGGGTTGCACATGGCACGATACAGGTATGTGGTGGTGGACAAGCATCACATGATGCAGGTATTTACCAATGGAATAATGGTGGTGTGCGTATCGCATGATGCAGGTATGTAGCAGTCTAATAATGTGGGCTGCTTATCACATGATCTAAACGATGGCTACCGCAGGAGTATGATACAGGTTTCCAACAATGGATTAATTGCAGAGATGCAGGTACTGCATGGTTGCTACACACTACATGATGCATGTTTCTTTCAATACATTAATGATGGTGATGAACAGTGCCACAAGGTGCGGGTTGGCACAAGAAGTACAGAGCCGCAGAAGGAGGGAGGGCTGAACCCAAATGTTGAAGAGCAAATGGAACTTCATCAAAAGGTAAGCTATTTTCTAAAAGGAAACATTCCATCCAAGTGTACCAGCTGATTGTGAAGAAAATAAAAAAGGATTTGAAAGGAAAATGATTGACAAGTGCTTTTTTTAGGAGACTGTAAGGTTGATATTTAATAGTGATCTCCTAAAGTCCTGGATATTTTCAGGTACAGATATTTCAATTAAAGCAAAAAAAAGTGCACAAAGTTCATCAATGTGGTTGCAATGTGACTCTGATTTTGCAAATCATTACCTGACCTTACTGGCTATGTCCTTTGAATGTTCTTCGGGTTTTGCGGGATTCGTCACACATAAAAATACCGGTGCATGATCTTGTCGGAAAAGCAGGTCCTTTAAGTCCAGGTCCTTTGACAATATGTCCTTTAAGTCACACAGTCAGCACACTGTGGATTACCACATAATCTCAAGTACTGTTTCAAGTTTCCTGTCCCCCAGATTTACCAATCCATAAATCAGGATTCAGGTTCAATGAAAGTTCTTGAAATTTTCGACAGACGAAGATGTGCCCTTGTGATTTGTACAGTGATTTCAAATAGATTACATTCACGGTATGGTTAGGTCGTGTGCTGATAAATATTCCTGCATGGAGTGGAATAGCAATACATGGATCTAACTACTGTAGATGAATGTTACTACTACAGTATTGACCAAGTGGGCACACATGCCATTAGTCGGTATTAGTCGGTATTATATATCAATGTGCTGGTAGTCCTGTACTGCTCGCGTGCATTGATTTCACGTGACAATCATCGTTCCCTGGGTACGGTATACTGTGCATCTGCATGTTTGCTGTTTATCATGTGGAAGTATGAAGCAGACAAATGTCTATCAAACCATTGGGGTGAATTTTTCCAGTAAATATTTCATCGTTCGTACATCAAGGACAGGTCCGACTGCTGAGAAAGTTGCACCCAGCATCAGCACATGTAAACCATCCACAGCATTTGGGCCATTAGAAGACTTGGTGTAGGCTAATGCTAAAGCAGATAAGTAGTGTGTACATAGTGGTTTCTAGAACACTTATACAATAACATTAGTGTGTGATACAGCATCATGTTTTGGTGGCCATATCCCACTGATGTCTGTGTATGCTGGATTGGAGCAACAACTTTTCGCCTCTGCGAACACAGTGTTGGCCATGTTTGTACACCCAAGAGAAGATACAATTGTTTGGCTATTGTCATTTCCAGGACGATGCTGTAAATTACAGGCAAGAATAATTTATTCGGAAGTTTTTTTTTCCCACTCTTTCATGAGTCACTGCTATGTCGGGTTTGCATTTCTAGTTCTGTTTTGTAATTTGTCATTTTAATTTGTCATTCATTGATTTTTGATGGGAAGCCTCTTTCTTGTAATCACTGAAACTTTAAAGCCATTAATGGATGTTACCATTTGTTATCATTTTCATCGTGTTCCGTTTTTTATATGCCATAACTGGATGTATCCATTGTTGATTTTTTCCATTTTTGTTCTGTGGTTTCTTGCACCAGCAATGGATGTGTCCATATATTGTCGATCATTTCCATTGTGTTCTGTTCTTTTTTATATCATTAATGGATGTGTCAGTTGTTAGTAATTTCCATTGTTTTCTGTTGTTCTTTATACCATTAAACGGATTTGTCAATTGTTGATAATTTTCATCGTATTCTGCTGTTTCATGTACCATCAACAGATAAAGAATAGAATTAATGGATGTTTCAATTGTTGATCATCTCCATTTTGTTCTGTTGTTTGTTTATTAACAGAACTGTACCGTGACCCTGGTAGAATCTGCAGATTGTGCGGTGTTTGGTACCTCACAAATGACTCCAGCAGCCACCACTGTAACATTAAACCACTGACAGATGTTGGTGAGTAATTAGTCAGTCTTTCAATAAGTCAAGGATGTTAACAATCGGATGAGGTGGGTCATTTAAGTCTGGTTCAGAGTCCTGACTCCTGGCCCAGGGTTCTTGACTTGACTCCAGTTTCCTTGGAACCACTACTACAAAGTGCATTCATTAAAAATGTTTTTTTTTTTGTGCTTAACAGTTTGAATTCATATTTCCTCGCAAGTTTAATAAAATTATAACACCAAAATCTAGTACACCTTTTTCGTAATTCTTGTTTCACAAGTATGCCCAGCCTACGTCTGACAACCGAGGGTTTCAAACAAGAAGCCAGCTTGTAAGTCACCAACAAGGTTTGGGTTCCTACATTGTCTATGTGATAAATTTCTGCTCAAAATGTAATTTTGTATATGTATAGGTGGCAGTTATGGTATTTTCTGGAACCAATACCAAGTAGGAGTCCTGTGTATTTTCAGCCTCACAATTATTCAGGCTGTGAGTGCTCCGCTCAGCTCGAATGTTGGAGCTGCCCAACTGTAGTTAACAATATGTTGAAGTTTGACAATGGTATGATTGATATGTTGAGAAGAATGTCCAGAATCACCTGTGTCATTGAACTTGTTGACATGTCAGGAATGATGGTATGGCTAACGTGTTTTACTGAATTGTAAGAAAGAATGACCTGCAACATGGTGACATAGATGAGGAAGGATGGTTTGTGTCACTGGACTTGCGTACCTTGTCAACATGTTGGGAGTGAATCCTTTGATGAACCTTGTCAACATGTTGGGAGTGATTCCTTTCATGGACCTTTTCAACTTGTTGAGAGTAATTCCTTTGGTGTACCTTGTCAACATGTTGGGAGTGATTCCTTTCATGGACCTTTTCAACTTGTTGAGAGTAATTCCTTTGCTGAACCTTGTCAACATGTTGGGAGTGATTCCTTTCATGGACCTTTTCAACATATTGGGAGTGATTCCTTTTGTGGACCTTGTCAACATGTTGGGAGTGATTCCTTTGATGAACCTTGTCAACATGTTGGGAGTAATTCCTTTTGTATACCTTGTCAACATGTTCGGAGTGAAACCTTTGATGAACCTTGTCAACATTTTGGGAGTGATACCTTCCATGGACCCTGCAACATTTTGGGAGTTGCTTGATAAAAATCATGTTGAGATCTCTGTGTTTGTTATTTAGATGTTATTGCAGGTGGTAGAAATAATTGGTTGCATTTGGTCATTGATACGTCCAACATGATGCTACGCAACATGCTGACTCGTTGCGTTGTAACTGTTGACACACTGGAAAGCACGGAATTCATCATTTTGACTCGTTTAATTTGTAGCTACTGGTATGTGATGAAAATTTGATGTGAAGCAACTTGCTCACTTTGTTTCTATGGAATTGTCAACATGGTTAGTGGCTTATGCTGTACCATTGGGGGTTGTCATTTTGCTGGTGTACAAATAACCTAATTGCGATGTTGCAAGAGGTACCGAAATCAATAAGAAAACAACTATCCTGTACTGCCGTGGAAGTCTTCTTAAAATCTTAACCCTCGAAGCAATATTCTTTTTTCCGTAACTAAAGGTATCCTTCGAAACCCAACTTATTCCATTCCGGATGACTGGGTCAAGAACCTTCAAGATTTAGAGAAATCTAAAGAGGTGAAAACAGATGAAGATGTCCTCATCGTAGACGTCACCACGTCTCCCAGATTGAAGAGAAGGCCAGTTGTCAAGAAGGAGGTTAAGGAGGAGCAGCAACCAGAGCAGAGGATTGTGATACCACAAACTGAAGGGGCACAGTTTGTAACTGATGAAGCTAATAAGGTTGACAAGCACTTTACAGTTTTCGTTTCTAAATTTTTTTCTTAGCCAGCCAATGTTGCTAAGAGCAACGGCAAGTTCTCTCAATTCAATTGCATTGTTTACTCTCAACCAATGCAAATTTAAAATTTGACATCAAGATAAGATTGTTCCAAAAGTCACCATAAGTACTGTAGGTAGATAGATAAGAATCTAAAAGTATGAGCAAAATTCCTTGACCGTTTGGCTGATTACAAGATAGTAAAAATGGTAGTTGCACGTTTTCTGTGCTTGAACTTGGGGAATGAGAGAGATTTAGTTTGGTAAGTGATTCCTGAGCGGTTTGAAGAGGTGCACACAGGTGTCCACAGGAGATAAAATTATGCTAATCCTAAAAATGGTCAAGAAAAGTGCAAAGCAATAGCCGGGAAGAAATGATATCTATCTATCCACACCCCTGCAAATGATTTTTTATCTATGTTGTGAATATTTAGAGAGTAAAGAAGATTTTTATGATAACCCTCATCTCTCTTCTCCCACTTTAAATGAATTTAGTACAAAAGAGCAGAAGTAGAAAATCACATGACATGGCTAGATGTATTGTCAGCCTCATAACAGTCCTTCCTATGCATGTATGTACAGGAGATCATTGTGTGTCGGACTCCACCTTACGGGGACAGAGTGACGACGGGTCATCTGCCAAACGGTTCGTTTTCAATTGAAGACAGAAGAGCGACTGTGAAATGCTAGATGGATGCAGCTCCGTTTTGATGACGGCCGCCTGGTCTATCATTGAAAGTCAAATTTTTTTTCTTACAAACTACATCTGTTTCTCTCTTTTTTATCTTCGTCGTTCAATCCAGATCGGTATTCATTTCGGTGCCGTGGAGGTATCTGAGAGGGTCTTTGCGCCCGTCAACGAAGAGATGATTTCAGCAGTAAGTGTCAGACGCGGATGTTTTCGAAGGCACTTGGTTCAATGTTTTTTTCTTCTTGTAGCTCTGTCAACACCATACAGTACCAACTTCAACAGTCTTGAGATATGTTGTTTTTTTCAAGCAGTTTTTGTTAGCTCAAGCCAGCTTACAGCTGTTTGAGCTATTGAGAGCAATCTATATATCTGTCTGTCTGTATGCAATTGTTTAAGAGCTCTGAAAAGCACATTTTTGACAAATCTTGCTGAAACTTGGACACAATAACCCTTGGATGTAAGACGAAATCTTCATATGAGGAACTCAATGTCGAAGGCCATTCAAAGGTCATTACAGAAAAATATATGAAAAATGTTTGAACATATCAAAATGTGTCTGCTCCTAGGAACAACCTTGCACGATGTGGAAAGTTGGTCACAATGTTCCTTAGGTATAAACGCCTTCTTTCGGGGTGTACAAGGATTTGGAATGCAATTACGTTTACACTCTCTTTAGA
Source organism: Stichopus chloronotus (assembly GCA_021234535.1). Classification (NCBI taxonomy): domain Eukaryota; kingdom Metazoa; phylum Echinodermata; class Holothuroidea; order Aspidochirotida; family Stichopodidae; genus Stichopus; species Stichopus chloronotus. Next base: position 6,741,288 of record CM037849.1, read on the forward strand.
AGTCAAATAACCTTGAAATTGGTTTTAGAGCTCTCAAGCATTCATATTTTTACAGATTTTTCTGAAACTTGGACACGGTAATCCTTGGACATGAGATTAATCTTTTCATGTAAGGAAGTCGATGTCAAAGGTCATTTAGGGGTCATTATAGGTAAATACTGTATGTGAAAAAACCTAAAAACAGATCACCTCCGTGCAGGTTGGTGACAATGTTCCCTTGGCAACCTGCTTCTTTCAAGTTGCACAGGGATTTGGGGTCCAGTGTCATAGGTTGTGTCATTTGTATGTTAAAGGGAAATAGGGCGTTTAGAATACACGGACATGACATGCAAAAGAAAATAGTGGTAGTCATTGTTAAACCAATCAGTCTCATCAAAAACATCTACCAAAGCTTCATCTTCTCAAAACATTATGAAAGTGATGAGTAATGGAAGATGCATCATTTGAATTTTGAAAAGTTTGGGTGAACAAATTAGTGTTGAGTAACAGATAACTGAACTTCTATCTGTGAGGAGCTTATTTCTTGAAAAGACGGCCACTGTCCTTCCTTATTTTGAACAATCTATCATTCTACGTCCACAAACATTGATTTCAAAAATATGAATGTTTCTCTAAAACAAACGCCCTATTTCCATTTAAGGGTTCTTGACAGATTTCGACAAAATATTTCTGAATTTCAACAAAAGTCTCCTCTTCAAGGTTTTTGAAAAATCTGCGGTGCACTCAAGGAGATGTGGCCTCGTGGTATAACACAGCCTCTGAGATATAAAAGAGATAAAATGCCACCTCAGGGTTATGAAATGTGACAGGCCATCTGCCTTGAAGATAAAGTCACAATTTGCAAGGGAATATGTCGATAAATTTTCGGAAAGCAATAGGGAGATAGAGGACTCTTAGGGTGCTGTTCAATCCCGAAAGAAAGACGTACGAGAAAAAACTGAAAAAAAAAAAGCCTGAAATTTTTATTATAGCTGTATTTTCTTCATAGGCAAGCTGACAAGTGCGAGCGAGCAGAGAGTCATAGATCCACTTTTGATAAAGGAGAGGAAGGGTGGAGAGAGAGTGATAGGTAATCAGATCAAGAGAAAAACCGTCAAAGAGACGGAAAAGCCAAAAGATAAAATGTAGGAGAACAAAAGGAATACCCAGCTGAAAGGGAAGGAAAGGAAGGAATAAAAAAAAAAAAACATGCAAACTGTGGAAGCGGAGAGAAACCAAGAAATCGATAGGAAATTTGATTTTTTTTTTTTTTCAGTTGACTACGTGGAATACTTTATGTGTAAAAGATTACCAGCTTGTCATTGTGACAGTCTGGGTGAACTGTTTCACTCATTTCAGGTCAGCAACTTCACGTCTTATCACGAGATATAATAGGTCAGTCACATGTCATGGCTGTCGTCATATCAACAGATGTACCTCACCAAACAGGCAAGCGTTTTGTGTTTTCACTGGTAATCTGGATATCTTGGTACCTGCATTGTATTTTACAACCCAGTTCAAGAATTACTACCCAGTTCCTCCATAAAGTGAGAAAGGACACTGACAACTGTATGTGAACATACCCTATCAGACAATTGAATTTTGTTCACTATACACAGGAAATAGTTCAAAACAAAAGTTTACTTATGGTCCTGTTAATGAGTAGGTGTAGGCAGGTGTATGTAGCTCACTAGTGAGGTCCCTTCCTACAAATGCGATGTTCAATACTGTGGAAATGACAATGTTAACGATGCAGCCAAAGTTTTGGTCAGGAACTCAACAGGTATGAGAAAAAAAATTGTCTGGTTCTGATTTTTAGGAATCCATGAAAACACTTGTTTGTATCAAACCTGATAGGATTAATTCATTCATCCTCCAGCGGTTTGAGGGACATCTTGGCAACTGGTCAGTCGTTTTTTTCCTTGAAAAACAAATTACTACCTCAGCATGGATGTGAAATAAAGTTTGATCAAAATAGTTCATATTCTCTCTCCAAACTTACCGGTACATTTTTATTGGACGCTCACCTCACCAGCTGGTTCTCAAGAGTCTTAACAGTATAGAGTTGTGACCTTAGATTGCTCTGGCTTTCTTCAGTGACTGTTTTCTTTTTCTCATTTACTTTGTTTAGGCGATGAAATGTTTTCTTTTTGAGGTACTTCACAAGTCCCACAAGGTGGCTCACGATTTGCAACTAACAAGTAGGTGAGTCCTATCGCAAACACTGAGTCAATTAAACTTATAAGATCAAGTGCTGCATTGGGTATATTGAAACACAGCTGGCATTAATAGTTTAAAGCAAGTATTTGTGATGACTTAAATTGAGCATTTTGTTTGTGTATGACTTACCGCCAAGTCTATGCATATCATTTTTGGTTTCAGTTACAATGGTAACCTTTGTAATTACGCATGTGTGTGTTTGTGTATGTACATGATGCCTACTGGAGCATGCAAACACAACATCTTTAGAAGGGAAACTTGAACTGGTAACCATATTTGGTATGTAGGAGATAAGTGTAAGAGGGATCATGTCATAGGTCATTTGCAGTGGACAGAGGTCAAATTGTAAAAAACTTGTAAATATGATAGCTCAAAAAAACGATCTTGGACAAATTTCACATTTAGTAGCCAGGTGTAGCACTTTGAGTGCAACCCTATTGTTTTGGCGGTGGTCAAAGGTTGTTTGGGGTCAAGAGTGGCAGTGTTCTTCACTAGCCATTTTGTCTGTGTGCGCTGCCTGGACCAAATCTGAAGAGCATGTGTCAGCGCGGGGACAAAAACTTACCTGCCGCAAAAAACTGTGGCCACCTGGGCAAAAAAAGAGTCAGGAACACTCCTTTTAGAAATGTTTGTAAAGTGAATTCTGCGTGTTAGACCTGTAATCCAGTGGTTTCATGCACTAAGAAAATGAGAAACTGATGTTAAAACTTCTCGGTTGGTTCAGTGTTAACCAGCCAATCACAACTCGCAACACATTCAGTGCAATTTTTGTGTTTGGAAGTCCTCACATTACTTTTGTCAATGGACTTCCTCCCATGGAGTTTGTGTTATGATCACAGGGGAGTTGCTCTTTGTTGTATAGTAACTTCCTGGTATGCAAAAGTTTGAGCTGTAAACAGTTATTGTAATGTGAACCCTGTTAGTTTAAAAGTGACTCATAAAAGGTAAGGTAGTGCTGAAATTATTTTGGTTTTAGTTTGTTTTAATTCGTGACAATGCATGTTAAGTTTTGGACTCCCCATAGTAAGAGATTTCAGTCTCAAAAAACACAGCACGATCTCACATGTTGTATCGTTCTCTGCATATACTGTTGTACTGATTAGCAATTCCTACTCAGCTGGGTGGCAAGGTGGATCAAGAATGCCAAAAGCATTTACCTAGCATGTGTAGAAGACCTTAAGCTAACAATCCTCAATATATGCACGAACTTTCAGTCGAGGGTTTTCTCCTATGTGATTTTTTCTCCACAATAGCTTGGGACTCTCCTTGTTGCCTAGCATACATGCAGGCCCTCCAGAGCCCAGCCTACACACTGTAAAGCAACCAGCCTAAGATTTTTAAACGTTTTTTTCTAATCCAGCATGTATTACTAAGCCTTAATTGCTTCATTATATACAGGGTGGGTTATTTTTTATGGAAATTTTATACATTTAACCTATGAAATATTTGAAAAGCATTTTACCATATATAAGACTGTTACCAGAAACCAACACCAACTAATGACTCCAAACAGACTTGGAACCAACCTATATCATTTATTTGCACATATAGGCATTAGGGAGGTGAAATCCCTACAAACGTTTTATTTAAGATTTCTTAGAACTGCCCCTCCCCATCAAGACCCCCCCCCCTCAAGCAAGTTTTCAAAGCTATAGTCACACTAAAAATTTTAACCCTTTTAGCTCAAACAAATTTATTTGGAATTTGTATTTATACAACTGCCCCCCAAAATACTGAATGGCCTATGCATTGCCCTCCTTAGAGGGTGACATCTAAATTTAGGTAGGCAGTTGATTGCCCTTCTGAAAAATTTTTAGTGACCAGGCCTGTTTTGTCTTCCTTAGCCTTTTTAATTCCAAAATGACAAAAAGGAAGATGGGCATAGAAGCAAGTAGAATTTAATGAACTGATGAAAGAGAAGATGTAACACTTACTTTGTACATTGTGCTTCTTAAAAGTGAGAGGGAAATTTACCAGAGCAAACAAGAGAAAAAAATCCCCTTAAAAGTAGGAATACTTGGTGATACATTCAATCCAGATTTAGCCCCAAATTTTGCACCATTTAGCATCTAGCTCACCTGACATTTTCCAAAGGGGAGGGGGTTGCCCATGGACCCCTCCCTCAGGAGAAATTAAATTGTGAAAATCTCATAAACAGGATATCTCAGGGAGGGAAGTTTATGCCTACAGTAGCTCATATTTGGCCAGTAACTATACCACATTGAATTCGAATTGCCATTGTTTTTGGTGGAGCTCAAAGGTCCTGTGGGGTCAATAGGGGTCAAATGAAAACTTTGCTAATGTAATATCTGATGAAGGGAAGTTTGGACAGATGTTGTGTTTAGGATGTATAGTAGGTGAACCTATTAAATAGAAAACCTCTGCTACTTTTAGTGGAGATCAGATATCATTTGGGGTCAAAAGGGGTCAAACAGTGATTCCTTCTCCTTTTACTTTGCAACGCCATCAAAAGTGTTTGCTCCGCCGTCCATAGTCGGGCAGTACCCGGGTATCCAAAACTTTGATCAGGCTGCAGGTTTATTTTGAATTGGTAATTTTGGAACATTTTGCTCTGCATGTTGATGTTAAACATCATGTATCTTATGTCCGAGCATGAAAATGAAGTGTTTTTCGATGCATACAAGTTGAATTGCGGTACCTGTACCACATCCATTATTGAAATTTTGGATCTGCAATCCTTGACTAAAATACATTGGACACTACCTCCACTCTTCCATTCAATGTTGAAATTGTTTCGGTTTGGAATACCTTTGGAAGGTGAACAAATGTGTGTCAATATTGCTGCATTTGTGTACAAGTGTCCCGTCATTTTTGTCAAGGATTGGAGGTACCAGTTTCAAAACAGGGTCCTGACAATCATCGTTCGGGTACCGAGGTACCTAGTGCAAACACCAATGTAGAGCTCCTCCTTGCCGGTCGCTATCTGCAACTTCTTTTTGTTCTATTTTTAACCAGGGTTCCAACAGAGATCCTCCCGATTCACATCTACGAGGCCGTCAGAACAGCGAAAAGGATGGACTTTCTGACTAACCACAAACTAGGAGTAATGAACGAATTCCCAGCAAGCCAGAAAACCTGAAATGAATCCTAGCAGGGTTTTAATCCTAGTGTGTGTAATTCCAGCCAGTCAGTGAGGGGGCACCCCAAAATGTCAGAGCACAGAATGAAATTACAGAGAGATAGAAAATTTTAATTATCCTGAATATTAATTTAGATCGCATCAGCATTTGGGGATTTGTCCTTGAAGTTCAGCAAAAGATGGGGGTGGAGTGACTTCCACAGAGAATAGGCTTGGATAGGATTGTGCTTACAGTATGTTTAACAGAAGCCTGTGGTGTATAGAAGGATCCTGGTGTGTGGGTGTAGCATAAAGGACCACTCGAGATAAAGAGTTCGCTATGCCACACTCTTCTTGCTCCAACCAAAGGTGGTGTAAGAAGCACACACCTAAGATCTGGTGCCCAAGCCAGGGTGACCCTCTGAAAACTTTCTAAGCGTATTAGATCATTTGGGTGTGTATATTGTGCCAAAGCACGAAATGGTGGCAGGTGTGGCATTACTGCAAAGGAGTCGCTTCTAAAGACCCTTGAACATACACATGTCTAAAGGCCCTGTCACACATTGCCAAATCGGCTTAATGTACACCACCGAACAACTTTTGTTTTTTTTTTATCCGGTAGCTAAATGAGCATCTGTTTGAGAAAAATGGTGGGCTTGCAGGTTGCATGTGACATACCCACGGCACGTGACCTGACTTAAAAATGATCAATATGTTAAACATTCCCAACGGACACCACGGAAAATGCAAAACATCACCTACGGATGAATAATCAGTACAGGATACACATGGGATAAAACGAATATGTACCGCACATATTAAAATCAAACTGTCTTCCTTTGCGGTCTCTGTAATAAGGTTTGTGCATGCACAGAAGCTTTCCACAGGACTGGATGTGACCTGCGGATATAGCCAGACATGCAAACAGTTGCAGGACATGGCACAGGATATGCAGCAAATGTTGAACACACATTTAGCAGACAATGACTGATCTCGCAATCACAATACATTACTCATCCGTTGGACCGATATGGCAGTGTGTGACAGCAACTAGTGTTTTCAAGACAAAAGAGACGCTCGCCCGTAAATCGGCCTTATGACACCAACAACTGTTCAGACTCTGCAGATGGAATGGACTTGATCGAAACGTCATTTAGACTTGATCCTTGATCTCAGTGTCTTTGTAAAACACTTGTCAACAATAGCTGCAGTTGTTTCCGTGTAAACCACACAGAAAAAAAAAAAAACAAATAAAAGATCTAGTCAAAGCTATTTACATTTCTGTTGTTATAATTCCTTTTTCTGTGGTATAAAGTTATTTGGTGAGCTTTCTTTTTATACAGCTATCTTTGGCAAGTGAATCAGTTTCCCCATTTGTACAACTGAGCATTTTAAATAACATTTGCACAGGGCACACAACTCACACCAAGGTATATACAGTCTATTCTCGGTCGTGTACCCATATACCCCAAAATACACCTTACATTAGGACACAAGTCGAAATAAGACATTCTGTTTTGCAATTAGTATGACACCATGCATCTTAGGTACCAGTATGACGAAGTGTTTGTAGGCATACAGGCAACAATAGAACTTTATGAAGAAAAGTAGCATTTCTAGTTTTTTTGCCACACAGAAAACGTACAATTATTGAAACTTTGGGTCTAAGTTGCAATTTTAAAGTCAGATTCTGACATTTTCAGTGGGGTGACCATGCACCAGGTGCAAAAAGCTTCTTTGAATGATACTTCTCAAAGAGATCCAAATGTTACAGTTACATTTACCACGATGGAGACAAACGCGTGAAGGAACAAAAGATCATTTTAGATAGTTTTTAAATGCTAAATATTTGTACACATGGACTTCCTCACGTGCAAATTTGTTCCCATAATAACAGCTTTAAGGCTCAATTTTTATGATTTTGTAAAAATTCCCCAACATGTACATCCCTCAGAACATTTGTGGTTGGTAGGATCAAAGTCCTTCACTACTCAAGGAGAATCTGGCTCATTAATTTCCCAGTTAGTTACAAGTAAATTCCAACACCAATTTTCGATTCCTTGACAAAGGCAGGCAAGGAATCTGTGCGATGGTGATGGCCTGTGTGGGTATGCGTGTGTGTAACGCCTTGGCTTGTAAACACAATATCTCAAGAAGGGAAAGTTGCTTGAACTTCAAAGTAGTTAGTAGGTACTGTAGTCTATACAAAGTAAATGGTCCCAATTCTTTTTCAAGTGGGTCAAAGGTTATTTGGGGTCAGGGATAGTCCCAGACTAGCATGGATAGTTTGAAAACCTAAGGAGGATATCTCAGCAACTAAAAGTTGTTGGAACTTCAAACTTTAAGCATTGGTAGCATTCGATGAGTAGATGATCTCTGTCAAGTTTTGATGAGGTCACATGGAGTCAGTATAGGACATAGCTTGAAAACCTTGAACTCCAAAGATAGTATGTAGGTAGTCCATTGGGAGTAGATGGTCCCTATTCTTTTCCAGGTAGTTGAAAGGTCATTTGAGGTCACTAAAAAAGGTATTAAGTCCGCTATCTCAGCTGCTGAAAGTGGCTGTAACTTGCTTGAACTCTTAACCTTGGTTGCTCTTGATGATTAGATGATCTCTGTTGGGATTAAGGGAGGTCAAAGGTCACACAAGGTCAGTAGAGGTCATAGTTTAGAAACCTTAGAAAACCAGAAAGAAAAGGAGCAGATGATTCCTATTGTTTTTCATGGAGGTTAAAGGTCATTTGAGGTCACCAGTGGTGGAGTTTGAAGACCTTGTAAGGAAGATAAATATCAGTGACTGATGTTTTTTTCTTGTTGATCCATTGAAAAAGATATTAGTAATTCTTGTTACAAATTACGATCTTTCCATGCATCATCATTATCACTGCATGCACTGTAATGCTGTAGTTATATTTTTGTGAAATTTACTGTACCAGTGTAAAAAGCCAGTCAGTCAGTTTGATGTGGTCTTAAGCCACATGCATTGAGAGCCAGACACTGAAAAAATTTTAACTTAATCATGTCTGAGTCATTGATTACTTGAATGTTAGTGATAATTTTGGAAGACTTAATTCACCTGTAACAGGACTTAAGAGCATGCCGCCAACTACAGTGATCTTTCAACATCGCTTGCCCTTTAAATTTGAGTCTAACATGCAAATCTCTCAGTCAAATGCACTATAGCAAAGATTATGCACAAACAATAGAGAAATTTCAGACACTTTTAGTGCAAGGCCATGACACAGGTTGGCACAAAGAATGCAAGAAACTTTGCACCACAAATTTCTCCCAATTACCAAATATGCTGGAGGAGGATGCACCATCCCCACCCACCCCCTTCACACTCCCCTTTATCCTCTCCCCCACCTCCTCTTTACCCTGGCTACACACCTTGCTGTGCTGCAGATAATTGAGAAGTATTTAAAAGTAGGTTGATGTACAATTACGTACTGTTGTTGAGCGTCATTCGCTCATGCACGTTCCAAATGTTTGACAGTACGAAACACCCGGTGAAACTTCAGCTGTCCTCATCAATGCCTGTGTGGAATTTTCATGCAGTCCAGAACAAAAAATACAAAACATGAGAAATGTCATTCATATGATCTTTGCTAATCAATGTTTATGACAACAACAAAAAAAGGTCCCCATAGAGAATATAATGTGCCTCTGATGCAAAGTACAACTTGAAGCAACGTAGAGTACGCTTCCAGCCTGCACCAATTTTATTATACGATATCCCATCGATGTGGTGCAGTCTTAGGCCCATAAGGCAATTAAAGAACCCCTTAACTATGTAGACCTATTCTGAGTACTTGTCCCTCAAGGCAGAATATTTCATGATAGCTAGTGTGCCTTCAAAGAAATTCATCCTTTTCACTGTCCACTATCTTCTTATGGCAGTATGCACAGACACAGCATCCTTTCATCCTCCATGCTTGTCCCAACTCCAGTTCTGGTGATAGCTGCAGTGTGAACTTGCTGTTTCTCACCTCCTGATTACGACCCTACATCCGGTGATATAAGGCCCAAGACTTTGTGAACAGGGAAATTGTGTCCCTGCCTGTTGTACATTCTGACCGATTCCCGAACCTGTTCCATGCGTAACTGTTCACTCAATAATTTAATGAAGGAGAGATTGTTCAAAGGCGACTGGATGAAATACGTTCTATCTGGTATGTTGCTGATGAGGGCAACCAGCATGACCTGGGCCATGGCGACATTATTGGCATACAGTGGGCCGACGAAGTACGTCTTGGGTAGATTGAGCTCTCTCAAAATGCCATATCCCACCACTTCGCCATCTGTGAAATGAAATTGAAGAACATGATAAAATGTGGAAAAGAGTGTGAGAGTAAAAATGTATGCTAGCATGCAGTTTGACAGCCTGGAAATTGACACGTGTACTGTACTGGTGCATGATCCCATCATCACTTGAAAGAATAGTTAAAGTTAGTATTTGTTCCCCTATCATCATGATTCCTATGGCCAGGGTTGGATACGTCAGCAAGTATGCCACTTGAGTACTTAGCAGACTGTCACAGTTATTATCACTATCTTCAGACTAAGTTGCATGTTTTTTACCTATTATTCATTCATTCATCCATTTATTTACTTATTTATTTTATTTATTTATTTATTTTTTGCACATGGAAAGATATTCCCTAGCTGTCATTCCTCTGGTTTCCTTTTGCTAGAATCAAGCCTGCAGTAGATAGGTCTACCTGTGACTTCCACAACTCAGACACCTTGAGCCAACTTACAAGGCAATTCTTTTGTTTTCTGTAATTTTTTGTATTCCTAATTCCCTACAATCAAAGAAGCCACAGATGGTGTGCACATACAGTATGTAAAATGTTCATTAATCAAAATGCAACTTGTAAGAACTGGACTGCATATTTTGCGAGCTGTACTTCAAACTGAATTACCATGAATCAACTGGTCCTTGCAGGTGAAACAAATATCAAAGGTGAAAATTGAAAGCAGCATAGGAAGAGAAAACTGTAACATTCATAGGTAGATATAACAAAACCCTGGAACTTCAAAATTACAGAAGCTTTACTGTAGTATTCACAAAGTAGAGGAGCTGTATAATTACGAGTAGGGGTTCAACAAATCCACAGTTTCAGAGACTGAAGAAAACAATGAAATTTGTGGCAAAATCGCAAAGTCACAGAATGTGGGCTCAGTCGTTTGCTTGAGTACTGTTAACAAAGTACATGCAGTTTTGATGCTGACAAAAAGAAGTCCAGCTTTGATTTACTTCTCAATTTTTTCACACAGAATTAATAGTAGCTTTTTTGCTGCCATTGGCATTACTCTGCAGCAGATGAGCTGTTGGTCATTTGAAAATCTTTAAGTTGACATACTGTTAACTCAATGGCAAAATCCAATTACCCGACCGTTTTAATTCGCTGAAGTTTCTATAAATTTGGCATGAATGATTTGGCTTTAAGTTGGTAAACTTGCGCATACATGTACTTGTGCAGTTACTGTACAACAGTCCATGTTCTTCGTACACTGTATGGCCTTTCAAATGATGATGCACCACAGTCCTTGGTTGACAGCCTTACAAACTTTTGTAATAAAAGAAAAAATGGCAATGCCAAATGAGAGAGAATCCATGTGAATAAAATGAGTTAGGAAAGTTCTATTGAGCAATGCATTATATACCAACTGCTAAATTTAGCATGCAGTACCTGTATTTGACTCTGGTTTTTTCAATGAATGTGAAAAAGACTTGAATGCACTGTCACAGTTCCCACAGGAGAGACTGCAAACATTTGGGGAAATCACTTCTTACTTTTGTACAGTAGAGTCCTACTTAATGACCTCCCATTCTATAGCTTAAAGGGAAATAGGGCGTTTAGAATCTACAAACATGACATACAAAAGAAATAGCGTTAGTCATTGTTAAACCATTCAGTCCCATCAATAAACATCTGTCAACGCTTCATCTCTTCAAAATATTATGCATGTGATGAGTAACGGAAGATGCATCATTTGAATTTTGAAAAGTATGGGTGAACAAATTAGTGCTGAGTAACAAATAACTGAGTTTCTATCGGTGAGAAACTTATTTCTTGAAAAGAAGGCCACTGTCCTTCCTTATTTTGAATAATCTATCATTCTGCATCCACAAACATTGGTTTTAAAAGTATGGATGTTTCCAGTAAAACAAACGCCCTATTTCCATTTAACCATACACTGTTGCTGTTGTTTCTGTACGCAACCTGTATTGCTGTTGCTTCTGCATGCAATCTGTGCCCAAATGGCCAAATGTTTACAGAATGTTGTCAACCAAGCAACAGTACCATAGTTGTCTGAACCACCAAAAAAAAAGAAGGAACAGCTTGTCATTTTCATATTTTCTTTGGTGAGGAAGCACAAACATAAGTTGGTACAGTACATGTACAAGATTATGAAAAAATCTAAGTGACAAAAATATTCCAATTCTGTCAAAAAGTCACATGGATCTGAAGATGCTGTTTCAGACATATGGTGACATTTTCCGTTAGCAATTATGCTCGACTTGAGACGAGAAAAAGAAATACATGCATCCTTAGTATCAAGTAAAATTTTGATTTGCACCACAGTTTGGAGTATAAATTACTGTATATATTTCGAAAAAATTAATCATCATAGCACTACAAGTTAATGTAGGAGTTTTAGAATTGAAAGCTGATTTCCCGAGTAACTGTTTTGTACGGTAACGTCCGAAACAAAATGATTTGTCCCAACAGAAACTAAGAATTTTCATTCTTCAGTCTGAAGATAAGAAAGATCTTATAATAAAACTTGGTAAAAAATTTCACTGCTTTCAGGACTTTCTAGAGTCAAGTCATGTTTCCATTAACAGTTTTAATGTCTGAAACAAATGTAACATCTTTATATTCACCTTTCTTTGGAACATTTGAAATCAGGCACCTAAGCCTACAGGTACCCCATCTTGAGATATCATGTTTACAAGACAAGTCGTCACATGCGCATGTTCACACACATACACCCGCACACACTCACATGCAATCATGGACGCTATGTACTGTATGCAGGGTAGATACCTTCCCTGTCTTTGACAAGGAATGAAAAATGACTACTTTCAATCAAAGTCTACAGCCATCTTTTAAAATAAATGATAAATTTTTTGGAAGCGAGCTGCATGGAGAATTTTGTGCAGCTGAGAATGTCTGTTAAAAGAATGCAACATCTAAAAAACATGCACACATACTGTACGTACACAAAACTCTGTACCACATGTACAATTTTTCTCATACAAAATAGAATGTGTGCAAAACAGCTGGTGACACATAACTTCTACAGTCTTCATAAACTAAAGTTCAACGGTTAACTTCATTTCCTAGAAAGATTTCAGTGGGACAGTTTCTCTATGTTTGGTAATTTGTCAACACAAAATGACATGTAAAATATTTCAGTTGTAAGTGTATGATAGTCGTACTAAATCCTCTTCAGGCTGTTGTCTTCATTTATTTACATTCCTTTAAATCCTTTTGAATACTGCTCGCATCCATCAGCATACATGTGTCTGTTTGGAACCTAATTTTAACAAAAATTAATGCCATTGCTCTCAGCTTCATGTGTGTAGCCTGAAAAAGCAGACACAACTAAGCTCCAATTTTTATTTTTCTCTTAGACATTTAGGATGTTAAAACAACACACTAAAACCTTCCACCGATGGTTTAACATTGTGCCCCTCTGGTTGATGCATTTGGAATATATGTTGCAAAAAACATACAGAGCCATTAAACTACAGTATCTGTCTGCACATCTGTTGCAACAAAAGCATAAATCTCACGAAGTACTGTAGTGGCTTTTTTATGTCACAGGTAACAGGCTGTGTCGGATACCAGCAAATCACTGTTCCAACACTTGAGTTTCTATTTTTAATCCCTTAAATTTGAAAACTTTAAGACCAGATGCTTAAAGTAGTTGCAGGCTCATAATTTTGTGAGAAAAACATGTTGAGCAAAAAATATTACCTCACTGAAAAAAATACTGCAGACCTGTATGTGGTCAGCTTTGACACTCTTTGCATATTTCAAGCCTTTGACATTGATTCCCTCATTTTACTCATGTGGGGGGTTAATGTAGGGAATGCACAATGTGCAGAAAACCAGTTGGGCAGTACACTACTGAGATACCCATAACATTTGTTTGAACTTCCAAATTTGAGTTTTCATCCAATTAAGCTGCAGAGTGGTGCAGTGTCCTGGATCACCCCACCCCTCCCCACATTCATTCACATGCTTAAATATGATTTGGTCATTCAAAGAATCTAGGTGAATTTAATTCCCAAGACTGCTGAAAACCAGAATTTTGTGGAGTTTTTAAGATTAACTGTTTAAATTGACGGATGCATTGCTATTGAACAAATCTGTTGGGTAAGATACATCAATGGACCTTACAACCCCATAAAGCTTGAGGAAAAAATAAAACAAATGTAAGAGCATAAAATTTAACAACCAACCTGCATAAGTAGTGACTGCAGCTGCTGGAGGTGTTACATCAGTCCACTTGAATAAAAAGTTGACCCGTTCATGTCCCACTATTGTCTCGTCGTAGTAAACTATCTTACTGAATGGTACGTCCTTGATTTGTTTCAGTACGGGGGAACTTGTGAGCTCCGAAACTTGTGGTAAAAGTTTAGCCCCGGTGCCCTTGAAAAGACCATTCCTCCATGCCTCTTTGAAACCGAGTTGCTGACAAAATTCGACTTCCTCTGGAGGAGCCTCCAGACTTATTTGACAGTTTTTCAAGTGCTCTAAGGCGGCAGTCCACAACTGTTCTTCTAGTCCTTTACCTTTCACTTCACCGTGGATGTGTTGAAAGCCGATGGCGCCATCGGCCTCTGTTAGTTTTGGTGCACCTATTACCCCAGCAACTTCCCCTTTGTCTGTGGTTGCAATGAAATACCCAGACGGGTCTATATTGTACAGAAGCTTGTAATCATTGGCTTTGAAACGAATGTCATCCTCCCACTGCGACGAGCCAATCACTGCAGCTTCCTTTGGGTGAATGTTTCTCAGTTTGAAACTGGTTCCATCAATTGAACAGCTGTCCTTACTGTATTTACAGCAGGATAGCAGGGAGCTGCCTAAAATTCTCACCCAGTTTCTCCCTCCACTTGCCAAGACTACCGATGATTTCTCCAGAAGCTTTGGCGCAATAGCACCACATCGATACACTGAAATGAGAAAGGAAAAACATTTGGGTAGAGCACTAAAGATACTTGATACCGACACATTGATTGGTCAAGCATCTATTCCATTGTCAGTGCTTGGAGAAGTCTGACAAAATTAGACCATTATCATTAAGGTAACTGTTTCATTGCCGATACACCTAGAAAGAGTTGACACTCATGTCAATGGATCTTTGCATTGTAGCTAGTGCATGAAATTTAGCCTAGTGAATCAGTATAGTCTACTTGCAGATCTCATGTTCACCACGCAGTCACTAAACTTTTACACCCAGCCTGCACTGTAGGCCTTCATGTACAAAGGTGCATGTACAAGCCCTGTACATGCATACTGTATACATGCTCAGCAATTCTTTTTCCATGTACAGTACTCCAATCTTTAACTGTAGGTGGTAGGCAAATTCCTGTTCAAAGTTTTTTTTTTGTTTTGTAGCCTACACTGTAGGATATACAGGAGGTACTCATGTGAGGGGTTTTGCATGTTGGTCATTCTTTGTCTTAGTATTTTTCTTTTGATTTTTCATTTATGGTGAATCTGCTTTGTAAAACTAAAGGATGCATGTGTTATTCCTTCTCTTTATCCTTGTTGCTATTCATTCTGCACACAATGTACAGTAAGTTACTTATTTCTCAAACAGCAAAATTAGTAACAGCCTACTCTTAACAGAAAGTGGTAACATTGACAATTGGGTATTTTGCAAGCATAAGCACCACAGCATGGCATTATTCAGCTCTTGTATCTACTGGATAAACTTTTGACAGCACTATATGGGTTGTGAGAATCTTACTTCGGTTTCCCTAGATTTGAACTTACTAATTACACTTCAAGTTTTGTAGTATACAACACAATATTGCAAGTCACTAAGATCATAACTTCATGGTATTGTTATGGCATTTTTCTTTTTGGTTTCTCTGGTTCAAAGGGACTCTTCCTTTCTTAGCTATCTAGATAGATGACCATCAAAATGGTCAACTGGACATAGCGTTACCGATGTCATCCATGCAGAGAAGGATCTGGCACTATCTTGTTGCGGAAAGGCAGTGGAGGAATAATTGCAACTATGCTTCCTCGATAACGCAATTGCTAAGTCTGATAAATATACGATTTCAGCATTATTGCAGTCTCGGGATTAGAACATATTTCAAAGCAGCTAAGTCGGATCTTCAACTATCTTAATTGGTACGCATAGCAAACCTGACAATAGTTGAAAGGGCACACGACATTGAATGATGGCGATAAAGGATCCCTAGTGGCAAGGTTGTACTTAACGTAGTGAAACTAGGTCTTACGTCAAAGATTAAGCGTCACAGTATCATGGGTTCACAGTAACGGGCCTAATGGCACTGGTAATGGTATATACAGTACCTAAACTACAGTCGATAGCAAATCCAACCATCCTCAACCATGAATGATATCATGCTTTATCAACAAAAAATGTGAGAAAAAAGCAGGTGGGATTTACTTTTAAGATAGCTTCCAACTCAGATACTTTTTGACGGCGTACTCTCGAAAAGACAGATTGATGATTTGCCACGCAGCGTACTCACTTCTGTAGTTTTATGACCTGCATGCAGTGCATATCGGAACTGGTAACTATAATTGTGCTTTCCAATTTTCGCGTGTGACGTTAGATCAGGGCACAAGCAGGTTGATCCCCCTACATACATGTTATGAATGTAGTTATAACCACAACCCGCACAACATACTCACGCACCAGTTCTGGCTGCAAGAACTGCCGTGGATGGTTACCATGAATGCAGAGCAAAATGATACCTTGTAGGATTCTAAAGTTAGGGATTTCATTGTGCCATATTTAATTATATGAAACAAAAATTACCCGATATCCAAGTTAATTTGTAGGATATACTGAAGGATTTCGAACTAGCCTTTTTTCAGTGCCTTCATCGCACTCGGGGACTCGAAGATGAAAGCTGCAGTGATCATTGCATGGTCTCTGAGCAAATGTGACTTATACTCAGTCCAGTCACAAATAAGTCCCATGGGCTTACGATCCAATATTTCACAGATCCCGTCAACTCTCATGGTTCTACTAGGACAGTCTCGGCTTTTATTCAGATCTGCCAGCCAGCCCCAGTTTTCATATTCTATCTTACCAGTTTTCAATGATATTACACTTAGTCCGACATTTCTTAAAACAGCCGATTAATTAGTCCTAGCCTAATTTTGAGCAACTGGCCATTGAAACGTATAATTACACTACAGTGTATTCTAGAAGTAGACTGATTGTTTGAAAGTACAGCTAAAACACACGTACCAGAACAGAGACGAAGTAGGCAGTACTGTGTACTACGTTCAAGTAACGGCTTCGTTCGTTGCATGCGCTTGGCTGCTGTCACAGTATTGAATTTGGCTGCAATTAACTTACCATTTTAGTTACAAATTGCTAAGCCTCCCTATTTTCCCACCAATCTCCTTTTTTTTTTCTTTTCTTTTTTTGAAAAACGAAGATCTTCCTATCACTTTGGGACCAGACAGCTAGGTTGACAGGTAGGCCTAAGTCTATGATACTAATTACATGGGCCCCATATAGATGAATCCATATGGGATCCATATTATTTTGCACCCAAATCTGTAAGGGGCTATATGGGCCATCCCATACAACTATGTGACCCATATGGGATAGTTAAGGTGTCCATATGGGAAAATTGCCCACGTGGACACCAGAATTACCCCATAATACGCCCGTATAGTCAGGGGGTGGGACGACCACCCCAACTTGAGGGAGGTCCATTCAAGTTCCGGCCCTGTTTTTGAAGGGTCAGCTATGAAATATTTTTTATCTTTACATATTGAGGCCGAATTTCCGTTCACTTTTAGCAGGAAGATAAAACCTTTCCACTTGTCATAAAATGTATACAGGCCTGACTGACCGCAAAATCTCAGTCAACACATACAGTACATATACTAGCCTATGTGGGGTGATGAGATAATACGCTCAAAAACGCACATGCATTGTTATGTCATTGTGGCCGTGGATGTCATTGAACTAGATACAATACAAAGCCCTGGACACACTGCCACGACAACCTGCGACACGATGGCGACCACGTGCCCCACCGCCTCTGCTGTGGTCGTGGCTCTGTGATTGGTTCCACGACTATAGAGTCCAGTTGTGCCGTAATCCGTCGGTACGATAAATAGCCTATGTTCAATTGTAGTTGGGTGCAGTCGGTGAATTTTACAGCAATGGCGTGGGCAAAAAGTAAAAACATTGAAATTTCATCTCCAAACGTTTGGTACGGCTTTTAATTACACCCATTCAGACAATCTGGGAAAATAAATAGGTTTCATTTGGTTAATTTGCCATATGATTTCAAATTATTCCAACATAACGACAAAAAAGTTTAAAATACGTTAATGCAGTGGTTGACAGTTTTCATTCAAATCAAAGGTGTGCTTCTTTGAACAAGCCAATTGGAAGTATACTAGTATTGAATATTCAGTTAGTCAAAACAACTCAGGATCACTGACACCGCAATGTTGTGTTCGATATTTTTCTTTCTCTTTTATCAATCTTTTTGTTCACATTTCATTTCTTTATGAAGGCCTTCAATACTTCAAAAGACGGAATACAAAGTTGTAGATAACGCCTTTCATCTCACCTAAAAGCAGTCATGTATAACATTCTGCAGTTTGGACGTTCTTTTGAAATCTTTGCTTTGCATGGAAAGGTGTACTTTCATTTGCCTTTGCAAGAGACATCCCATACTAAGCTTCTGATAGTTACCCTATGAAATTGGTGTTATGTATTAACACCTTCGAATAAACCTAACAAGAGCATTGTCATTGCCAGCAACGTTCCTCTCTTCCTAAAATTTTACATTTGATATGTGCAACATATATATAATGCAGTGACAGTCTATTACGGAATTGCCATCGAATTTCCTACAAACCTTAATGCATGAGCGGCTTCCCTGGGGGTAATGGGATTTATCAATAAAAGGCTACAGCCCCACCCAAACCCCCTCGAGAAAAAATGGACAAATGACTCATGAAAATTATCATTCACCTTGATTTTTTGGAAAAGTAAGCCTTTGAAACGCTGAAATTTCAAAATAAAGAAATGTCAGGATGCCTCAAACGAGGCCTGAGAAGTGCGATATATTGACGTATGCCAGTGGGGTACTTCTTTTCTTTTTCTTTTTCTTTTTTTGGTACACTAAACACCAAGCGATGCACAGTTGCCCTATGCTTAGATGGTAGGTAGTAAATTCTAGCACCCCTTCAAAAAAAAAAAAAATCAGTAATAATCTCACTAGAGTCGAGGCTGTTGTAATGATAATGTTATAGGGATGCATTCTCTTGAGTTTAGTTCGTCCAAAAGATAACTTTTACGTACTACGGACCAAGTGAGACATCCTTCCATCTCATGTTTATGCTGCTATCTATTCCCGTCACCAATATACTGGCATGTTTAATTCCACATGAGGAAACTTTCCATCTAATAATCTATTATAAACTTGGCCTATCGTGTGCTTTATTCAGGCCCGTATGCAGTGGGGGGGGGGGGTCGATTTTACCACAAATGGAACATTTTACCAGACAATTATGACCGACAAATTAAAGCTCATTATATATGTTGCTAACGTCGGCCCACTATCATAGGCTGAGCGGTACTCCAGATCTTGTGAGGCGGTTCGTCCGAACCCACTGACTCCCCCCCCCCCCCCCCTCCTGGATACGGGCCTGTTATTACATGATATTCGTCTCAGAAAATAATAAGCACACCTAATACGCAATGAGACACGGGGTTTTACCACAAGGAAGCATTACATTATTCATGCACGCAATCAGATCTATCTAAAAAAAAGAAACAAGAAAGTTTACGTGGCAAATTAAGAGCAATTTGAGATCAACGTTTAAACCAAATAATAAAACTTCTTGTTTTTCCCTGCTTCTTCATATATTTATTCATTGTGTTTATGGAGACATCTCCATATTCCAAATTAGAGCCCAGGTAGGCCCATGACAGTATGACCACCAGCCATATCTTTCCGTTATGTATGCATATCGGTTGAGCTTTAATTAAAAATTTCTTTATTTCAAGAGAAACAAATCGGAATCAAGACACACCACCTGCATTCGCATTATCAGTGTTATGCTATTCATATGACTGAGCTGAGGCTCATTTTAATGTTCTCCGTGCTGGTTTAATTAAATGATGAGTCCCATAGTAAAACTTACCGTCCTGTGAAGTAGCGACCACCTTCTAAAGGGAATTCTGCCCTCCACCCCCTCAACAACAGCTCCCAAAAAATTTGACAGTAAGCTATTAGCTGCCGTTTCAAATGGTAAAACGTAGATCATTTTGCGCCATGTAGCTTCTAAATTACAAAAAAAAAACAATTTCTGAAGGTGAGGTTGAACCACCTCCGATTCCAACAAGCCGGTGATCGCGTGCACACTTATACCCATCTCGATCCTCTCCACCTTTCTTGAACATACAGGAGAACAATGGAGTTTCGAGAGACATGTTAGTCTCCGAGAAATCCATCTTCAAGGTTAAATTCACTTGAAGATAATATTCTGAGAAATTCGTTTTGAAGTTAAGCAGCCTCTCCTTGTAAGAAAAAGGCAATTAAGCTGCAGCACTTCACTGTCGGATTCAGCCCATAAGCCTCTTACGCCATTAAACAGAATAAGTCTCTTTGAGCTGTGATACAGACATTACCTTCACTTGTCTGACTATTCACCACTCTCCGGTTTTTACATTCATCAAAGAAATACAAATACAATTAGTTCTTCTGCCTTAATATCACACGCCCACAAAGAACAACAGTAGTAAATAAACCTTTGAAAAGCGATTAATTGTGAAGGCATGCGCACTAGCAGTCGTTGCAATGGTTTGAATTGAATACGTTCGTATGAATAAGAACAAGCCACCGCTTTAATGGGATTCTACTTTCATTCCCTCAATTTCGTTGCAAGTGTTAGAGAGAGCTAGCAATACACTTATTCAGAGACTACTCCAACGGGTAAATCGGGCAAGTTTTACCAGCAACTTTGTTTGTTTCCCGTGAATAAACGTAACGTTTTAGGGGAATTCACCTGCATGTATGCCTGTAACGGAATTTGGATGGGAGAAGGTTACTATTCCCCATCAACGAACAAGAAAAAAACAAACAAAAAAACAGAACAAAAACAGGAAAATCACAGAGATAGTTTGCATAAGAATGGAAGAGAGTTTTCACTTTACGACCAGTGTGAATAATACCCCATCGACACTCGATTTCGACCAACCGGGGACGGCAGTCAAGGTGAGCCGTTTAGAACATCTGGCGATATGTAGCATTCTCGTCTGGAACGGAATATGCAGCATGACTGGCAACGGTGTTAACCTACTGGTCGTCAACCGCGTTAAATCCTTCAAGCGAAACATGAAAATATTCTTGGTGATTTTGTCCGCCGCCGATTTTGCGACGGGATTCTTTCTAGTGGCGAGCACGGCGGTGGTTGCGTTCCTTTCTTTGGAATCGGAGACGTTTTTCTGTAAATTTTCGGGCTATTTCATGTCCCTCTTCCCGTTCATTTCCAGCCTGTGCATCTTCGAAATCGCGTTGGATAAATTCCTCGCCATTTTCTATCCTTTTCGCTATACCACTTACAGAAACATGCCCCTGGTATTCTTGGTCCAGAGTATCCTGGTAGGGTGTGCGCTGTTGCTATGGAGCTCCCACTTGGACGGAGGGTTCTTCAAGAACATTACCTTCCAACCGCTTTACGGTATCTGCCTCATAGACTTTGGGAACAGGAGGAAGGCAGTCAGCATCGTCATAACGGGGTTGTCAGGGATGGGTGTCCACTTGGTATTTACCACTATAATCTACATGATGATCGCATGGACCGCACGTCGGCAAGCGACGGAGATAAACAAAGTGGTGACCACGGTGCAGACAGATGTCAAGAGTTCCCAACTGGTGAACGAATGGAGAGGCTTCGTCACCTTCCTGGTGGTGACTCTGGCATTTTTCGTGGCTTGGATACCGTTTTGGGTCATCCACTTTTTACTGTTGCTGACGGACGTGAAAGTTTCGAACATCGTCTACTTGATCGGCGGTACGTGCACGACCGTCCAATTCGTATTGGAACCCGATCATATACACGCTGGGAAACGGACAGTTTAGAAAACAGGTCAAGCTGTTGCTGTTTAAATGCAGAAAAAGAACTTTTTAATGGACCACCATACATGTCAACAGTGCTAATTTTGAATTGGGAAAGGACTTCAAATGTGTTTCTTTTCGTTCCTTTTTTTTTCTCGGTTCATCTTTTTTCCTTGTTTCCTAATTTCCGTTTCCATTCAGCAATTCATAAATTTGTTTTGTTTTGTTTTTATTTTTTTCAAGGGTACGCTGGGTGTCGGGGTTGCCGGTGTGTGTTTTCTCTCCCATGTGGAACTCAACTGTGTAGCCTAAACCGTCAGTGTTCAGTAAAGATCAAACAACGGACGAAAAATCTTACTTTTCCAACTTCTAAAAAAGGACACCAGCAGACCACAACCCAACCACACAGCACCAACAAAGGAACCGCAGTCACCGAATAATCCCATCAAGAGGGGAGAACTTGAGAGGAGGCCCTGGTCACACCTTGAACCGAAGTCAATGTAAACCCCAATTAGTTCACTGGTTGATATGTTTTCTCTGCAAACAAACAAACAAACAAAAAAATACAGCGTGGAAGACAAGTTGTCTAATGATCACATAAAGTGATTACATACGTAGACAAAAAGCTTTGAAACTTCATCTCCAAAACTTTGGTAAGACTTTTAATTGCGCCATTCAGACAATCTGGATAAATTGGTTTCAGTTGGTTAATTTTGCCATATGATTTCAAATTCTTCCAACATAACGACAAAAAGGTGTAGAATACGATAATGTAGTGGTTGACAGTTTTCATTCAAATCAACGGTGTGCGTTTTTTAACAAGCCGATCGGAACTAGTGTTGAATATTCAGTTAGTCAAAACAACTCAGGATCACTGAGTCGCAATGTTGTGATCTGTTCGTAAGTTATTTGTAAATACAGTGCTTTCTTTCACCAAATACTACAATTACCGATACCCACCAAGGAGCGACGACTTGAGTAGTATGTTTTTGATACACCAGTAAAACATGTGCTGTTGCATATTCATTTTGTAGGCGCTTATAATAAGAACCGTTAATTTTCAAATATGATTTTTTTTTTACTGTTTTCATGCTGACTCCGTTGCTTTTCAAAGTAGTTACCGTCATTTTCCTTCATTGAAAGACGTACTCCGTCCATGTACCACCTCGCGTGTACATTTAAGTGTAAAGAAAAAGTTAAGATCAAACATAATCTTTTCCTTGTGGTTTTTCAGAGCACACGCAATCACTTTATTAAGTATTTCTTGGGAAAACAGAGGTGCAATTCGTTTGTTTTAATCTTTCTTTTAGATAACCTGATAATATTGAACACTGATTTTTAAGTGTAAGCAATTTCAAGAGCATTCCATATTTACCAGTCTCTTGTTTCTCTTCTTCCCATCATCTTCAGCATTTATTTCTTTAAGATTACTTACCTCCTTTGTTTCGGCAAACGTATCTAACTGGTTGTAATAAACATTTAAAAGAAACCTATGTACGCAAAATGCTAAAAGAGCCAGATAAATTAGCTGGTTAGCTTTTCTAGGCTCGGAAAGGACATGGTGGATGTATAGCTTTCTAGATATGTAGTTGATATGGCAAAATATGAATTTTGTTATGAAATAGGGCCTATACTGTAAAGTGAAGAGGGAAATTGATAGATGAACGGCAAATTTTCGCCCAAATCCAGCCGTAGACAGAGAGAATATCACAGAGTTTTAAACAAGTCATGAATCGGATCACAGCTGGCAAAATTGACTGACTTGAACAATTCTGGCCGATTTGGCCGATTTTCGCTCATTGAAATAACACAGTGACTAGAGTCATGACTTGCAACCCGAGTGCGCTAAAATGAGTGTAGTTGATTTGGCTTCTCAGACAAAGAGTAATTTGGTGCAACTCTGGGATGTGATTGTCTTAAGTTTTAATGTGATAATAGTAAGGCTAGCTGTCAGGTTCATGGGATAATACATTTGCTATTACAAGTATACATGCGACAAAAAAAAAAAAAAAAAACGCACACACACACATTTTGGAAAATTAACGGAATGATCATTTAAGACTTTGGAAATAGCCACAATTGTCATCACAATAAATCAATCATTGACCGCTTTAGAAGCAACTTTCTTGCGTCAACTTAATTGCATCATAAATAAACATCAGTCATGTATGCAAATGTTTTAGGTCAAGGAAGGGACTCATACTATATGCCGTAAGTGATCCTTTGTTTAGTTAACTTCTTTATTTGAAGGATAATGTGAAACTTTTATATGCTACAATTAAGGGGTTTATTTCGAAAGCATGTGTTGTGTCCTTAAAATATATTGATATCGCTGGGAGTCCCAGTAATTAGGTTAATACACTCACAAAACGTAAAGGTAAACTAAGAACTCCATAACTTTTAGGTAAAATTTTACACACAGTTAATGTAAATCTTCCATTATGTATATAACAATTTTACTAAAACGTAGTAAAATTTTACCAAAATTATGTAAAATTTACATATACTGTTTACATGAATTATATGTAAAATTTATGGAATTCTTATTTTACATAATTTAGGTCAATAATTCTGTGAGTGTAAAAGATAATACGTACTAGGCCTCAACCAAAAAAAGAAAGAAAGAAATACTGACACCGTGAGACACTCCACGTCACTGGCTTTGCGTTCTTTCATTAACATTTGAAAAGATTTATCCCCTAAACGGTAAAAGATATAAACACAACTTAAAAATGTATCCTCGTTTTCCTCTCTGCAACTTCTGAATGAAGTCAGTTCGTTTCTAGATGGATTTCACTTGGGACTTTAAATACTTTTTTCTTCATGCACGAAAGCAGACATTGCAAGTGAGCAAATAGGAAGTAAGTGACTGCAGAAAATCGGTCGTTATATGATTACTACCTTTCATCGGCAACAAGCACAACTGGAAATGCATGCGGTCATGTAGCCATTTGTAAGTTTATTTTTGATGTCCGTTGCATGTATACGTTGGAAATACGGTTCAGTTCCTCACGGTTCATTTGGTGTTCGAAAGCAATTTGATTCCAATGAATATTTACCTGCTTACTGATTTGATGGTGAAGTGTTAATAGATGCAAAAGACAGGTGATTACTAGAACTGCATTAGTCCACAAATACGCATAATTGTAGTGCGTGGTAGGCACGTCCTAGTTGTTGGATGTAAGCCAGTCTTCGTGGATCTACTCCTATAGGAGTAGCGTTTTGGAGGGGGAAAGGAGTGCCCTTTTCTGTTGGCCCTTTCTCAATCCGTTTTTGTTCTTTATATCACGCTGGACGAAACAAAAATTCCATTGGATCTCTCTCATAACGCGAACGTTACTATATGTGTCACACAAGACTATACTGCTCTGAGATATGGAGAGCAACTGCTGTATATTTGTAATATTTTTATATTTGTATATTTGAAATGGAACATGAGAGCAGTACATGATACTGCACAAGGACGTCATCTTGTAACTACTAAAAAGCAGTGAAGCAGTACACGATTCTGTGACGCCATATTAAAACACGATGGCGCCATATTGCCCACCAATATGACAACGAAAAGATTCAGTAACGATGAGAGAGCACTTAACATTATCTCATTTACTTGCTCAAGTATTATCAATTACAGATACACAGGAATATCCTAAAATAGTGGATTTTTCCTCCATTTTTAACCAAAGTAAATGAGCACTTGCTTTTTTTACCTTCAAGGGAAATAAGGCGTTTGTTTTACAGAAAACAACCATATTTTTAAACCAATGTTTGTGGACATAGAATGATAGCTTCCTCAAAATAAGGAAGGACAGCAGTCCTCTTTTCAAGAAATAAGTTTCTTTCCGATAAAACTATAGTTATTTGTTACTGAATTATAATTTATACACCCAAACCCTTCATAATGCAATTGATGCATCTTCCGTATACTCTTCATTTGCCAAAATTAGTATTTCAAGCCTATCTCGAGAACTATTAGACCAATCAACTTAAAGTTTTGCAAGGACTCTTACCTGAGAACACATTGTTCAGCATAATATTACTGTAATGGTAAATCCAGTGAAATGTCAGCGCTGTTTTTTGAGAAAGCCAATTTCCCCTCAAAATTTAGATTTCCACCATATCTTCGAGAGTTAATTGAGCATTACACGAAAATTTTGCAAGGTCCCTCCTGTGAATACAATAATGAAGATACAGAATATATTACTCTAATAGTAAATTGGTGAAATTTGATGATTGTTCGGTAAAAAAAAAAAAAGGTAGAGCCGGCATCCGGGTCAATGGACACCACCTTTTAACTAGTCAAAACAATTTGATGGTAGGTAAAGTAAGCCTATCATATGATCAATGCATCCCAACTACGCCGAGCATCATAGCCGGGCCCCGAAACGGTGTGTTATGTAATGGATGTTTAGTAACAGATGAGTGTCAGAACATAGGGGTGTCGAAACATATATGGGGTGTAACCATCTAATGCCTACAGTACACGCAAGATAAATGGAACGCCCGCACATTTTTTCCAAAAATAACAATACTTCCCTCATTAATTACTGGATAATCCAATACCTTAAAAGGATGGTTCATAAGCAATCATTAACAATTGAAACCAATGACTGTATACTTTTCAGATTATAACACAAAACCGATTATCTGCAAATTTAATGAAAGAAAGTTGACGATGTCACCAACGGTCAGAAACGCTTCAGACCTATGACTTTACCCCATAGACAGACGTCATGAGGTCCACGGGCCACTTTGATCCGCCGAGCTATCACACTCCCAGAAAATCGAATGGGCTATGCCAGATCTGATCCCTCCCCCCCCCCCCCTCCCCATCTCGGTTGATGAAAAAGCGAGCTACCGGTCATGATGAGCCTCTGGGATACTGTTCTACACGAAATTTGATCATACCTGCATGTGTAAGATCAACTGAACAAAGTGTTCCCATAAGCTCTTTCAGAGTTACAAACACGCATGCTCAGAAGGATAACATATACGGAGGGTATCAACGAGACAAAAGCCTCGACAAAAAAGCTTGCACCCTATTATATAGTCTGTGTTTCTACCCCTTTGACCTTTGAAATCATATAATCACACCATTACAATATCTAACATACTGTGTCAAGCGTTCCGACCGACCCACATTCAATGTTGAATCCCTTCATAATTGGTCGATAAGTGTATGGACTGCCAGCGAATTTCCATCCTAATCTAAAAGCAGCCTACAGTTGATCTCGGAGAAAATGTTATTATATATTTATTTTTTACTTGGTAAGAATCCTAGTCAATTTTAGAGTAAAATCGCCAGCGTATGAATAATGTAGAAGGGGTAAGGTCGAGGGTGTTTTATCTTCTGCGATCTTACACAATGTTGCGCATCATTTTTTTTTTCTTCTTTTTCTTCTTCTTGTTTTTTTGTTCGATTTTCGCTCCTTGTCGTCTTTTTCGTCAAAAATCTCGCATTGCGTAAATGAACGAGGTTACCTGTGGGTTAATCGACGGATAATGCTGGATCGAGGGGTTGAAGCTATCTCTGGATGTAACAAACCTAGTCAGTCTCGGATGAATGAATGAAATAATATGCCCACTATACTTAACAATATGACATTGTACCTAAAGGGCTGGTTTTCATTCGGATCGAAATGACACACGTGGAACGACTAAAACTGGATATTTTTTTTTTTTTTTTAACGCAACTATCCTTACTCACTTATCTCGCTTTACGTCAAAATTATGTTTTGATAAAGACTTGTCCTGTTGATAAAAGTATCGGGGTGAATGGAGTTAGGTCGGGTTCGAAGGCCTGCCAATATTTTCAATGATGTACACCGACTCACCATGTTGTCATTCTTAATTACCCAGCCAAGATCATAGTGTGAATATTTCACATTAAGCAAGATGAAAACAAAGTAAAACCATCACTTTAACAAAAAAATTCTTAATGAAAAAATTCTTACGAAAAATAAGAATTGTAAATCTTGCATCAAATGTAGTACTATTTTGCATCTAGCTCACCCTGCGTCAGCAAAATGCTTTTCAAAGGAGAGGAACACCTCTTCCCTTTCGGACTATCCTCTAGGAGGGCAATCAGTCATCAATACAGGTACCAGCAATCCAACTTACCGCCCTGCACAGGCTCAAACCAGCCTATACATCCCTAAACGTGACGTAATAAGCAAACGGACGCATACATTTATGATTGGAGTTCACATGTCAACATTCAAAAGGTTATAAATAAGTATGTTACCTAGTTATGGTACCAAAAGGTGTCGTTGGCTATGTAAATCAGTTTGATTCAAATTTAGGTCATTTAACAGAAGCTATTAAAGAAAACGAGTCTGAAAAGTAGGCTATACCTAAACATTGCTCGTAGCTAGTAATTCTCTTTTTTTTTTTCTTTCTTTTTCTTTGTTATTTGTGTGTGTGTGTATGGCATGCCAAATGCCCAATAATTCGAGAAACCTGGATTATCGGTTGACAAACCAGCTTTACCAACTTGATAAACCTGGAATTTCGAATAACTGAGCATTTGGCGTTGATAAACCTTGTTTTCAACTGACAAACCTGGTTTATCGGATGATAAACCTGGTTTTTCGATTTGATAAACCTGGTTTATCGAATTGATAAACCTGGTTTATCGGTCGAAAAATTAGGTTTATCAACTGATAAACCTGGTTTATCAGCCGATAATCCAGGTTTCTCGAATTATTGTTCATTTGGCTTGCCATATGTGTGTGTGTGTGTTGTTTATAATATTACTTACGTTCACTCCTTTTCTTCTTGTCTTGTTAAAGCTAAATAGCGTCATATTTTTTATGACCATATCGTAATTGTTTCAGTATAATCTTAACCGTTGAGGAGATTTTAATTGTGAGAGAGGGAGCTGATGGAATTTAATCTGTGGCGTATCTACGGGGGGGGGGGGGCATAAGGGGGTATAGGGGACAATTGAATCCTGGCTCTGAGACATGGAAAGGTCAAAAAATATCACGTGACACCAAGCAACTTCAGTGCGGTTTTCCAAATCGAGAGAAAGAGACCTTGGAGGTTGTTAATATAGCCCCTCCATCTTCGATCGGAGCCAGTTTCACCATGCCGGGACGGATTGGGGGGGGGGGGATCTGCGGATCCAGAAGGACACAGTAATGGTTAATGGGTAACAACACCGAATCAACGAACATTCCGTCAGCAATTCCGTCTGGCCGGTGGAGGACTGCTTCACACTTGGCAAAACAAATTGTACGGTATGTCTTTACCAAAAATCTGTACTACTAACAAAACTTTGCAGTCTCTGTGCCATGGCAGAGTTACTAAGTTGATTATTTTTAAGCTCAATTTTTCAATTTTGGCCTTGTTTTCTTGTGGAGAATTCTAACCTGTTTAAATTTCTACCTTTTTTTCCAGTGAAATTTGACATTTATTGTACCAGCATTTTTTTTTTTCAACAAAAAGACCATTTTGGTACCGCACGGGGTGAATCCGTCTGCCCAAAGGACAAGTCTGCGGTAAGAGTTTTACGTTTGTGTTTAATATGTCCTCAAATTGGGAGATGTGTTGAGGAAATTCACAGCAGAATGACAGGTACTAATTAACAGAACAGGGGAGGGTAACACGAAAGAAGATATTCATTCAAGTTAGGTTACGGTCATGTATAGTGCTAGAATTTGTCTCCAGGTTTTCTCACTTTTTCTCGTGTTGTATAGATTTATCTGTATACCATGCCTGCCGATATTTGGCAATCCTGGACATACACTATTGTATAGTAATCTTTTCGGTCTTGCTTTTGCTGTGTCATATTGAACGGAATTTGGGAAGTAGGGGATGGGGTTTGGGCTCACCAATACTTTTCAATACTGTACACTGACTATACTTCACCAAACAAGATGAAAAAAAAATAATAAAGTCATTAACTAAAAAGTTAATAGAAATTTTTGATATACTGAGTGCAAATCTAGCATCAAATCTATGGCTCCATTTTAGATCTCGTCTACCTTACATCAGCAAAAATTTTCACAAAGGTTAGCGGGATATTACATGCCCGGCTACCAGTGGCTCCTGAACCAGACACTTTCTCGAAGTTCCCTGTGATGGGTCGGTTGCTGTGTAATTATAGCCACTTTCGTATCCGCTTGTCGGCTCCACGATGTTGAAGCCTTATATACAATAACCGACTATAAATCGGCAGGGCCGCAATATAACCGAATCAGAGTTTACTAATTAAGACACCTACCTCAAGTTAATTATTGACGATCCACGTTAATTAATTATCTTTAAAACAAAACCAAAGTTCACGGTTCAACAAGGTCAACACACTTTCCCCCATTGTATGCAAGCTTTGCAACCAGGGCTCTTGGTTAGGCTGTCCGGTGACGTGAAGGAAAAAAAGAGACACATGGTGACTTTATTTTTGAGAGGAAAAAAAGCGATTCAGGAGAAGATTCGAAGTGAACGATGGAGAATATCTGACATCTTCTTGATCGATTTTATTCATTTCGTGGTTTAAAACAAAACCCTTTAATGATTAGCATTCTGACTTCTGACTTTTGAAGATGAGCGTGGTTAAAAAAAAAGACCTAGAGACTAACATTGGTTTGGGATGAATATTAATGAGTTACTGTTTGTTTTAATTGTTGATTTTGTTCTTGTGGGTGAGTACAGACATGTCAATACTTTTGACATGTAGGTTCTTCCTTTGGCGTGGACTGTGTAGACAGGACGGGTTTTTATCGCCGCTCCGTGGATTTCAGAGCTTCTTCTTTTTCTTTTTTTTTTCTCTTAATTCGAATTATTAATTGACCCATTGTCTTTATTACCGGCATAATTTCTCATCTGTCCGGTTGCTTCCACACAGGAATTTAATGACGTCATATTCAGGTAAGCTGAAGCTCTTTTTGGTCATAATTAACCTTCATATTCTGCATTTAACACCTGATGTAGGCATATGACCGGAATCCATTTTAGAAATTATGAAAAGCACATTAACGTTAATATTTTATACATTCTTTCTTTTTAATTATTTTGTGTTATTCTGTACCACATTTCTGGGTGAAAACCGAGACTTTCCACATACTGTCAAACCAGGGTTATGATTCAAACAGTCTCATTCATGTTGTCATACTAGATACTCGGGGATGGATATAGGGGACGGTAGATCGGGGGGGGCGGGGGCGACAGAAGCGAACTGAAGTAGGGGTCTAGAATGGAACTTTTTTCAGTAGCAATAAGTACCTACCAAGTAGCCTAGTCCTTTGATTCAACCTCTTAACAAAAATTCCCCACACTTCCAACCCAATCCATGACCAGAGGTGACTCATTGTATAGGCACCTTTACATGATAAGCTGTAAGGTGTTAGCTCTATCCTCCTAAACGAGACTTGTTGTTTCGGAGATTCAACAGTATGTTGAAACTGGTAATTATTAACCCTCCCCCCCCCCCCCCCATAAGTCGCCAACGTCCTTACGTGGCCCTCTTCACCAATGGCAGCATAATAAGTGAGGGCAAAATATCTGACATGAATTGAAAAATGTTCCATGACTGAAAAAAATGAAGGTGTATTTACACCCTGTAATGTTACAAGAGGATATCATGGGATTTGCTTACGGTATATTTCGCTTGTTTTTGCTTTGCTTTCATTCAATGTTGTTCGTGTTCATTTTTCCATAGTCCCCTCCTCTCCTCCCCCCCCCCCCCCCTCAAAAAAATCCACTGAATCATCCCTTTCTCAATGAGTTTGAATTCTTACTAGGGAGTTTTCATGTCTAGTTCGTTAAACTAAAAAGTATGAAGTTAGTTTCCATTTACTTAGCTAAATATGTGCACGGTCTGTTCAGAAATTTTCAGTCCTATTACACAATGACCATATAACACGAAAACACACATTTTTTCAATCAATTAGTTATGAAGCAAAGTAAAAAATAAAAACAATAATCATGTGAAGAAAAATAGAGCAGAATAAGAACGTCATGTAACATGTACTGGAGGAAACCTCCCCAAGTTAAATTATTATCCCGTGCATCACTGTGAAACACAAGCGTGAAGATCAGTCACACAATCAACAATGACAGCTGATCACATAGGGATTAATTAGTGTCCTCATTATTTGACTCATTATATTCGATTTGTAGTTCATTAGATCTGATGGAAAGATCCAAGAATAAGCGACTTTTCTATTTAATGAACCGGAAGTCATCACGACAGGCAAGTTTTCTTGGCTGAGCCATGGCTACTCACTTCACGAATATATATTTTTTTTCAACGGTATAGTCGCACTCCGTCCCTGTTTTACAGTATAGGCTGTATGGTTGTTCTAGATAGTCTAGATTACATGAGACAAGTTATCAGTACCTTGGATGGCAATACTTGTAGTCGATGGCGGGCATGTTGGAAAGAAAAGAGGCCACATTGTCTTTGGAAAATTTTCACCCCAAGCAGAGCAGATAGTCTAGAGTTTGAAAGTATGTGGAATCAGCATCCTATATGCACGTCACATATTTGAATATCGATATAAAGGGATTGGCTACTGAAAAAACTAGAGAAAAATAACATAAAATTAGGAATACCATATTCTCTCTTCATTGGTGGAAACAATATCTCAATAGCATTCTCGGTTCGGAAGTTATGAATTTTGAAAGAAAATTTATTTGAAGACTGCATATTGCATAATAGAGAATCTTTGATGTCACCCAGGCATACAACTACCTCGAATATTCTTTATATTTCTTTACGAACTTGACTGTCTTAAAATGAAAGTATACGAGATATGACTTTGATTTCCACAATATTTGAAGGTAAATCTATAATATACTGTACCCAGTCTACATATTCACTATAGTGTCAAATTTCAAGGTTAAATGAGGACTTTAAGTCAACGTTCCCAGCTGGGCCCGACTGAACACAAGCTGGGCTGATTGTTGGGCCCCAGTTGGGGCCAGTCTGTGTTTGTCAGGTGTTCCCAGTTGGCCCCCACATGGGCTACCCACCTGGGCTGGAGTCCGGTCCCAACTGGGCCCCATCTGGGCTAGTCCAATTGGGTTTAAAGTGGGTCCCAGGTAGCCCCAGTTGGACTAGTCGAATTGGGCTGGAAGTGGGTCCCAACTGGGCCCCACCCGTTGTAGAACCTGTGGTGGGCTAGCCCAGCTAGGCTTTATATGGGCTGAAGGTGGGCTTCTACTGGGCAAGATTAGGTTTTAGTGGGTACATTCTTGCAATTATTTACCACTGTGATGTGGCATTTTGGTAACCTTAAAGCAGCTGGAAATCTTCAGTCGGAGACCAAGTCTTTCTTCAATCAGCAACATTTCGAGTTAGGAACAAGATATTGGTATGGAGTTTGAAATGCCAGCAGTGGAAACATTATTCTTTCACTGAAATACCCCTTAAATTGTCAGTTAACTATGCCTTTAAATCCATGTATTTTACATAACTGCATTATGCAAATGCATCATATTATATGAATATGCATACCTGGAGCTCATTGGTAAGTTCCAGTATGGTAGTTAAAAGTGAGAAATGTATAAGTATTTGAACATGCCAAGCTATATGCCACCCCCATACGTGACCTATCGAGGCAACTTCAAAAATTTTACTTGCCTAACTTACGACTAAGTCAATGAAATAGCCGGAAATTGGTAAATAGGTCACGTAAAAACAAAGTTCGCACTTAAGGACAGAACAGAGATCTACTCGCAAACTGCCGACTGATTCCACGTGAATGAGCTGCCATTTCGATGGGAAAAAATTGGGGCGAATTCGGGGAAATCTGAGAAAAAACAAGTGCCTTGTAATAAATGGGCGCAATGCCCAGTGTAGTACCACATATAGGCTTCCCACTTCCCTGTACTGTTTAGTGACATCAATAAAATTATGCAGCTACCGTGTTGACTATGCTGACGTCAATGTCGTCACAGTCGGACATCGACGGATATCGTCGGTTATCTTCGGGGAAGATGTTGGGCAAACGGAGTGTTGGTACTTGAAACCATTAGACTGTAAACGGTATGATCGGATTCAATAAGTGACCTGTGTACGTAGTGCCTATAAGTGAGACGTATCCAAATACGTTAGTGGCAGGTAATTGATAGGCCTCATGCATGTGACAATTTTACTTTCATCAGGACTCCGTGGAAGCGCGAGTGCTACAATTGAAACAATACATTCCAGAGAAATGATACAACGGCCCTTTAACAGTTTAATTTTTGAACGTGGGCCTATTCTTCCAAGGACCAGCTTGGACCGATGATGCTATACGAAAGAAAGTAACCAAAATCCTGAAGGTGAATTTGACCAAAGAATCACCGAATGTTCACACCATCGTACTTAACACAATCGCCAGTCAGTCACAGGTGTCCTTGCTAACTATAGTTCTCTGATAAACATTACGCAAGGAGCGTGAGGTATTTACCCCAATGTACAGTACGTGCCATGTGTTATCTGGTGACTTGCCTACAAAGTACCTAAATGTCGTATAGCGTATGTTATACTTCAGTATTTTAGATTCAAAATGATGAATTGATCTCTCGTAAAAAATACTCGTAAAAAACTCTCCCCCGGAGTCTTCCATGATTCTCTTTCTCCTTTACTTCCATCTCTTATCCTGACAGCTTTCTCATTCATTTCTTTCCCTTGCTCCTCCGTTCTCTTTCCTCTCCGTGATGGTCTCTTCCCTTCCCATCTTCGGTTCTCGTAACTTCTCCGTGACTTTTCTCCCCCCCCCCCCCCACATTCTCTTTCCTTTGCCCTATCCTATATTCTCTATCCCTCATCGGTTTTGCTCCTCTTAGCTACCCTGCCTCTTCTTCGTGTATCTCCTCTCGTCTTCATTTTTCTTCCCCATACCCTTTTCATCCCCTCTCTCTTACATTTTCTTCGTTTTTCTCCTTTTGGTTACCACGTAGTTTCCCTTCCATCATGTTCTTTGCCCCCCCCCCCCCCCTCCTTCTTGTTCCTTCCATCAAGTTGTTTTCTCTCTTCTTCTGCTTTCGCCATCTCGACAATGCAAGAATGCAGGTGATACCACTCAACATTATCCTGATGCAAACGGTTTATGGTTTGATTGCAGACGTATAACAATGGAGAAAACAAAATAATTGGCGGCATAGCTTTGATCTCACCTTTGCAAATTAGCCTCGGCAAACTGAGCCATTGTTCTATTAATTACATAATTAGAGAATACCCTCTACTGCAAACTGTTTAAATTACAGACGATAAGATGCCATTTATTTATGGTCTTTTGTTTTCGTTTCTGATAAGAAAGATATAAGACTCAAATCACTCAAACTGTTTTTTTTTTTTTTCTGCAACTGAAGAAGAGGCCAAACGGCTATTTCTCTTGTCATTTTAATACACATGTTCCTCGATAAAGGGACTCGTATATTAAAGATGGATTTGTTTTGCACTGGCCTGGTAGAAACGTGGGGATCTTTTCTCATCCAAAGGCTCACACCCAGGCAAGGGTGTGTGTGTATGTGGGGGTATTAGGGTACACGTGCCCTTCACCCGCCTCTATAAAAAAAAATCAGTTTGGATAAGTATTTTAATGCAATATAGTTTGGGCTGAATAGCACTTCAGTGTAGTTCCATTCACGGGCAAAATTTATCCACCCATTTTAATGTTGCTCCATTCCCTCTCCATGTCCCCTTCAAATCTTACCTGGCTACAGACCAGAAGAAATTTTGACTGAAAAATTATGGTTGGTATTTGGCTTTTATTTTCATCAAAAACCGGCATTCCTTTCGATACTTTTCCTTTCGAATGTTTAATAAAAGAAGAAACAATAATATCGACCTGATAACAAGTCTTATCTTTGGCGGTTCCATTCTTTTCTATCAACCACATCTCAAATGGGTATCAGCGTCACTCAGGTCTTGTTCCATAATCACATCACTTTTGTCGCTCTGGACTATACCATTTTCGAGAGCAGAATCTGGGAAAACAAGACGTATCTCAAGGGTGATATTGATAGAATGCCAACCTTTTATTTCTGAAAATTTCAGTGTAGACGTTAGCAACTTTTCATAGGCATCCACAAGAAGAAAAGAAATAAAGAAAGGGTGTTCTACTACCAAAAACTGCTCATTGTATAGGTGAACGCATCCACTCATTGAAACTGCATACGCAATGAAAGTAAATGATAAAAAAGAAACATCATACTATATACACCAAATAGGGAGGGGGAGGGGGGAGTCGAGTGGGAGAGGGAAAAAGCTGATCGAGTTGGGACAAGTAACTAACTTCGGGATGCACCCAGTTGGAGGACGCGTACATCAACAATAGCATTTGTTGAAGATTTATCACAGGGACAACTTTCTATACTTGTATACAAAGCGGTAAAGTACCCTTTGATGTACCTTGATTGTTTATCTATAAAGTCCAAATTCCTCACCATTAATTATTGATCATTACCTTCTGTTAGTCTAGCTATATAGTAATCTACACAAAGAAAAAAGTGCGAAGTTGACTATTATCCAACCGTCTCTAATGGGTGTCTGGTCTATTGCAGCAATAGCTATAAACACCGAATATATATATATATATATATATATATATATATATATATATATATATATATATATATATATACATATATATATAGATGAACGTATGAGACGTTTACTACATAGTTGTGACACTGTGTTTCACGCACGTGTGTTCACGGCGATCATCAGACCCAGTGTCACAACTATGTAGTAAACGTCTCATACGTTCATCTATACCATAGCTCTACTAATTGTATTGAGCACTCTGCTTTGGACAGTGACACGTTTATATGTTGTTATATATATATATATATATATATATATATATATATATATATATATATATATATATATATATATATATATATATATATATATATATATATATATATATATATATATATATATATATATATATATATATTATACTTGTATTTTCTTATTTATGTATTTGTTCACTCTGACCAAATTTACCATCGTTTTAAACTCGAATTAGAAATCAGCTGGTTCAAAATATTCAACTCAATTCGAGACCGTCCCCTCCTCTCCTGGAGCGACTATCACAGGAAGATGTACAACTTCATGACACAGTCGCACAGGCATTGAGTGTTCACATCTTTTTTCTTTGCGATTCTTCTGATTACAGAAGAATGACCCCTGTCAAAAACGTCACTGACATTAGAGGATAGCAACTGTTATAAGCACTACCGTATATTCAATAGAAAGGCAGTTTTTGCTTTTAGAAATTTTGTTACAACACGACGCAAAGTCCTGAGGTATTGAAACGTGAAAAAAAGTAAAAACAAATACCACTATATTAACAAAGTTGGAATTAAAGCAGGATGTGCTGTTATTCCTGCACTTTCCAACGTACACCAAAGGACTGGTTATACTTCTTATAGTTGCAGAAAGTTATAAAAACTCCTGCACAGGGATATATTTGCCCACGTATAGCCTAATTTATAAAGGAAATGCGTTTGCTAAGGAGTTTCGTTGTAGCAGTGTTCACATGGAAGTACCGCACATTCACTACAGGGTCCAGTTCCCCTAACTTTTTAGCCGAAAAAAAAACTAATCGCTCTCCTTTCTACCGTAATCAACACTCTAATTGATGAAATTTTTAATGAAAGAAACCTGGCATAGCATTTTTTTTATCCACATTGGTATCAAATGACAGAAAATGATGGAAGATTAACCATTAAGACTATTTTAATTCCTTCAAACAGCACCTCCTACTTTAAACAAGATAACATTAGTTTGCATGGTATCCCCATGGAGAACTAAAAAATGTTTTTGTCGTCTGCGAAATACGGAATATTTCAAAGCGAGAGGTTTTAATTGTTTGCGATGAAAAAAAAAATGTGAAACGAGAAGTCACAGACAGAGTTGCAACTATCACGTTCTCCTATCACGAAATTTCAACAAATGCATTTAATTACGGGTTACCCTCCTCTCTATCTAGAGCATTTACTTCATTTTGAGGTGCATCAACCAATAAAAAACCGATGGTTTCAAGGATTATAATGATATTTCACCAGACACATGAGATTCTGATAGGCCTGCGGCTGATGGAGGCAAATTAATCGAAGGCTGCAGCTTCAATTGTTGGAATTACAAGGCTCGTGATTTGCGTGCTATCACAATTTTCAGTTTTACCAAGCCAGTATTAGACCTTCTTTAAATGGTAGGCTACCTGATGATACTGTAGCTCAAATTTGTCAAAATGTTTAACCTTCCAATGACAGAGACCTTCAAATAATACCCTTCTACTTGTGCTTCTCGAACAGACCCGGGCCCATTTATTAGGTCTTAAGCATAACTTACACTAACGTTAAGTTTGATAGCCAACCAGTGACTAAGTTTATCCTGTATAGGCTAGCCTATCTGATATCGCAAAATGAGCCAATGGCAATGTCTTGAACAGCATGAGGCCTAATGAAAATAATTACCGACCGTCGCCTAGGTCTGTAGTAACTTTTTAACTAAATTTTATTTTTCTGTACCCACATTTTGGAATTATGTAATCCTGCAAGAGTACTGCTTAAGACATAACCAAATTACTGAAGACCTCACGCAACAAGGTAATTTGTAGGATTACTGCCCATGTGTACGTAAAAGTCAGGTGTATCTTACTCGATGCACCGAGTCTGTGCATGTTACATATTCGTACTCTACTGCATGTTGGTATGATCGACAAGGCGTTGTCGATTGTCTTTCAGTCTTTTACTGATCACGTCACGCAAGTAGCTGTATCCATCCACCGCACTCGTACCAAAAATTCAAAATCGAATACCAGTATTTATTGATTTGTCTATATTTGTAATCATTACATTGAACTAAATTTGCGAAACAAATTTCAAGAGTTCATCGGAAATGATTAGTGATATCTGTTGAGAAATCTATGGTCTTTGTTTTCACGGCGTACGAGGCTAGGCAGTGATTAAAACTTAGCAAAACAAAGGCTTAACATAAGAAATTCGCAAAAGGAGAGTATGGCTGCATTAGATTACGATATGCTATCGTAATCCAAAAATGGGAAGCCCGTTTTATCTTATAAATTTCAGTCTCAAAGTCCACATGAATTTTCAAAAATAGCCTGTACCCAGTTCACTTTCACAAGATGGCAGTTTACGTACAAAATGCTCAAAAGGAACTAAAGACCCATTGTAACGTTGATGCATGAAATTATGGGTTTCCATTAATGAAAAAGAAAGAGACAATGTTGTCAGTGCTCTTAATAAAAGCAAGTGTGGTAACACTTCGAAGTGTTTACCTTTTTGGAACTCCGCAGCTGCTCTTAAAAAAAGTTCAAGCACTTCTATTGAAAAGTACTGATTGCCAATACCGGTAATAACTTCAAACAGAAAGAAAATGCAGATCGACAAATTTTATTGGATTTTAAAGTTAAACTGAGCTGCAATAATGGAAGTCATCCATCAGCACATCAACAAATAGAAGCGACAATCCTTGTCTCCTTGACAACGTAAATTGTGATTTCGCTTCCCGCCTGGTTCTATTGTATAGTTTCTTTCAGAGATTATCATAATCTCTTCGCTAAATTTATTCCATTACTGCAGGATACTACAGACATTGAGGTTACTTTTAATGCAGGCATATAAACACTTCGGCTTAAGCAAGGAATCTGAACAAGATGTTTGCACGTGGACTTGTTTGGCTTAATATTGAGGGCGTCGATAAGCTAAATTTTGAGGGCGTTGATATGGTACAACTGGAATAATTTTTGTTAAGGGTGAACAGAAACATAGTATACATATATATATATGTATATTTATATATATATATATATATATATATATATATATATATATATATATATATATATATATATTAAATGACTATGTTGAACTACATTCGGTTGGGACGAGGTGCTTGGAGGACCATCTGAGCTCAGCACCAGCATTCGTTGGCGCTAGGCGTGAAAAAAACT
This sequence comes from Stichopus chloronotus, assembly GCA_021234535.1. Lineage (NCBI taxonomy): Eukaryota > Metazoa > Echinodermata > Holothuroidea > Aspidochirotida > Stichopodidae > Stichopus > Stichopus chloronotus. The sequence goes on from CM037849.1 coordinate 6,780,820, forward strand.
CCCCGGGTGTTCTAAACTGCATATAACCAGCCTTTAAGTAAGGATCTCTCGCGTCAGCAATTTGAGGAAAAAATCATATAAAAAACAGTAATACACATCAGCGGATGGGTTGAGTGGATATAAGAATTGCATATTGCATCAACAACAAAAATTTCAATGGAGAAATTAAAGAAATTGTCCCACTCCCTCGAATAGAATCGCTACTTCCATTGCCCCCTTGTGGAAAATTCGTGACTACGCTGCCACTGAACACTACAGGAACTTCGTGCTCATCTGTTTCATTCGCACAGCATCTGCCGATGGTTCAATGAATTCTATCGATAGCTTTACCTCTTACAAACAGCAAATATATTAAAGTTGTAGTAACGTTCACCTGCCAGCAAATAATATCATAATGTGGCTGATTCCTCGCAGCTTTCTTAATATCTCCCTAATCGCTTTGTGTATTGCTTAACTAACTCAATGGGACCTTATGGTCGATGGCGGCAAACGAACTTTGGATTAAAAAAAAACGCAAAGGCAAATCATTGTTGAAAAGAATCAGTCAATGTTTAAACTTGACTTTAAAGGACTGCGAACCCGGCAACGGAAAAATGTTATACAACGATCGAATGGCTGCCGTGCAGTTCCGTTGTCATGAACGGCAAGGACTCGGTGAGAGGAGTATCTGATTTATCGACACTTGAACACACGGCACGTCGGGAGCTCACACTTCACCCCACACCCCCCCCCCCCTAAAATAAATGTTACTCAAATGGGTTTTCGCGTCGACTTATGGTTTGCTTCAAAATATCATTCAGACATATATCGCCATATGAAAGCTGAATGTCGTGAAAAGGTAATCCTAACCAGGAGTTGCCAAGTAGCAACACTAAACTTGGCACCAACATCAGTCTGCTGCGAGGCTCTCTTTTTTTTCGCAATCACTGGGGACCAACAAAATTTGCCTCAATGCCCACGAATGGGCCACGGTGCACCAGTTGCCAACCCCATCGGTGTACCACACGGGCATAACAACGGTGCCACAGAATGTTAGGAACAATTAGGGTAATTCATCGTTTATAAAATGTTACCTTTTGGCGAATCACACAGTGATACTTGCTGTGCCTTCTCTACCCTTAGTGTCACAGTGAGATGCTACAATTACTTCCACTCATTGGGAACAGGAGCACCAGCACCATAATGCTAGACTAACAGGATTCAGAAGCGTTATGCGAATAAGATATGTTTCCTTACTACGATATGGACAATGACCAATCAAATTCTCAGATTTCAATCATGTAAGTTCTTTTTTTTTCCCGATAGGTAATATCTGAATATTTTTCTTAATTTCGACTCTGAATTATGAATGATCATGTTCCACTCTCAGAGGGAAGACGTACTACTTTACTCAACACCAACACTGAGTTTGAAAGGAATTTGCAGCTTCCCGAAAAATCGAACTGAAAATTCATGATCAGTGAACGTATGGTAGACGAAAGTCCTACATTCTGGGGTCATGCACTAACACAATAAATGCAAACACCGATTTTGAATTTCCCCACTGAGTCGCACGTGGCACCACCACATAGCAGTTATTCATGTAACCAGTGACCACAGTTCGTCCCAGAGATCATTTATAATGGCCGGTTGGTGCTAGCAACTAATAGCTACTAATAATCAGATCAATACAGTGTAAGACGATTACATCAATTTTCCATTAGCCTGTATATTTAGATGAACAGAATTTTAGTATAAATTAAAACTTGAAATTATATGGTGCAAAGATAACTTTATCGTCTTAAGAGATGCGTGCAACTTTTTTTTCAGGGTCAAATGGTTGAATGCTTCTCAAGATCTCTTTTTACTTAACGTATTTTTAGGACTGCTTACAAGTGAGTAATAACGTGCCTCACGGTTAGCAAAGAAAGGGGGAAAAATAAGAGCATGATGTAAAAATAACTGAAATAATAAATTAGTCTGACTGTCTCGATCCTGTCAGCAGCACACAAAAGATAATTATTCTTCTCTTAAGAAGACCGTGATAGGATCCAAACATGATGAACAAAATATAATAATAATAATAATAATAATAAAATTCTTCCTTCCAGAACCTGATTCTTTTTAATACGCAGTTTGCTAACACTTTTTTTTTTTTAAGTTATGACCTGTAGATGTGAGCTATGATAACGCCAGCTTTCTGCATCATTTTAAGCCACCCTAGATTGCTGCACTTAATCGTAACTTGCATGGACTGTCAAACTAGTTCACTGAATTTATCAATTGGATAATGTGTCTATATTCTCCTGACTCCGACAAAAACGAAGACAGAAAGAGAGAGAGTGGTGGGGGTTTGGATAAGAGAAACAAAGAAAAGAGACAGATCTTACATCTCTGGTTAGGTGTTGCTCATTACGAATTAAAAGAGAAATTGTAAAAAAAACTGAAAACATTGCAACTAAGTCATTTGAAAGACAACTGTTTGAATTTTGCTTTTTTCCTTTATAAACATGAAGTTGATCCCTCTCATACGGAAATTTTCCCTTTGTTTTGTGAATTGTGTATTTGTTTAGGGAACTATGTTGTTTAGGGAACTATGGTGGTAGTGCCAGCCCCCCCCCCCCCCCCTCTCTCCGCCCTGATTGGAAGAGCTTATTTCAAACATTAAGCAATTTATTTTACTGTAACATATTAGGCAGGTACATGTCGATTTATACAATTCCATGTACTCTTCGACCTCTAGTGCCACAACCGTAAACTATATAGCTACTGTCTCGTGAGAGTTTTACTTTTCAGCTTCAATTTGCTTGGAAGCTTCTATTTTCCAAGTTGACGGATAAGGAATATAAAACCAAAATTGTATGACTGTAACGAAATAATTAAATTTCACGATGCTTTTCGATTGATCACATTACTTTGTAAAATGGGAATCCTTTACAAAATACTGTCATCACTATTTTTTCTGATTTTTTTTTTCACGTTTCTTCTGTTTTGTTCCTGTCGTCCTATGTGTTCTCCTGTCTTGTCTTTCTTTTTTTGTTATGTTGTTGATGTATTTTTGTCAAATGTCCGTTTCAAACCCAACAGGATTGAAATACAAGCGATGTCAATAACATCTCCTAAATGAAAAAAAAAGTTCCCGCATTTGGAAGACTTTGATGGGAGAAAATTAAGGCAATTAATTTCAAACCCAACGTAAATATATAAACCTGCATGATGTGAATGAATTTGGTCAAAGTCGTACCTTTGCTTCGTTAGGTCCGGATACTTCAATTAAACAAATCCATATTTAATGACGAGAATCGTTAGGGGTATATATGATTTTGAATTTCCTGCACGATACCTATGTACGAGGCTTTTATTTGAAGAGATCTACATCTTCCCCACTAATGCAATTAATGTAAGAAGCACAAAAGCCGATAATCTTTAAATTACAGTCTTGAGCTCTCTTATTTTTTATTTCCATTCTTAAAATATTTCCTTTCTGCAATCTTCCTTGAGGGTGAGGAGTTCAACAAGAGGTCAATAATATGCAAGGTAGTTGTTTAAAATTCAAAGACAGCTGGCCCATCACATCTCCTGTGGAAATCACGTTCCATCACACATCACTTAATATATATTAATAATAATAATAATAACATAACATAACGTAATATATATACATATATATATATATATATATATTCTGTCTCTGCCTATTCTTCACCGTATGATCATCCGGAATAACCTTTTCATGTGAGTAAATTACAAGAGGTTAAAGATTATTAGTTTAAGTGATTAAGCTTGGCTTGTTGATTGGTAACTATACAAGTTTTCCTGCTTCATTCAGTCATTAGTCGCTGTCACTAACGTGGTGCACATATATGCATGAGAACAGCGCGTGCTCCCATTGTCTGCAATGGGAGCACATGTCATAAGTTCACATGTCATACGTTCGGAAATGATTTAAACGGAAAAAAACATTGAGTTTAAAATGCACCAAGGAGGCATACAAACAGAATAGCTCTAATCATTGTTAACCCACTCAGCCTCACCAAGAAACACCAGCAATAGCTTCATCTCCTCAAGAAATTATGCGTCAGACGTGTCACAGACTGAGACTGCATCATTTGAATTTTTGAACGTTTGGCTGAAGAAATTAAACTCGAGTAACAAAAACCGGTTGAATATCGATCGATGAAATACTTACTTCTTAAAAGTCAAAAACACCTTTCATCTTTATTTTGAACTATACATCATTCGCGTCGACACTCACTGGTTGAAAAAAAGTGATACGATTTTTTTTTTTGCTAATCAAGCACAATATTTCCCTGTAAGTTGCAGCGGTGTAGACCATTCAAGCCAACTAGTTGTAATAGATTCTAAACGGTCGTAGCCGGGCAATGCCCCCCCCCCCCCATCCCCTCTCGATTGACATGTGATGGACTTACGGCTCTCTGGACCGGGATTTCCACATTTCATTAATGGTCGCATTAAAACACTACCAGACGAAAACAGAATGGAAGGGATCATGGGATTAAAAAAGTTTTAACTTTTGATGTGTTTTTTTCTTATACTTACACCTTACTGATTACCACATACATTCCTAACATCCTCTCACTCCTGTTCAGTTCAAGACATACTTAGTCATAGGCTACTCGTTACAATTTGTCTGGAGTATTAGTATACAGCATAAGTATATTACCTTGGTATATATATGCATATTTTGTTGGAAAATCTGGTCGTATAAAACCTGATATATTAGAAGAAATCTTAATGAAATTGAAATGTAGAGGATATTTGTTTCAACTAAACAACAAGAAGAATGAAAGCAAGTTCAATACTACATTCGTTGGTGGAGAAGTAACTCACTGAAAACTGTTATCATTTGGACTGGGTCCCGGAGCCTTTTTTGTTTTTATAAATTCATATTTGCCCTTACAGTTTTCTTAGTTACAGTCCTAATATTACAAACAAGCTTCTCGAATAAGTCTAAGCCATTTCTTTTTTTTTATTTCATAGTGCGAGTCTTACAGCTCCTTCCATTACAAAGAAAGATAGAGGCCTAGACCGCTACTGAATGAAGTCATTAACACTGATCGTCAAGACAATGATGAAATAAAATCTCGACTTTTTTTTTATCTGAGTCTAAATGTTAAGCGTCTTGTCCTTTTTTTTCCCTTTTTTTTCTTTTTCTTTTTCTTGTTTTTGCCTTTTCCTTTATTTTCTATGTTCTCTTCTCTCTCCTCTGTTTGTTTGTTCTTGCGGTTTTCCCTTTTTTTCTCTTCTTTTTTCTTTATTTTATAAATATGAAAGTAGTAACAAGTCAAAAATATAAGAAGAAAGGTCATTGTTATATTTTTTCTAACAAAACGAATTTCGCTCGAGGCTCGAAAAGAAAACCAGACAGTTGTATTCCACCTGTCGAAATCCATGTCGCAGTTGCGGTATGTTATGTGTCGCACTATTAATAATATCCACTTCACTTGTTTCTTTATTTCCTGTTTTGTTTTTATTTCTTTTTTATCAAATGCCTGTTTTTAGTCAGCACGGATGGTTTGTCTAATACACGGTTCAATAACCACAAAGTAGTATTAAACTCAACAAAGCGCGACAACTTAACATACCACAATAAAAGAATTCTGACCGAAACTGAACTAATACTCAAAGCAAGGAGGTTCTACCTTGTTTAAAGCTTCTTCACATCTTCACTGACTGAACCAATATCTAGGGTTTCTTTTCAATTATCCTCCTATTTCTATTCTAGCACCTGAAGAAGGACCATGATGTATGTGTGAGGTCCTCGGAATGAATGGAAAACAGAGTTGCGTGTGTGTGCCCTTGTTTTCGGGTGGGATCGAGGACCGAAACAATAGATTTTAGGTCCTCTGTAGAAAATTCAATAGATTTCTCCGGTCCTCTCAAGATGAACAATAGACAGTCTGTTGTTAAGGTTAGGGTTTAGGAAGAAAAAAAACAAAAGAAAGCACAATGAGGTCCTCGGAATGAATGGAAAACAAAGTTGTGTGTGTGTGCGTGTGTGTGTGAGTGCGTATGTACACGGGGTGGTATACCTCATCATAAACACCTCACTGAAGAAATCTTATAATGTTCTACTTATGTACCAACATGATCATATTGGAACGTTGTACCAACTTCTCGGAAACATACACTGCATGACACAGATAAGAGTCTTGTAATGTTTACTTAAATGATAAATAATGAGCCTGAAATTAATGTGCGTGGTTTATCTTCTTCTGAAGATCCAGATGGCTAATCAAGCCGGGTAATCTGAAACTGAAGTTGACAGAAAAGTAGGCCAATCAGCACTGAATGCATTGTTCAATTTGTTAGGCTTGCACCTCGCTGAATGAGTCAAGGGTCTATTTGAATTACTGACGAAATCTGTCAGGCCATGTATACCCTCACGATGGAAACACTCTAGCCTGTAAACAGCCTTAAAGTAAACAGGCATCGTTGAAACAAACTGATGATTATCTTAAAAGGAGGATTACAAACAAATGCACAAAAGGAGTACAAAGACTTTCCGCTTCACATTCAGACGAAGCAATTACATAGATGTTCAACAGTCACGGTATGTATATCTAATAATATAAACAAACATTAAGGAAAATTGACCCGACTTTGCCGGATTCGTGCAGGTGCCGCGTAGCTAGCCGTGTACCTGAGTTTCGTGAAAACGCCATTCGTCAGGAAACACGAGACAACAATAATTACCATTGTCGGACTGGTATGGCTGCGCAAATTATGGTGAACCCCCCCCCCCCCCCTTGGCACTATCATGGCAGTGAAGATAAATACGCCCCTCAGGTTTGCCATGATCTAAGCCGGGCGCAGCTGAGAATTGACTGCGCGCATAGAGACGTAGCGTGAATTACAAATTGCAAAATTACTTGCCAGATCGCAAGCAATGTCACGTCGCATTCCCGTTTTGAGGGTGACAGGTTTCATTCAAGAGCATTTAAATGTCAAATTTCAACATACGGGAGATATTTTGCCAAAATGGGTCACTTTAGGATCAAGTGGCTAACTTGACACGTATACTCTAAAAGAGTCAGTATCATCATTAAATGATCTTTCATACGCCCCGGGGTTGTTCAGAATATGTAAAGAAAAAGGAAATGGAGTGATCATTTCTAGCTAGAATCGACTGTTTCCCCAACACCGACCCACTCAGTATATCGGAAACTCTGACGAATGAAATTGTGTATTATACTGACTGTCTAGGCTATATTGACTGTCTACTTACACAGAAGTGGTTCCATTTGTCCACTTTCCATTTTGGTCTATAACCTAACCAGTCTATAAGACAGACCAGAGCTAGCAGTTCCTTTTTCACAAGACGTTTAATATGATCAATCACGATTTCACCAGTGCGTGCATATAGGTGTTACTAAAGTTGTACCGGTACCTCTTCTAAGTTCGAATAGATAATGATGGTGGAAATATGAGGCACGGATTGGAGCTTAGCAACGGGTGTTGTTCGGGGTTCGATCCCTGGCAGGCGGTCACTCTAAGATACTGCTGACTGAGGTGAGACTGAACCATTCAATCTGATTTGTTGATAATAAATCTTGTTTGATTGAATTTTTCAATCGAAATTCGGATTGGTCCTGATCCCAATGCATTCGTTAGAGTAGGGTAGAGAGTAGATTTTAAGTCCAAGAGTATTCTAAGACTTTCTCATCTTGAACTGATCTAGCACAGAGAAAATACCAAATTTGATTAAAAAATTGTCAAGTTAGAAGTCAACCGCCCTAAAAGTTGTAAAATACAAGCCTCAGGATTCCCCTACACTTGTGTGGTCGCTTTCCGACGTAAAATAACTGCAAGTCCTGAATTAGCCTTTAACAATTATAGGGTTACGTCACGAATAGGAGGGTAACGGTGGGGGGACACGAAACATTAATGTTTTCTCATTCGTCTTTATGCTGTCCTAATGAGGGGTCAAGAAGCGCAGCTGCCCTGTGAAATGTACCTGTAGACGCGCCAAACGGATAGTGTTAACGCTACTCACCGGCCAGTGGCTCAGTAGTGTTCAAGACTACTCACCATCTCGAAACCCAGCCTTAATTTCTCTCCAACTTGAGGATTATTTTAAATCTCGTAGTTCCTATAACCATTCTGGAACACTGGCCATCACTGAGACAGGCGATTATTCTAGGAAGCCATGGGAAATCAGAGCATAATCAGTTCCCGAGCACACTGCATTGTAATCATTTGTTAAGCCCTCTTTGCATCTTTTGACAATCTTCTTTTCTCCTAAGTTCTCTTCCCTATTTTTTCTCTCCATTTCTTTCTCTGGGTCCTCCCTTCCCTGTTCCCTCTCTCTTCCTCCGGCCGCATCTACTCTTAGGCAGCTATGAATCGAATGCGTCAAACGACTGGTGCATATGTATGTTACCTCCAAATGTAAACATTGATGATTTTTGGCCAACAAAGCTCCGTGTTCAATCTAGTTATAGGTATAAACCCATACTCATGGATATTATGTGTGGAACGTCACCACAAGAGAAAATAATAATAATAATAAAAGCATTTCCTGTCTACTGGGGCACTGAATTTGCTATCTGTAGATCTTTTTTACTACAAATCTCTAGAGAAGATATGCAAATACCCGATTTGGAAGAAGAAAACACAAAAAGTTATATAAGATGTATGTTACAATTAGCTCTCCTCTGTCGATACCGACTTGAAGGTCGCTAGACGATAAATTAAAAAGGACTTAAAACACGTGTAATCCCTTTCCTAATAAATCACACGCAACGCTCCACTTATGTACTGTACAATTACACAGTTTCTTTAAACGTCGCCAATAAGCTTACATTCTTTTAACATTAAGCCTGACGTAATTGACATTTGAATTGCTGGCAATCCTGGCCCAAGATTTGTCAGTTTATTTAGAGTTTGCTTTTCAGGAATTAAGGATACTGATAGATGGAGTCATTACGGAGTTCTGCAAAAGGATGAAAATGAATTAAGTGTTTCTCTGATGTTTCTGTGGTAGTTACGTGATGTTATGTTTATCTATGTTTTCTCTTTTCTTTTTTTTTTGGTCCCACAAATACGAATCACCAAAATACAAATCGAAAGCTGCGCAGTGCATCTGTCAAAAGGTAGACTATCTGCTTGGTTTACATTCATAACACATGAAGAGACATATTTCAATTTTTCCTGTTTAGATAGATGTTGTCGGGAAAAAAAAATACCTAGAATACAAGCTGACAAGAGATTTCTCAAAGACATAGGCCTTACTTTTGATTTCCTTTACATACAGTAGGCCTGCAGGTAACTAAAACATCTGGAGGAAATGGGTGTGAGTATAATCCTAGTATGTTTCGTCGTTACCTCAATGTGTCCTCCAGCCCTTTCCCACCGCCCCACTCCTTCTCCCCCCCCCCCCCCGATCATCAGCCACTTTGACCTTTGTACTCTACGAGGTTTTCGATGCTGCCATCTGTATGATGGGGAATAGTACCCCCCCCCCCCCCCCTTGCACATGAGATATTCTATGTTTCAGCACAAAAAGCAAATTACTGTATCGACTTCTTAAATAAAACATAGAATGATTCCTCCGATGTCAATATCATTCCTGTCAACCATGATATGTGAGGAACATAATCAATCTTGAAGAGAGGTCGCTGTTTAAGGGATGAGGACATTAATTCTTTAGGGAATATCCTCCATTGAGAAACAATTTCTCAGTGGTGGGGGAAATAAAAATCTTCATACATGACAAGAACATTGTAGAGAGTACTTGACTTCTGAATGTTTCCGTCCCTAGCTTTTGGACAGAGTATTTCGCTACGTAGTGGTGGCCCTTTTATATGTACTTTTTGGTCAGCATGTAGCATCTTATCCGCAAAACAAAGAATTTTGAAACATTACTTTCTAAAAGAAAAAAACTTTTTAACGTGGACAAAACTCAAACCGAGTATTCTTAAAATTTAAGGCCGAGGTGAATCATTATTGCTTTTGGAGAAAATACTGATGCATGATAAAGCAGTCTAGAGTCAGTCTGAAGTGGTATTGACAGTATCCCTGTGACATAACCCGGATTTAATACGCAATTAAACTTTCAACTAAATTAGTGCAAATTGAGTTGATCATAAAAGTTGTTCGGAATAAAATGACTTCTTCCAATGCTGGATTTCTTGAAAGAGAAGAACCGATTTTGTTGTCCATATTTTGCGTTCATTAATGTAAACTGCAATTCAAGTTGAACCAATTTAGTTGAACGTAGAATCGCGTGTTGAATCGCGCTAGTGTGACCCGGGCTTAACTGGAACGATGGGATGCTCAAAATTATCTTGAAGGGGCAACATTGTAGCTAGCTCGTGGGCCTCTCCACATACAGTTCATCGCATGTCCAAGTTGTAGAACCAAAATGAATAAATGGTCACATAATTGTTTCCATCTTCTTCTTGCTCTTTTACAGGGACGTCATGAACGGTGAGCTAGCAGTTTAGGAAAACCTCACAGATTTACACGACAAACCAACAGACAGCTATCAATCACGTTCATGCAGTAAGATTTTTCATAGACGTCCGCGGTCTGTCATTGAATAAAAATAGGGATCTGCTTCTCTAAATTTGCTCAAATTCACAGTAATCAAGGACACATAATGTCGTCAACGGAAAAGCTACGCAATTCGTCTTCAAATTCCAGTTATGATACGATTGAGTCAAAAAACGGGAAGATGGTGTGTTCCTTGAGATGTGGCTTCGTAGATAACTTGCTCAGCAAAGTGTTCTACAAGTACGGTAAATTAGTAGCACGTCATAAACTCTTCTTCCTACTGGTTCCGTTGGTGCTGTTCGCCGTCACAGCCTCCGGGATACTGCAAATATACGTAGACGATGACATCGAGGCTTTGTTCACACCTTTGGGAAGTCCAAGCCTGGAAGACAGAGTTTACGCTAAGGATGCCTTCCCAATAGGAGACGAAGGAGGTGAATTCCTTCCAAATAGAGTACTTGATTCTTTATTAAGTAAATTACAACTGATCATCACGACGAAAGACGGTGGAAACGTCTTGAGAAAATCGGTCGTCCAAGAAATTTTGGAATTAGACCAATTTATTGTCAATTACCAATTATCTTTCAATTCTTCTCTTTCTAAAAACACTTTCAGGAACTTGTGCATGAAATGGAACGGGCAGTGCATAAAAAACCCGATAGTTGAAATCCTCCGAATGTCCGCTGACGGCATGAACGTCTCTTTAACGTACCCTACGTTTACCTCTCCATTGACAAATCGGAAAATGATAATAGCGAGTCAAATGGCAGACGTTGAGCTCGTCCCTGGTACCGACAAGGTCTCCGGTGCCAAAGCGGTCATCCTCCACTACTACCTCTCAGATATACCTACGGAAGAAGCGGATGCATGGGAGAGAGAAATCGAAGAGTTAATGATCCGACGAGCTTTCGCAGATGACTCATTGATGACACTCGTTTCCTGTACATCTCAGTCACTACCGACGGAAGTGAAACACGCCACCCACACCATCCTTCCGAAATTTGTCGCGACTTTCTGCATGTTGATTCTCTTTGCCGTTCTCTCTTTGATGACCAATGACTGGGTCGTAAGCAAACCGATTCTTGGATTGCTAGGAGTTCTATCGGCGGGTTTTGCTATCGTCTCCTCTGTAGGACTTTTGAGCTACTGCCAGTTTTACTTCAACGAGATCGTATCTATGATGCCATTCTTAGTCATTGGTAAGTAGCAGATGAACTACCAACGTCCATTCTTCCTTCCACCTTCCCCCACTGTTTTACGAGCTTCAAAGCAGGGGATAGTACTGAGAACGGAACAATCATTTCCAAGTCTGCCCGAGGGACTCATTGCTTTCAACACAACAAATGCAAGTGATATTACGTTGACCTTAAAGGGAAAATGCAAACACCCTAAACTGAATTAGTATACGCCCTGTGAAAATTCATGAATGACTATTTTTTATTATGTGATATCATTTTTGTTCTTGAATTGCTTAAATTTGCAGAACAACAGCTTACCTATGCGGTGATGATAATCAGCGACATGATGAAAAATACTTTTTAGAGAGATAGAAGAGAATTGCAAGATTTTGATGATGTTTCAAATAAAGTAGGGCGACTGTTATTCCATTTTAGGCCCCAGCTCTGAGCATGTCTGAGAATGTGAATGGCAAAAAAAGAAACGGTTTTGTCCCATTTTCCTTTAAAAAAGGCAAAACAAGTAGAATGATTTTTACAACAAAGGAACTATAAACGAGGGTGAAAAGCAATAAAAAGTTTACTTGTAAGTAAATGTAACCACTGTACTCATGCAAATGAAATATGTATGTGCGAGAGAAATTATTCTAATAAGAAGGTAAGAAAGCCCAGGCTGAGAAGGATAGAAGTTTTTATTGAAATCCCCAAGTTCACCTATTAAGTTTTTTGTTTGATATCCATTTCGAACGGTTGAGTTTTCTCTATACAAACTCAGACTGGAGCTTTAAAAGAGAGTAATAACTTTGTCTTCACAAAAGAGAAAATGTTAATTTAACCATTTATATAAGGTTCCTGTCGAACACAAATTTCGTGATATATATATGATTCTTTTTACCTTGCCTAATAGTCATATTTCCGGATTGTCCTTCCAAAAGGTGGTTGTAGTTATTCAATATTGTCACTCGATATCAACAAATGTCGACAAAGCCTGCTACATTACATTTTGTTTTTATATAGCTAGTGATTAGTGAAGCAACATTCGAGCTTCGAATGTTCCTGCCTCAAATTATTGTATGCGTCAAAAACATCCTGACTTGTTCTTATATATTTATTCGTAATAATCGAAACATTCAGTACCATATGTGACATTCCTTTTCTACACCACACAACGCAACAAATTTCTCGAATATCGAAATCACTTGATGAATTCTCTATTTGAATGAAAACTTCAAACATTAAATAATATATCAATGATCCATCAAACACTCCCTAAGCATCATTTCATCAATTACATGAAAAATAAAACGAAACCACTTTTTGGTGGTTGAGAAAATCTTGGTTCACAGAAGAGATAAAACATAAGGGCCAATTGACTGGAAACTATTCGTCCTTGACTGGTGTTTCCAAAGCCAGTGACAAGAAACGGCAGAGAAACTAAATGGTTAATTCAAATATGATTACCATTTTAAGAATCTACATCTTTTCTCTTGGCAGGAGTCGGTGTCGACAATATGTTCATTATGGTGGCAGCATGGCGGCAGCTGAATCTTTACCTCTCAGTAGAAGAACGAATGGGTCGCACCTTTTCGGAAGCTGCAGTTTCTATCACCATTACCAACCTGACTGATACTCTTGCTTTCGTCATTGGCGCCACGACGCCTCTACCCGGCGTCAGGATGTTTTGTGCCTATTCGGGTATTGCGATGGTTTTTGCGTACATCTACCAGGTCACATTCTTCGCAGCATGCATGGCCTACATGGGAGAACGGGAGGCTCGTAACATCCATTGCCTAACTTGCCAAAACGTCCTTCCCAAGAGAGACTCACCCAACAGTCCGTATCGCATATTCTGTGCAGGTGGGGTTCGCCCCGAAAATAAGCCCTTGAATCTCGACGCCTATTTTCACCATCCTTTCATGAAGTTTTTTCGTGACGTTTACGGACCGTTCATAACCAAGACAAGCGTCAAAGCGGTTACACTTGTGCTTTACCTCGGGGTGGTAGGCGGTTCGCTGTATGGATGTATGAATCTTAAGGAAGGTCTGCGACTACAGAACCTCGCTCCTGATAACTCACCGTCTTGGAAATTTTACACCATGTATGACAAATACCACGAATCTTTCAGCCCACCGTTACACGTCATCTTCAAAGGAGAAATAGAATACTGGGAGGACATTACTGCTATGAAAATAGAAAACACCACGTCATCGTTCGAGGAAAGTCCTTTCACATTTTACCGGGGATCGGCTGATTCGTGGGTGCGTGCATACAACGCTTACCTCCTCGAGAGACTTCAGGGAAGGCCTCCTACAAAAGAAGAATACATCAACATTTTAAGAGAAGAATTTCTTCTAGATCCAAGATTTCGGCGTTACAATTTAGACATATCTTTCAAAATAGATGATGACAACGTCACAAGCATCAACTCATCCAGGATCATTTTCAGCACTAGAGGCGCAGACAGCCCCGTCAAAGAGCAAGCGTTTGTGAAGGAATTGAGAAGAATTGCCGCCGAGTCTCAACTAGATGTTATAGCGTTTTCCCCCGTGTTCATATTCTACGATCAGCACATCGGGATTATACCATACACGTTCCAAACCCTTTTCATTGCTATGATATCTATGTTTACAGTCGCATTGATCATGATTCCACATCCGATGTGCGCACTGTGGGTAACCATTTGTACTATCTCCATAGATACCGCGGTGCTTGGTTACATGTCCCTTTGGGGAGTTTCCCTAGACGTCATCACGATGATTAACATATTGCTGTGTATCGGATTTAGTATTGACTTCTCCGCACATATTACGTATGCATTCGTCATAGGTAAAGGTAGCGATCCTAACCTGCGGGTGATCTGGGCACTACGCAACCTTGGAATGCCCATTCTACAAGGCGCGCTTTCCTCGATTATTGCGATTCTACCCTTAGCAACCGCAGATGTCTATATATTTAGGGCGTTTTTCAAAACCCTTTTCCTCGTGATGTTTTTTGGTGCTCTTCATGGGCTGCTATTTCTGCCAGTTGCTTTGTCCGTACTTGGTAAATGTATACCCCCTAAAGAAGAAAAGGGTAGGAGCTTCTTTGAAAGTGGAGAAGAAGCCATAGAGAAGGTAGAAAAGAAGGCATATTACTATGAAAACGGTACTTTAGCCCCCTATAACGATGAGGAACTAGTTGAATTGTTTGTAAGTACCGTATGACCGTACGCATAAAGTTCTCACCTTAAATAATTATCGGAGGGAACTGTAATTTAAACGGAAGACAGGTGTAAGCAAGGAATGGATGTTTTGAAAGACATGGGAGGTAAGCATTTGCTGTGGGCAAATAATGGGAGAGGGACAAGGATACCCATCAAACCAAACACCCTGCATTTGACTTTGTCGTTTTTCTACAGTGACTATGTGCTCGCTTAAACATCCTTTGCTGAAAGATTGGCACTGCGGCCTTCATTGAGTGTCAGGACGTACCCGCCTTTCGTCGGCGGGCGGCATTATGAAGAAAAAGGGTAAAACAAAGTCAGCATCCAAATTCCTATATTTTTCATTGTTTTCACAAGTATGCCTTTATACTTCTTCGATCTTCTCTCTTCTCAAATGTGTAAAATGCACGAAAAAATCTTGCACATTTTTTTTTTCTTTTTGCATTCGAGATGGAACGAGATAAGGTTAGGATTTTCACAAGAATTGTTACCTTCAACTTGAAAACCACAACAATTCCTTTAGATGATATACGTGGCCGAAAGAATTATGTTAGATTTTGGTCGTATATGATGACTAGTTCTAATCTAGAAACCCATAACCTTGAACGGCAGTTCCTGATATGTATGCGGAATTGACATACACATTATTGCATAATATCCCACGTATTCAATTCGCCAAATACCACCAAAGAACCAAGTTCACTACTCCACATAAAAGAATGAAATTTCAATTTGATTCACTGAAGAACTAAGTAGCGAAATGATCATGGCTTTACCTGCTACTGCAACTTTCACGTTCTCTGTGGCCTACTGAATAAGGGTTAAATAATGTAACAATTAGAATTATTTGATTGGGAGTGTTGGTTGCAACTACTTGTAAGTCTCCAAAATGGATTTGAATGCTCGACCTAATTAATGCTGCCCTCTTTAATAAGCTCATATATTGAGTGGCAAATAAATATTATTATTATGTTAAAGTTAAAGTTAAATTAAACTATTATCTCACTAGCATGTCCCGTATGGAAGGTATGGATTTGTGAAGAAATACCTATTTTAAAATGATCCATTGCGCTTTTATAACTCTGTGATGCCACTCATGCGCAACAAGCTGAATATTATTTGTATTCCTTTACACTCATGACTGTCTTAAAAGTCTTTACAATATTTTCAGTGGCTTTTTGCAAAAGTTTTGCTTCCATTTCGAAGAAAAACAACGACTTCTTCTGATGACTTATCACTGTGCCACATGGCATTTTGGTAACCTTGCGACAACTGGAAAACATTCTTGATCAGAGAGGTCTTTTTTTTTTCAAACCGCAATGTAGACTTGAGCAAGAAGCATGGTATTGGTATGGGGTATGAAATATCTGGAGTGAAAAATTAAAATATTATTCTCTTTCATTTAAGGAACCCTTCAATTTTCCGTAAAATATGCGTTTAATTAACCGAGTCTGCACATTGCAAGTGTGCTTCTACGTTATAATTTCTAATACGTCTCCCCTGCTCAAGTTAAGAACGAAGTTGCACCTATAGGATCTTACGCGTAAAGGGAAGCAACAGTGGGTTATTCAATAACTCAATCAAAATGCGTATGACACATAAATAAAAAAATATTGAAAATATTGAAATATTGAAATACTCAAAACGATTTACATATTTTAAATCCTTTTCTCTTATCGTCTTGTAAGACATCATACTTCTACAGACGAACATCGATTAGGTAGCATATGCACAAGGTCGATGTTGCAAGGATTTGACTGTCAGCAACAACCTTGACACCAAAGCATTAGTCTACCTAATTCTATTCAAATGGTATATGTAAGTGTGAATAAGATTACTTCGATACTAACTAGTAATTTTACATGTCATACAAAAAGTAAGGAACGTCTAAAATCCATAATCAGTTTGTAAATTGAATCTCTTATCACATCCGATAAAAATTTAATAAGATAAGTATAAGTGAAACTCGCTGATGTATCTGCTTCTAAATTGCAACTCCCTGGTTGTTGCACCCTATATTCCATCTAAAGACCAAACGGGATTTCTTCTCGATTTTACGGGTTCAAAGTAATATGCACTTGGTCCTGAAAAGGCCTTCACATCTTCATTATTTTCTTTTCTATATTACATTCCAGAGTGTAGAAATCATCTGTGAGAAATCATTAAATATGAGTTTACACAAAAAAAGTCATTTGTTAATTTGTATGATATACGTACAGGGACCGCCACATAGGTGTGACTTTACGTCCCTCCCGCTTTGAGCTATGGCTAGTTTAAGACGAAAATTGCTTCGTCCTTTGCCGCTCGAAGCAAATGAAAGAAAAATTCAAATATCTGCTGGATTCAATGAAACAGTGTTCATTAATAATTAAAATCTGTTAGACATATTTATTTTCAGTAACCAGGCAGTTGAAAACGCTACACAACTGAGCACCTTTAAGGGCCGAAGGTCCGCATAAGCTGTTACTCTCTCTGCATGGGTGGTCAATTCCTGCTGTGCTTCCCCCCCCCCCCCTGATTTTTTTTTACCCTTCCGTGCTTTTTGTTACAATCCCATGCGGAACACATGGTAAAGACTAGCTCAGGAAAAACAAAGGGAAACAAAAAAGTGTTCCAAGGTACGTGCCTATGTGGCTGCTTCAGTACCGTATGAGAGAATTTTCACGCAAACTTGCAGAAAAAAAGGAAACCATTATGTGACCTGCACAGTGTGGATTGGTATGTAAACGTGTGACGGCTTCAAATAGATGGCGCTCGTTCGATAATATGGTTTACCACTAAGTCCCACTATTTCCGGTTTGCTCTGTGAAATTGACGGACTATCTCCAGGAAATAAATAATAGGCCTACAGTTAACATGCTCACTTGAGATGCCGATAAATATGAATTATTGCATGTACACAAACATAGCAGAGGTTGCTTTAGGCCTATATTCAGTTTAGTTCACATGTAATCAAGACAAAAGAAAATTCTCCCTTTGTTTTTTCTGCCTTGTTTATTTTTGAAAGTTCCTTTGCCTGCAATACCGAAAACAGTATTATTTTTGAACGAGAGAATAATTTTTTACAACATGACGTTCACTTGATGGTTACAATAAAAAAAAACGAGAGTGCCAAGAGTTCCGTAGGCCTACCATCACTTTATAAGGAATGATTTTTACTGACAAAATTCAAGGATGGATGTCCTGAAAAATTAGTTACGTTTTTTTTTAGTTACGTATTAAGTATTGTGATTCTCTGTTAGTCTCCGTTAAGATTGGAAATCACTCTTCGGGGAAAAAGTTGTCAACCTTCATTTTTAATTGAATTGATCTTCAAAATTTTTAGAGTTAAAATATACCTCATTGCTTTGTGTGCATTCAGTGCATACAAGGAATTGCTTTGGATGCATTTACAATGCTCATCACTGTTACTTAACTAGTCAAAGAAGTTTAAGTTCTGGGTTTAAATTTATTTTGTTATCGACGTTTTGTTTTCCAAATTCTGTTCTCCCCTCGAGCTCATTTATCACTGACAAAATCAAACGTAGTGATGATGAAATAGAAGGAACATGCATGTTTTTTTTTTTTTCGATACTGCTAACGTCTCACGTTAAATCTGCCTCACACGATGCGAGTTTCATTGTACGACTTGTCACGATCCTACATCTTTGGAAATCGCAATTCTACGCATGTCAATTAATTGGTGGACTAACATATGAAAGTCGGCCTGGTTCGTGCGTCTACCTTCACGCGATGGTTCCGCTAGTAGTCTTTATTTTACGGTAACATACAAGGCTGTATAGTGGGACTTAAAAAGCGGTAGTTGACATCTTAAAAATGACGTGTTGAAAACCAAATACTGTTTCTCGGCCTACGAGATACCACAAATACTTGCACGATACCGCTCTGCTTTCCCCGATTTTGCCACACAGCTTGCGAAAGACTGCGCCCGATCCCCGCCACGGCTGACTTTTTTAACATGTTGTAAAAAACAAATTAACCTACGATACGATAAAGCACGATTTGCTGAAAATCGTATGGTTACCCTTCGCAGAAGTGCTCGGTCAGTCACTGCAATTCTCTACGATACCGTATATCGTATCGTTATATCGTAATGTGTAGTACGATATCGCAGAAAATTGGCAGCGTGTAACGCGGGTTCAAGCCTTGACGGTTTTTCGTCTCTCGTTAAAGATGTCTACATATATCTTCGTTTTGCTTTCTATCAAGATGCAATATTTTCCTTCAGGGAGAGGGGGACTGAGGGAAAGAGGTAACGGAGGATGATGGTTATCAACTTTTTCGAATTACCTCGTCTTCTTAAAATACTTTATTGTTTTGATTTTTTTTTCTTTGTTAGTACTATAGGCAAATGACATCCAGTTAATTTTGCTTTCTTCTTAAATTGTCTTCGGTATTAAAAGAACTATATTGCTTTGTTTAATGTCCCATATACGTTTTAGGGTAACGTGTGACTTCGAATATGCCATTAACAGTATAACAGCTTAAAGAATTGCAGAGGAGCAAGTTTTTACAGTGACGATATAACAGTAACATTTTTTTTTAAATATAGCATTGAAAGTAAGTAAATCTACTGATGCCACTTACGGCGAAACAAGATAAAGAGCTTAGACAGGAATTCTTAACTATTTAGTAGATTATTTTAGTTAACCATGCACACAATTAGGGACATCACGAAACCATTCCCTGGATCATTTGGTTCTTTGATATTACTATCGTGTGGTATGGACTATAAAATCGGAGAAAGGTGAAGAAAAAGCAGGCTCTCTGAAATTTTTTTGTTGAGCCAGCGAAACCTTTTAACTCTTATTAAACAAAATATCATCAAATGAAACTAGCTAACGTCATTTTGATATGTAAAATAAATTTGATAGACTTTTGTTTTTGTTCTTTTTCCTATTTGATAAAACGTTTTGAAATCGTTTCACTTAATTAAAATGTTGCTTGTTTGTGTCACTATGTTTTCTTCTAATGAAAAATTTAGGATATTTCACATTTGTTCAGACAATACGGGCTTGACTGAGAAAAGCACCAGGTGAAATACCATCACTTTGATTCATTAGGAGTCAGCGTCTTCTTATCACTACGGATATGGTCCAACCCACGTTTGCAAGTTATGGCTTATCTTATGCTGTTGCTTACATATATTTGTGTGTTAGCAATAAAGGAGAAGACTATAGACAAGAAAAATGATTTCTTGTATTGTTATTATTTTAAGCGCAATAATGTAGAAAAGCAAAGGTTATTTTTTAGAAGTAAGGTTGGTGTCCCACTTGGCCCGATTTATTAATTGAATTAATTTCCACTCCCCCAAATTTGCCGAACAACAGATGGACGAGTTTCCTTGTCAAGGTAACGACTAATATGATACAAGTTCCAAAAATGGTAATTGCAAGACCAAATTAAATTGCTAACTTTTCTTGTCATTTTAAAATTTGAATAGAAAAAAAAGATGCTTAGATTACGACTTTCACCTGAGGGACCTACACGACAATTTCCGACCATGAACTGAAGGGGGGGGGGGATTAGTTTTTGGAGACTTTGTTTTGCACCAGCGATAAAAGGAAAAATAAAACTTAGTTTTGTCATTATTCAATTTTAGCATAGGCCTATTCAAATTCATTCAAATCAGAAAGTCAAAAATGCAATCTTCTTTGAGTTCACATCAATTTATTTCTCTGGCATTTCCATGTTCAAGTTCACGGGTGTCAATACGTCACTCAATTTAATGAATCTGTATTCTTTCATCCCGATTTGTCGAATGGGAGGGGCTTGTACCACTGAATGGCACGTAGGCCTGTCACTCACAAACACACGATCCGAATATACCTGCCGCTCAATGCTTCGGTGCAGCCAATGATCACATTATGTCATATGTGTTTATCCTTCCTCGAAAGGTTTCTACCGTATAGTCATTATGATATATCTGCATATCACGTCATGTTAATTTTTCCATGCAGAATCGATCTTTCTCGAGACATGATGTTAGCACGTTACAAACCTGTAAGTACTAATAGGGCCTGCATACAGGTATACCAGGCAACCCGCTTTCCTATATCCTGTTTCACTTCTCCAGCTTTCCTCTTCGCCGGGTTCTCCAGGTCTTTCAAATTTATAGTTATTCCCTTCTCACGGTTCTGCTGCGGATTCTATCTCGTAGCCGCAAGCTCGTATCCTGCGCCGTTTAGGCAACAAGCCCATGTATGGCCAGTCAAAACCTCAAATCAACAATTTCACACCTTAATGAAACCCTTGTTTAATTGTGTCGTTAATCTGTTTTGTCTCAGTTTGCAATGTCATAAAAAGATCACACTTGTGAAGCGCGACAACTGTCCAGTATACCCCCCCCCCCCCCCTCAGTTTAGGCCTACCAGTTCTTCCCAACTCCGTCAACTCATCATCCCTCCCTCAACTAGCTCATGTTTTGCTGTGGAGTTTCTCCTCAAAATTTTCCAGTTGGGTTCTGAGTCCCTTCGTTGAATTAGGTAACGTCAACTGCCTACCCTCATTTTCATTTTTGTTTTCAAGCTTAAAATGGGTCATCAACTAATGAATTAGTGGGGTCTATATGAATGTTCAGCACACCCTCCCCCTAGTATTTACCAACTGTTCCAACTGTCCGACATCGCCAAGTCAGGGATGAAACTATAGGCTAGTTGCATCCCCGCCTCATGTTCGGTATCCTTAGGCCACTCTTCGAAAAAAAAAAGAGTAGCCGAATCTCGCCGGTGTTCATCCACGTTCCTGATCCTCAAACTTTTAAATTCAAGCCAGACTAGAATTTGGAATCGAGTCCGAGTTCGGACTCGAGGCCTCGGAAGTAGCCCAAAAGTGGATTTCCATTGTGACATTTTACAACGCACTCTCGTACGGGACTCTATTAAGGTTTGTTTCAGAGCCATCAATGGCTCTGGTCCTAGCTGTCTGTATTTATGTGTACCGCCACCTCCGTGTGACCGACGTATATAGCATAATCCTAGAGCCGTAAATGGTCAAGTAATAAGCAAATCTCTTCACCAGTTAGTAAACATTGCAACCTCTCAGCTACCTCAGGGCAGAGATCAACACCTTATGATATTCGTACTGTGGATGGATGTGTGTTACCACCGTGTGTGATTTGATTAATATTGCCGGGTATCTCGGAATATTGTTGATCTGGCTAAAGGAAATATGCCGGAAGTGAAGAAAACTCTTAAAGCCCAGAATAAAGATGGTAAGAACTTCGCCAAAAATTAAGTTTTCAACAACTAGGGTAGCCTTGTTTGCGCCTAGCCTGTAGTGTAGTGTACGTTTACAAATTCTATGTTTAATTTAGACTAGCCTAGAGCAGTGCACTAAGTTAGTTACAACTTACAGTAACGTTAGAACTTCAGAAGACCCAGAGCCTAGACTACTGTAGGAGGACTTTGCAGTTGCTGTGAAGAGGTTAGCACTTGCTTTTAGTTCAGTAGTTGTAGTGAACTAGGCCTAGTAACGTTGTACTGGCGGCACTGGCCTAGCTTCCTGTAACTTGTATTTAGAGGCCTGTGCAACAGTGACTGTCCCTTATTTGTAACAACTATCCTAACTTAGGCTAGTATTTTGGTTTGATTGTTAATGTTACTTGTTAGCGTCATCTTTAGTTGAATTATGGCCACTATCCATCTGGTAGTCTGGTGCAGTCCAATTCTAGGAATAATGAAGGTTTAAGACTGTGAGATATAAGAAATATCAGTTAGGCCCTATTAAGAGTGTTGTTCTCAAAAGGATATTGGTTGAGTATTTTGAGAACAACACTGCCTTTACTACTAACAGTGCATGTATGAACAACTACTATCCCTGTTTTAGATATCAATGGATTGACTGGTCATGATCCAAACTTTTCCAAATTTGTTCATGATCACACATGGCCTAGACTACTGTATGTCTTGTATTTCCAGGCCTAACAAGTAACAGTACTAACAGTGGTTAGTACTGTTGTGGTACAACTGTATAATATTGCACCACTCAAAGGTGTATGCTAGCAGTTAGGCCTAGATAAAGTGGATTCGATGTCAGTGGCTTGTCTCATTCTGAAAATGCACATTTTAGGTATGGTTGTTTGATCTAAATCAAGTCGATTAAATTCACAAAATAATGATTTTTAGTAAAAAAGTCATTCAAAGTGATTTTTCATGACTTAAATTACTGTTTGTTTTTATTTAAGTCACTGATTTAAATTGTAATATCATCAACCCTGTGTCAAGGAATGTTTATCAGGAGTATCTGGTAGCATCCAGATGCACAGATTCAATTGCAAATTGCTTTACGGTATCCAGTTAAAACATTCCTTTACCAAAACATCCCCGCTTTCTAGCTACCAAAACGTCCCCGCTTTTTAGCTACCAAAACGTCCCCGCCTTTTAGCTACCAAAACGTCCCTGTGGTATTATGTATGTTAAGTTAAGAGGTCCCCTAGGATAATCAAACACGGAAAGTGATAGGAATTTGAAAATGGTAGGTCAACGGATTGACGGATAACCTATTCAAGTGGAATAATTGGCTATAGATCAATTAAATCGATACGCCGTAGAAATTCAGTAATCAATTTCCAGCAACTGGTCTGACCATCCTCAGTCGCATTAGTCATACGGGGACGTTTTGACACAGGGACGTTTTGGTACGGGGACGTTTTGACCAACAGCGGGGACGTTTTGGTAAAGGTGCGTTTTGACTGGTAAGCAGCTGTACAAACTAGATTACCAGACTTGCACTTCTAGTTATTGCCAGATCAAGGAACCAACTGGAGCCACATTCTGGCACCCCCCCCCAAAGAACTTAGAGATTTTTGAACTACAATGATGTTTCATTCTCAAAATACAGTACTGTACATTATGAAATCAGAGAGCTTTTGCACACATTTAGGTAAGCACCTTCAAGCATCTGTGAACCCACTAAAAGTCTAGGACCTCCAGTCTGTAATTACAGTAAACTATCTGCACAGTGATTCCCACCATTTTCAAAATAGCCATGTTTGTGCAATTATGAACCTTTCTGATTGCATCCATGCTTTTGCAAACCCACTCCAGGATATTACCCACTCTCAGATTTTTGAACTGCAGCACTATACAATGATGTGGCATTCTCAATATATCTTTAACAGCTCATCTCACTTCATCCGTGCGTCTGTGAATCCACTCTGAAATATTAGCCCAGGCCTCCTCAATTTATAGTCACATGGCTAAATGTTTGTGCTAAATGCGCAACTAGTTGCCGTCCTGGGAGAGGTGTATCTGAGGGGTGTCTTACAGTACCTGTAGAAGGAGCTCAGATGTAAAATGATGCAATTTTTCTTTAAAATTAGCCTTGGTGAACCAACAGATTTAACTATTTCTGAGACAAAATAATTTTTGTCTACAAGATTAAAAAATGTTCAACTTTTTCAATATCCTCCCAGTACTTTTGTGCACCACATAAAACCATGTTGTATGACACAAATGACGCACACGCCACTATTTTAGGGAACCTGTATTAACCAGTCACTGTACATGGGAACATTCTGTAGATCTAATATTATAAGGAGGGACAGCTTCAACACAGAATCTGTGAATCCACTCAAAGCCATCGGTGACGGACTACTGTAACAAGATGTTTCAGTGAAACTGTTCTTGGTCATTTAGCACCCTACCTAACTACTGTATAGTCACAAGGTCACATCGGCATTCACTCTTATTTGGAGCATTTCCGGTGGGCAGGGTATTCTACAGTTACTCCCTAACAGTAAAAAGAATTTGTACCGGTACATGTTGTCTAATGTGCTCAATTATAAGACCCAACTGGTGACCCCCAGGAAGGTGCATCACGGGTGCCTCGAGTCCACAACCTCGCCAACGAATGGATCCATCAATTCAACTTTGGTGCATCTCAGAACTTTGCGTGTAGGTGTGTCAGTGTCTATTGTCACTCCCTCATGTAGCAGAACCGGTTCTACTGTATAAGCCTGTGTACAGTGCACAAACTGTTTCTGAAATAGGCCTATAAGGTGCTTCGTAGATCCTTCATCGTCCAAAAATGGTCGGCCAAGGAAACATTTCAATATGAGTCAATGTCTTGCAAAGGTACATTCACAGCAAGCTGTACAATGGGAGGTGCATCGGCAGACATGAATGTTTGACGTACACTGGTGCCCCTTCCCTGGATGTCATCAGGTGCATCTTACAACGTATGCATAACTGGTCTCACTCTCAGGCTGTTGAAACTTTGTACAGTACCTGCAGAAGAAAAAATGCATGACTTTACCTAAAGCTTCGTACAGTATTTCGTAAATGTACCTCGGCCTAGTTGTGTAGAGCTTGGCAATATTATTGTTACACTGTATGTACAGTATATTGCAGTAATTTTATGTGAGATATCATACCGCAGTATTAAGATTTGCCTAGCATTTTGGGGAAAAATGTGACACGAGTATTCATCCTTGTTACCAAATATTGCACTGCATGAAAATGGCAAAAATGGCCGAAAATTTTCAAGGGATCAAGTCAGCTGCATAAACCCATGAGCATTGACTAATCTACTATACAGTATGTTTACCAGTCATGACAAATCAAAGAGTAATTAGAGAGCAGAAAGTAAGAGCATTACTCACATCTGCCTAGCACAAAGTCAAAGCCCTCACTGAAGCCATCTTGACAACCACTTTCTAGCTATTTTTACTACCAGGAAAATCTCCTCTTACCAATCCCCTAGCTTTCCTCATCCCTTCATCTTTTTGATGTTCTTTTTATTCAGATTTTGCCAGTGCTACTGTACCCTGTCAGTTTGAGAGGATATCTGGTATTTACTGTATATTCTTCACTTAACCAAATTAATTCAAAACTGGCACTGAAACAGTAACAGTTCAGGCCAAAAAACATTTGTTGGACACATACAGTACCCAGGGATCTTTCCGACTCAAACAGGGTGTTTTGACTTTTAGCAAGCCTGAAGCACGTAGGCCGATGTTGTTTACTGCGAGTCTTGGAGTTTCATCTATGAAGTAGCCTATGTTAATTAAGATTTTTTATTTGACATTCTACAGTATGTGTTAGACCACAACAAAACAGCGATGTCTTTCAGGATCGTTACTACTTGTCGGCGCCATCGTGCTTTTAGACAGTTTTGGGATTAGTACGCGAGAATTAAAGAGGACGTTTCAAGGATAATAATTGTTTATCTTTTGGAAGTGGTGCCAGTTGCGATAAATCAAGCCGGTATTTACCAGGTGGATTTGCTAAAGTACCGTCAGTAGTGATGAAAAATCATGACTGGTGCCATGTAGCATCGGTTGGTACCACTTCACCCAAGAAGTGGTACCAACTTGAGTACTGTACTGGCACACCACCCAACCCTACCATGTTTGGAAATTATTCGAAATTTTCAGAGTGTTTTACACAATTTTTCTTAAATTCCAAGATACTTT
Source organism: Stichopus chloronotus (assembly GCA_021234535.1). Taxonomy (NCBI): domain Eukaryota; kingdom Metazoa; phylum Echinodermata; class Holothuroidea; order Aspidochirotida; family Stichopodidae; genus Stichopus; species Stichopus chloronotus. The sequence goes on from CM037849.1 coordinate 6,807,110, forward strand.
TTTGTAAATTTTAGCAATGAAAATGTATTTACTGTAACATAGTGTAGTTTGCTCGACATTTGTACTGGATGCACTGTGGCACGGAGCATTTATATTCTGAAGCATCATCGATGATTACTTTTCTGATGGAAATTCCGTCATGCTATTTGGTTTTCGTCTGTTTACTGGGCCAGTTACGACTGTAACTGGTACATTTACTGTCATAGACACAATGCATCTAGATCTTTGCCATTTTCAAGATGTGGTTGGCGGTAAGATTAACTCGGAAAGATGAAGTAAAGTACTTTAGTCTTAGTGTAAAAGAGTTCCAAATAGTCGTTTCAAATAAGGAAGAAGAGAATGAGATGTTGGTAAAAGTCAGCAGAAGAGAAACAAGTAGGATAGGCAGGTTGGAACCTCGGCAGAAAGTAAGACAAGTCAGAGGTTCTGGTATCTGAAAAAGAGGATACAGTTGAAACTTAGGAAGTAGTAGGTGAGTGGTAGCGATGTCATGTGACCTGAATCCTTATAGGGGGAGTGAGGGAACACGTGTTCCTTCTTCGTCTGGTTCTTTTTTATGTTGTAACATAAACCTTTATCACTGTGACCTGCCTGGTAACGTGTAAGACCTTCTAGCAATCGGTAGATGACTAAATTGCTGTGACTAAGTGTTTACTTGTCTAACTCTGGACTGGATAATTACTGCTGATGTGCTCACAAAGATTACAATTACTGTCATTTACACAGAGTTTAATTTGTTAATTGGGTAAGATTTACACAAAGAAAGCTTAAAATGTTTCCAAACTGTTGTTTGTTCAGGTCACCTTACAAGTCATTTGTTTGGTACAATGTCCACCTTGAGTATATCAACTGCTCTAATTGACGAGCACACCATAAATTTCTTCAGATCTGTAGTAATAGCTGAATGCAGTGTACATACATAACTAAATTATGTTTAAACTGCAGGTCGGTAATTAATGTGGACTAAAGGACAGCAGTGCTGTACCGTACATGCTGACAGTCATTTAAGGTACAGTTAGTCATAAACTAATTCTTAATGATGCAGACATTTGGCTCTTTATGGTACAAGCAAAGTTTGTGGGTCAGACATGCCAGCTTGTGGTAGTCTTTAGCATAATTAGGTGATTGGCATCACAGTTTAGTGTATAGTACAGTAGTGCTCACTTTACTGTGACCAATACAAAAAAGTGTTACTTTGTGCGTCATTTAACATCTGAGGTTTGACCAAGTGCAACAGTACAGTATGTGCTAATTCACCATGTGGAGCTCAATGAACTGCTGGTTTACATTATGGGCAGTTCGTAGATTGTGCTGTACAATTTATGCCGAAGATTGTGCTGTACAATCTAGCTTGTGCTGTTCAGATTGCACGGTACAATCAACCTTTGTTCTTGTTATGTTTTGTTTTACTGTAAATGTAAGCTGTTTTTCCCCCAAAAGTACAACGTTCAATTGAAAATTACCGTACGCCTACAAGGAAACTAAATGCGAGTAAAGTACTGTAGGCATCTTGTACATAGGCTGTGTCAACCCACTTGAACACTGTAAGTAGTTACTGTAACTGTATAACTATTCAAGAATGGACAGTACATTTACAGTGCTTCAGTTAGAATTTAGAACAGGGCTTACTTCAAGTTAAAGTGATTATGTGCATAGGCAAAAAGTAAAAACATTGAAATTTCATCTCCATTGACGTTACCATTATACGATACCATTCATTTACGTATGTATGTACGGTACATGACACAAACTGCAATCACTGGCGTTGGGGGGTATATCAAACATGGTATTACTGTTATTACAGTATTTTTTTTTCAAGTGACGATATGATATTAAGAGTTAGCAAAATAATGTTAATTCTCAGTGTGAGCATTAATATAAATGATATAAACTTTTTCCCCAAATGCTGCCAAAATTGAAGGGCAAAATTCCACAAAATTTTCAGTGTTGTGCAAATTTTAACAGCCTGTGGAATTTAATTGCAGCACAACTTTCTGAGTATCCTGCTGAATATGGTTATAGACACGAAACTCCAGGCTAAAACTTTCACACCCGTTTACACAGCTCTTGCCTAGCATTTGCAGTACCACATCCATCAATGAGGGCAGTGTTTGTGCCAAGGTTCCAATTAAATGTGGGAGGGAAATCCCTCTAAAAAAATTACTTTTGGGAGGGGTTTTCAAAATCAAGGAGGGAGTCGTATCACTTGGTAAAAGATTATATTGCAATTTATTGTGTGTATTTATCGTTGTTGCTGTGACCTCAGCTGTGGAAAAGTGTCGGGGATTTTCTCATCTTTACAAATTCAAACCATTACTTTGAACATTTTATCCCACAAGGATTGATAACTACAACAAAATATCATGTAAGCCTTCCTTGAAATAGCCTTCCTCAGTTTGAATGAAGTGGCACCATTTTGCATGATTTAGAACCTCATACCATGTATCAAAAATTTCTGCAGTTTAGATTGAATCCTGTTACCTAAAACCGCCTCACGGGTGATGGCATAAGAGATTCACATTCGTGACCATCTCTTGAAAATATTTGGAGAACCACGTGTTATTGCTGTGCATCCAACTCTGCTGCTTTTGTTCATCAGCATTACATCTGCAGTTCACTCTAAATTGAATTTCCTGCTACACAGGTACACACAGTGCTTCAAAGCATTGCAGAGCTACCTTACCGATATGTGAACTTGCAGACCTACAGTACTGCAATCCTACCGTAATACTTAACAAGTACTAGCATGCATCACAGAGTTTTCTTTTACTGTAAATGGGATGTATTTCCCCTCTTACCTTATTAAACCTTACTACAGTACTATGCTCTTTGCACTGTTAATTCAACTATTGTAGAGACTTCATGCCAGATGTGAGCAACAAGTCCAGCAGATTATTACAGCTTTCTTCACCATAGCTTTAACCCTCCCGGCATTATTTGCCAAGTCCATTGTCAGTCGTATTGTGCACGTGAAAGTGACTTAAGATTTATGCCCGGTGTCAATCCGACGTCCCGCGTCTTTCCCTACTTTGTTGCAAATTACACCCGACGTGATGCGGTTGGCTTGGGGAGAAACAATGAACTCCATTTTAATTAACATTAACCCAGCGCACGAAAGTGGGAGAACAAACCTTGGACGGTGATGGCAGCGCGACCTCATCGGAACAGCTTGCAGCTCACTCTGGCGTTGATGCTCAAGTTCCGTGTGTGTATATATACTGTAGGAGCAAAAACAATAACGATAATAGTATATCTGCATTGGTGTTATGAGGGAAAACTGCTCAGTGGATATTTGACCTTCAAGTTGAAACATGGTGGCTTTGACTTGTAAAGCTACTCAGGTTTCACTCGAAGAATATTTCTTGTGAGACTCCACAGGGTTTGAGAATGCTCATCAAACAAGGATGAACCTTCTCTCACTGTACTGTACATGTACACTAGGAAACTCACATCTCTCTCTCTCTCTCTGTGCTGAGCTGTGATTCCTCCATCGAAGTCTGTTCCCTGAAAATTACCGCTTTTTCATGGGTCGTAAAATCGGCCAGGTGATCACCATTAGGAGCGTTCCCGAAGACATCGCAGAGGTTGTTATTGCTTCACAGTACATGCAAGGAAGTTCCATGCAAGCGTTGGAGTCAATTTTCTTATGTTTTCTTGGTAAAGCGAGCCTTACTTTTAACTCCCTCTGAAGTTGTGTTTGGTTCATCGAAGCAATTCTCACGAAAAACAGTGGAGTACTTGGAGATAACGTTTCCGAGGAAATGACAGAGTCAGTTTGGATCATTTCAATCACACAAGGCTTCCTGTACATGCGCAGACTATATTTGACATAAACTGTATGAAAAAGGCAAGTATATTTCTTGGGGGGGGCAAGTATTTCTTTTTTTTTTACCCCCAAGAATATGCTAGTATGTCTATTTTTTGGGGGGGGGCAAGCATTTCTTTTTTTTTTACCCCCAAGAATATGCTAGTATGTCAGTAAGTATTGCAAGAATACAGTACTTATTACTGAAAGGATACATATTGGAGTGGTTGAAACGAGATCTGGAAAATGCAAGGAAAGACTGGGTGGGAGATGGTGGAAAGGTTGGAGGTGAACAGTGGTCGGAAGGAAAGGCAGTAGTGGGTAGGAGAAGTTACAGCAAAGGAGGAGTGGAGTGGGTTAGAGCAGAAGGTTTTAGGGAGAGTAAGTTTTGAAAGGTGGAGGGGTTGGTTCAGGAAAAGTTTGAAGAAAGAAGATGGTTGGAAAAAGTGAAAGGAATTGGAAACAGGGATACAGTAGGAGGAGAGAAAGGCAAACAAATAGGCAAGATTTTTTAGTGGGTACAGGGATCTAACTTCTTCTAACTTTTGGGGTCAGAAAGAGGTGGGTCATACTGTATGACCCCCTTCGTCCCACCAATTGCTGCATGCCTGGAGGAAGGGTTGAAATAAGAGGGATGGTTGGAAGTAGAAGTTGGATGAGAGGAGAAGTTGGAGGGAGAGGCTGAGTTGATGGGATAATGGATACACATGTATTGGTGTAGTAGACACAGCAGCCATCCTTTACAGTTGAACATTGCCCGAAAGACATTGCTAGTGCACATAAACGCACATGATCAAACTGTGTGCATTTAACTTTCATGAGTGAACAGTACTTAACGTTGATCAAGTAGAGAAGTGATACAGTGACAGAACTGCATGTGATGGTGCACTGTTGAAAAATTTAAAGTACTGTATGTTTGCAGTTCTTTTCTTTTTCACACGATGACCATAAGGTGCAAATTTTTTGATCATTCCCATTTTGAGCTTGTTCAATTTCAGTGATGTCTCTAAGTCTGTCAGTGTGTTTGTCAATCAGTGTGGCTGTATGTCTGTCAATCAGTCAAGCTAAGATTGCAGTATGCTTGTTTGTATGATCAGTCATGTTCATGGCAATGCAGTTACATCTTCTTATGAATTTTTCATTTACAATACTGTAATATTGGAATAAGCTCCATCATTTTGATAGTTGTGTGGGGTATGGCAGAACCTGTGCAAAGTTATGTTTCCTTGGTTGGTTGAAAGCTAGAATATGAATTGAAAATTTGTCAGTGAAAGTCAAATTCTGTGGAATATGTCATAGCTGTCATTGTTTAAGCCTTATTTTTGCATAGATGAATATTCATATCCATTCCAAATTAATTTGGTTGATTTCAAGTAATGGGGATTGACTGCTATGCTGTCTTAGAGAGTCTGAATTTTGTAGGGCCAACAAAAATGCAAAACAATTTTCGTAGTCAAATTTTTTTTCAGGTTTTGTGACAGGTGATATTTTCCTTTACTTTCTCTTCCTGAAACACTGATAAAGAACAAAGGTAGATGACCAGGTGGTTACCAGGACAACTCATTGTCCAGCTTTAATATTGGGTGATTTAGTTTTATTACTGTGCAGTACCTTACCACATTTTCCCCTTATGTGACTAGTCATTGTAAGATACAGTATTTAGTCATTTTCAACAGTTCGGTAAAAGTACTGTCTGAAAGCACTGTATTCAGTACATGTAGATGTTTTTGGGTACTCAGAATCCATTTACAGTAGTCATTTTGTATTCATCCTTTTATCAACTATATACTGTAGTGCAATGTAAAGTACTGTACTCTGTAATACATGCTTCCTGTGGTATGGTACGTGGTTCTCAAGTTTTGACCTTAATGTTCTAGAAATTATGTACTTAAATACTGTAATGCATAAATGCTACTGTTGCTGGAGTGTGAATATACAGTTCATAAACAGATATTTGGGTTCATACTGTACTTACAGTACCAATTATCTATTTGAATCAATAAATTTAAGGATGTGTAATTCTTAATTTTATCATGAAAGTAGTGAAAAATTATGGGTTCGTTAAGTAGCCGCTATCCAAGGAATCAATTTCTTGAGAATTCATTAATCCACTTTGGAATAATGAACATTGCATTTACAGAGATTACATTGCTCGTTCTCGTCCGCAAATTAGATTTACACCCAACTGAATACCCTGTCACCATTACCGTCATGATTGTTGGAAGTATGCAGTGTAATGTACAGTAAATGAATAATATTTTACTCCTAGTGGTAAAGAGATCTACTCCATACAGTAGATTTAAATTGAAGCGGATGCTGTGCATGCACAGAGACTACTCAGTTCTTAATGCTGGGTAATTTTAACATGTCCACTGTGTGCCATCAAGCCTCAAAGTAGCTTTTGGTAAAAAAGGAGTTGGAAAATGAAAAACAGTGCAGGGTATTTTTGGTTCTTTTTCGACGAGTGCTGTGTGAAATATGAAAGTGCCGGGGGTGGGGGGGGGAGGGAGAGTCTAACACCCACGCTGTGCCGCCCTGCATGGACACATCCCGACGACATGCATGTACTATGTATAGTGTAGGGTACTGTACAGAGGCATGAATTGCTGTAGCACACACATACCTGTGCAGTAGAAAAATAACTTAACCAGCTTTCGTCCAGACATCACCGCAGTCACATAGTATGTCAGGAGAGGCTAGTTGAGTCATTTATTATTTTCTAACTTAGTTCAAACATCTAACAGCCCAAATGTTTGATGAGGACCATACCACTTTTGGGCATTTCAATTTTTTTTCATTTTATTTCCATCAAATGCATGTTAATGAGACTTCAACTTCATTCTTTATCATTAACTACTGACAACATTTTTGCAGCCTGCACAAGTGTGCTCAGTGCAGTTGATTCAGTGTGTAAATAATTGCCATCACCGTAGGAAACTGAAAATTTCTTCTTACAGTTTTGTAAAATTCATGTTCCAGTGGGAAAATTCATGTGCACAGTACCTATGGTTGTACATGCAGTAACCTGTGAATGATTCCACTTGACTACAGTATGTGTGATGCAATTTGGTGAGACTTGTTTCACCCTGGTCATGCAATGTTTAAAATTAATTTGGGGATATTTTTCAATCAATTTCATTTAGGTCCAGTATGCAGTAACTGCATCTTTATAAAAATTGCCCATGTAAATTTCCTATTTAATTTCGGATTTGATGTAAACCATACTTTTATTGAGTTCTCTGTTTATTTTAATACAGTAATACTTCACCATCAAATGTTTAGAACTCTTTCCCTCGCTGTTCAGAGCTCAGCATAATCATCCAAATAAGGATCGTTCGTGATTTCGTCCACGACTCGCTTCGCCTCTTTAAAAAGGAAACTCATTTTTAGAAAGCCATTAGTCGCCTGTTTTGGTTTTGCTTAATTCTGCACTTCCCCACCCGCAAAAGAGCATTTACGGTATTCTTACCTTAGGAAGGTCCTGCTGCTTTAGCCAGGGAAATTGGATACTTGTTGTTCTCAAAAGAAATTTACGTCCTGTTCTAGTCGTCGACAACATCGACGACGAAGAGGAGGAGGAGGAGAAAATTATAGCAAAGGGAGACTTCAAATGATGCATCGCAGCTCTCGGAACCAAGATTGCGGAAATCATTAGGACACTACGTTAGCAGAGTGATCACACATGTAGTGTGAAGTAGAAGTACCTTGTCTGTCTTTGTGTCTTTGTGAACTGTAAGTACATGCATGGTTATTACTTAATTTGTATTATGTCAGTGCTGTGCGTAGTTGTGTGCCTTCCGTACGTTGCTGAGTTTATGGTATAAGTGCTTTGCACTTGTCACTGAATACTGTAAGTCTGTATGAAATTAACAACTAATGCCAGCTTACAACTAATATTTATCATCCATGCTCGCTGTTTCATTACAGTGTTTAGTCATGGTCTAGTTTATATCAAATGCCAGTCCGCTTCTGTTGGCCATGTCACTTCTTTTGGTCATGTCACTTCTTTTCATCATGTTACTTTCTTTGTTCATGTTGCCTCTTTCAGTCACGTCGCTCCTTTTGGTCATATATTGCTTCTTTTGGCCATGTTTCCAGTACCTTTAATAGACATACTGTGAAGAACTGAATAGTGAGTGCAATACTGTAAGCCTACTTTACTACTGTATCTGCAGTGTAGAGTAGGCTACTGTTTGTCCAGGCATGTACAGTATCTCTGTTGTTTATTTTACCAATGTGCACTGTATATTGCACGAGCTGCTCTTGTGAAATTATATTTTCCAGTTAAGGTATAGTATTGTGCTTTTGAAAAACTTGTTGCTGTATACTGCAGAATGTTCATTTTTGTTCAAGCATACAATACTGTACTTAGTTTCAATCCTTATGGTGTAATGTTCTTCAAGACTTCAAGGTCATTAAAACATATATCACAAATAAAATTCTTCATATGGGCTGTAGTACTGTAGAATAGGAAACTTTGATTCTAATTATCTCTAAATTTGGGACTTGAAATAAGTTTTTCTTTTCATAACCCTTCCCTTCCAGGTTTCATACATGATAAGCTTAGATTTTCAACATTGCTATCAATTTGTTCTGATTAACACAAGATGCGAAGCAGTTTTGGTGTCATAAAAAGTTATTTAAACGTTATTCGTTCTCTCTCCATTGATGAATTCTTTGTCAACTTGCGTATTTTCGAAATTTCAGATCAGTTCCCCCCACTGTCGCTAACGTTCATTGCAATTTTAAGCGAAACTCAAAAAAGGATTGGTTGGGAATCTTTTTCGTGGATTTTTGCATCAGTATGTTTGGGTTGTAGGGCTGATGTCATTTCATTCCAAATTTTAGGTAAATTTAGTGTTTGCAGGTAAACACGGTAATAAATGAAATCACCACTATTTGGGGAAATTTTGTGGTACCTCAGTTAATGGCAAAGTCTGTTATTTACATAATTGCCTTAATTTTATTTCCTGTGTTTTCATGTATAGATTTTCTGTGCTAATCGAAGATTAAATTCACCTGAGGGATGCTACTGTACTGCACAGTATGCCCAGTATAGTATAAATTTTTGGGCAGACAGCGCACAGTTAGTACTGTATGTTGGCCATGCCCCTACTGAGCACTGAAAGTGACATGTCAGTTGAATTGTTATAGTCAGTCAGTGCAATTGAGTGCCTCTTTTTTTCCCCTTTTTTTGGGGGGGGCGATGGTCTGAGGCCAGGAAGTGCACCATCACTTTGGAAACAAATTTGAAATGTGCTGTAGATATTGATACTGTACAATGCATGAATTTGGGATTTCGTTTCTAATGTTTGGCAATGTCTGTAATCAGCACAGTAACTTTCATTGTCTGATTGTCAGTATGTATGCATACAATTACTGTATGTCCTGGCAACAGTGTCTGCATTGACCTGCCATTTTGATTCGCCATACCACGGTCGGGCACAAAATCCATGGAGTATGTGGTAGGATCTACTGCAACCTAACAGTACAGCAGGTGTGTACAAGTAAACTGCAGTAGTTCTGAGAAATCTTCCATGCTTTACTACCCGTAGATCTCCTCTTGCACGTGGCATTTGTCAGAACAAAGGGAGTGACTAACTCCTCTCTGAACATCAGATCCGCGTATCCAGACTAATCAATTTGAGGGGACACATCAATGTTGGAATTTTGTCGACCTGGAGGAAGGGTCAAAGGGCCGGTTCCCTGCCTCTTTGAAAATGTTTTTCTCTTTTCAAGGGTTCTAGATGCAAAATGGTGCATGATACCCCCATCTTTTCTTCCTGTATTTCTGTCTCATAAAAGCAGGACCTTTTTTGAAAAAAAAATTAAAAACTTTTTTTTGGGGGGGTGGGGAGCTTGTGCAACCCCCCTACTTGTAGCTGCATGATTGTTCAGTGTTTGACCAAACACCATGTACTCAACAGAAAACACAGTTTCACTTTAGGGGCTTAAATGTTTCCTTGTGCAAAAAAGAAAAAAAATGAATTATAACTATGTGAATGCAGTTCAAGCAGAGAAGCTTTTGTGTGATTTGTCAGATATTTCCGAAGGACAACTATTGCTTAAAGCCCTCCCAACTCCTGCTATCCCAAACTGCTGGACTGACATACTGTATCTTTCAGTAGTAAGTGCACAACACTAAAATCGTGTTTGATACGCAGTGCAGTACTGTACACAGTGCACTAGATCCTACACACATGTTGTGTACAGGTTCATACCTCAGCCTGGAATGTTGTTTAATTTACTGGGTCAGGCTCAAGGAGAAAGCTGTCAAGCTGTCACATTTATCATGATCCAGTCATGAACTGTGACAATTGTTTTGGCAGTTATACATCCACAAGAAAAAAACAGGGGAAAAAAGAATACTGTAATACAGAAAGAGAGCGAGAGAATAAAAGAAAGGATGAAAGAATTAGTACTCAACCCCACTCTGCTCAGGCACCACACTTGAAAGTAAACTTTCCATGCTTCCATGGCCATGATGATATACCTCTATGCTGTATCCTGAGCAAACTTGTTTGCACTGTGTGTAACCTTTGCTGTCTGTCATCACCACAAGACTGACCAGGCTCTGTATATGTCTGACATAAAACAAAGAAGCCAAGAACTGTACAATTCATACAGTACTGTAGCTGAGCAGTGAATGGCCCTGCACAGTACTCAATATATTACATATAGTAGGCCTATAGTACTTTCTTCTCTTATATGGCTAGTTGATAGATAGAGACGCACCAACAGTATTTACCAGAGATAACACCAGTTTGGATGGCACTGAAAAATGTTTTTGGTAGGTAATGAGGAAAATCAGATTTTGAATATAGGACTACTAATAGTCTGCCATATAAATAACAGTATTAATCACTGAATAGTGATTTTAAGTATCGAGAACTACGTCGAAATAAAATAGTTCTAATCATTTTGGTCTCCTTGTCCAATGGCAACTATATGTAACATGTTTACAATATGGTTGTCCTTCACAGGATCAGGTTCCTCTTCCAAAATTTACTGCACATACCGTAGCATGTGCCACTGCAGAAGTAAAATGTAGACAGTCAATTGAATATCCTGGCATCTACACTCTTGTGTCACCAACTTTTCCTGTGGTTGCATTTCATTTTGCTTCATTGTTTTTGTTTTGCCTCGTCATAATGCATACCCAACCACAGAAATTCAAGCCGTAAGAAAGAGGAGACATGTCTTAATTGAAAGAACTCATCCAAACCCAGTTCTTTTGCTTGAAAAAAAACCAAACAAACAAACAAAGTCTTGAGTATTCCCTGAGGAAATACAAACTAACGGAAAGATAGATAGCAACAACAACTGAAAACAGAAAATTTGAATAACAATTGTATAAAGCTTTTGAAATAAATCCTTGGATACATGTGATGGATTTGCATCCAGGTCATGTGCACTATATGATAGGATGTATCAGTTTGAAAGGTTAAGGCTCCCTGAAGCAGGGACTGTTTCTGCAATACTAATAAAATTACACATTACTGATTTTCAGAAACAATCTCTTGTGTGGTTAGAATTTAATTAGTGGTCCTACCTTTTGTCATTGACTATTTAAGGTTAAGAATTCAGTGAGAATTGATGGTGGTGTTGATAATAATAAATATAATGAGTAGTAAATGATTTTGATGATCCTTAATGATTTTGGGTGATGATGATGATGATGATGATGATGATGATGATGATGATGATGATGACGACGACGATGATGATGACGACGACGACGATGATGATGATGACTATGATGATGATGACGATGATGATGGTGATGATGATGATGGTGGTTGATGGTAGCGATCATAATGGTGTTGATGATAGTACAGTCTAGATTTTGATGAAGGTGATGGTAACGATGACGATGGAGATAATGATGATAGGTGCCATCATGAATCACAATTTATGGCAAGTGATGTTTGCAAAATAAATCTGGTAGACTGTGCTTCACTGGATCTACCCTCAGCTACTGTACTGTAGCATCGATTAAACATGTGAAACTTAAAAGCCGGAGGCAGATGTTGTACAGTATAAGGAAGTTTAAGACTTAACCAACGAAAATGAAGATCGAACCAAAACTAGGTCTGTATTACCTTAGGACAGTTTCAAAGCTTCCAACCAGCTCAGATGTGCCTTCGTACTGTATGTTCTTTAGAGTAATTGCTCCTGGAAATATTAATAGTGAATTCCATTTGCTGAATGAATTTACCAAGTGCCATCCTCTTCATGAGGACAGCTGTTATGTACCATTATGACATTTTCTTAGATTGCTTTTTACACGTTTTATAGTTCTTTTGTCCCCAAAATCATTCTACTGTTTTTTTTTGTTTTTTTTTTGAGGAGCACAGGACGTCTTTTTGGCCATTCAGATTCACTGACAAATTCAATGTTGGTATTTCTTTATGCAAACTGCAAAAGATGGAAGTAAGTAATCTTCAGTTTCTTGGGCGGCAGACTTTTTACCCCAGTCTCTCCCTTGATCAGGAGATGTTCCTAGCCAGCACAATGAATGTGTAGTACTCATGCATCAGCTCTGACTGCTTTCGCAATACCAAGGTCCAGGAACTATTGCTTGGATTCCAAATGAATGTGCGTACAGACTCTACGCTATTAAAATTAATGTATGCCGACATACAGTGATCGATTAAACTCAGTAGCACTCAGTACTTCTTTACCTTAGGCTATGACTATTCATGCTCTTTTGAGCCAATCATCAGACATTAAGAAATACTCATGGATCTTAGATGAGACTAATCTTTAAGCGTTCGCAGGTGTTTAGGTTTGTAGGCCTAGGTTAAACAGCTGCACAGACCAACGCCTGCAGGGAAGGTTAAGATTTTCCCCGAATCAATCTCTCTCGTCGGGGCCCGGTGACTGATGACAGTGACGGCAAACTGAATCTTGGTCAGAAAAAGTGGTCTCCCCTGGTATTGTAGATGACATCCTTCTCTTAAATTTTACTCATTACAATTGTTTCCAGACATGAAAACACCCAGAGAGAAATCTCCCTGTAGTGGAGGACTTTATAAAACCATCTATCAAAGTAGGGGTATCTCACAATTATCAAAGTTACCTTGCAATTAAAGATCTGTTTTGATGTGTCATGTCCCCGGCACTGAAGTTGAATCTTTTTCCTTGTCATTTTGTCTTTGTCTTTTCTTTTGTCTTGTCTTTTTGCTGAATGGTGCAGCTGTGACAACATTCAGTGCTTGCTATATGTACAGTGCAGTATACTGTACTACTGTAAGTGGCGTATTCCCATTCCAGAATCTTAAATACCCTAGTGTAATTTCTCTAATACTTAAACTGACGAGCGATGACCTGAATTCCGTGATGAAGTTATCAGTTTGGGCATGCATGTTAGTCTCGTGCAAAGTAATTTTGAAAATTTCTGGAACATGTTAATGAAATCTGGGGAATGAAAACCCAATAGCACAACTGTAGTGCCTGTTTGTCCACGAAATTAGAAAATTGAGTCTATCACAGATCTGCAGATTGGACTAAACTTTTACATGTAGGCACGGTAATCTCCTGAGGTAACAGCCAGGAAGGGAGAAAGTTCTATCCCAACTCCAAAAGTAGAAGATGGAGAGGTCTCAACTTGAAATTTAAATTAAAAGTTGGTGAGCAATAGTATTTACAGTAAAGGGCCATCTTAAGTTAGCTACTCTAGATAGACTGGGCTTTGAACCTTAAGTTACTGGTATGTCATTCTCTATTTTCATTTTGTGTTAATTTGTTTCAAGCTCAGATAAAAGGTGAAAGCACGAGATACTACATGTCCAACACTAATTTAAATCAGAGAAAGAGAAAGAAGAAAGCAGGCAGCTGAAAGAACATAGTAAGAGAGGAAGAACAAAGAAAACAAAAACAATGAAGAAAATAAAATAACTACAGGATGTTTGAGATTGGTTGATATTTTGACTCCTCCCAGAAATCCTCAAGCTAAATGTCAACCAGTTGACAGATTTTAATTTGGATGTACGTTCTTGGCTGATCACAAACTATGTTCTAGATCACCCCCCCCCCCTCTCATGGCCGGTGTTCTTGAGTGGTAGTCAGTGTTCATGTCCCATGCATGTATTGTAAGTGTTCATCAGCCTTGGATGCATGGTAACCAGTGTTCATATCCCATGCATGTGTGGTAAGTGTTCATCAGCCTTGGATGCATGGTATTCAGTGTTCTTATCCCATGTTTGGTAATCAGTTTTCATCAGTTCACATGGATGCTTGTAGTCCATGTTTCATTGATCACCAGTTATCAGCACTTGGTGAACAAGAAAATGTGATCTTAATGTAAAAATAAGAAAATCCTCAGAGGTGGTGAATAGTAAGAAGAAAATTGCAGAGATTCCGTCCATTCTTTGCTGATAATGTTCCTGTAGTTTAACACACAGATACATAACTAATTGAACATATTCTTACTTACAAAATGTGAAAGATCAAGTTGTGTACTGCTGATATTAAAATTCCCCTTAAAATACTTCATAACATAATAAAAACTTAGATTGCTTTTACAAAAACAAAGGCATTAAGCATACAGCTAGAAAATGTCACTTGTCCTGTTGCTTTCCATATCTCATTGATATTTCAAAAGGGTTGGGACTGTGGGGGGGGGGGGAACATATGAGAGTTCAAAAGTTCGGTTTTCATCGGCGAATGATCATCAAAGTGCATCCATTGAGTACGTTTCATTGAAATGTGCGTAATTACGTTCAAATTGAATGCATAGTCAATTAAAATGTACCGTAAGCTGTTGGAAGACAATATATACAGTAAGTAAGATATCGTAAAGCACATACTCTCTACATTGAAGGGCTGTGCTGTAATCTACCCTACATACTGTAGTGACTGTCAAATGTATTGTTTTTTATGCTGCTTTTATTCATGACCATGTCATCTGTGCAGGCAGATTTTTCTTGTCACAACAGATGTCAGCATACATGGATGCATCCCTAATGCAATTTAGATGGAAATGTAGTCCTCAGAGTGGTTGGTGCATGATGTGGGCTGGTTGTGTCAGAACAAGTTTCACTCTCACACAACTATCAGCTATCTTCATGGACAGTTTTTTTTTTTTTTTTCATAGATCACAGCACTTTAATCCCTTAATTGTGGTGAAAATTCTGATAAATATCTCCAAAATTTGGATGTACATTATGTTTGAGAGTTGAAGGTACAGGTAGATGTACTTTGTTTTTCACCTCTTATTTCAAAGAGAGTTGTAAGGGCTGAGGCTCAGCAAAGGTCATTCAACAGTCTATATTGTTTCTTGTAATATCACAAGATTCCCCTAGCGACGTTTATTAAACATTTTTTATGAAAGGGATAAAATGAAGAAATCATATCTTGTGATGAACAAAGATAATTGAAGGACAGATTTCTGCCCCGGTCGTGATATTTTTCGCCAAATGTTGTTCTTCCCTTCCATTGAATCATAGCAAAAAACTGGAAGTGCAGCATCTTAATAAGGAATAGTTCTCATTTCAGTATTATTATGAAAATTGTTCTTGCAAAACTTTCTGTCGTTTGTACGCTGGGTTTGGTCTTAAGATGTGGGAAATGATGACACGTTTTGTAGCATACTGTACCTGCGTATAACCAATCGCTCGTTGATGATGTAGTAGACATTAGTTTTTGGACATACGCAAGCCTTGGGTTTTAGATTTTCCAGGTGTGCTACAAGTCACCCTTCTCCAGAAATTAAAGAGTGTGGTACGTGTACTATTTTATAAAAGTTTCATAGATTATCTATGTTTCCATTTTTTTTCCTAGGTGTGCAAAACAAATCTCACTTCTCAAAGTGATTTGAGGCCAGTGATGGTGTGCGATCGCACTCGCATTCCTCAGAATTCAAGGTTTTGCATACAGTAGTTTATTTGCAATGTACTTACAGTATGTGGGCATAAGAGTGGCATTACACATTTGGCTCTGTTAACGTATTCCTGACAGTCACCTCCAGACGAAAAAAAAGTGAAAAAGTAGTTTAGTGTCCTACGATTGGGTAGTTTTCCTGGTCATTTCAAAATTACTTCATGATCTAGTTTGCTCGGTACTAACATTGCAATGTTACCACCATGTTTCATGCAATAATTTTCACCAAGAGCTGCAGTACAGTAGCAGCTCTAGACAAGCACATATATATACTGTAACCCGCACTGCTCATCTGAAGATTGAGCTACATCTTCCTTCTTTTTTTTTTTTTTGGAGGGGAGGATGGTGGACAGGGAGGATGATGCAGGAAATCATGCAAATGGTCTTAAAGATGGTGAATTGCCACTCCAAATACCTCCAGTACTTTATAGCAGTGATGCAGCATCACCAATGATCCTTGCAGTATGACCATCCTTCATGCAGTGCTTTTTACTGGATTGCTCCTACTCTGGTACAGCAATCTACGTAGTGCGGTGCATTCGATTAAGATCTGATATTGTAGACAATATGCATCTATGTGAGGCCCACACATTCTGCTGCATACATAAGGAATTTCTTTAAAACCACACTGTAAACATGTCAGCCAATCCTCATTATGATGTAATCATAACCCTGACAATTTATGTTTAGTTCACATCTTACTTCATCATGCATGTAAAGCCTGTTCTTGAGACATGATTTTTATACTGTGCAAAACAAAGAAATTCTTTGAGGATATTAGTTGTGTAATCTCATAATTCTCTGTGTATTTTTTTTCTTTTCTGGAAGTCAAGTTTTAATCCTGTACCATGAACACCACCACTGAAACAGTTGCCATACACAGAAGGCTTGTAATACTGAACAGTTGAAAATGATTACTGGTTGACTTGGTCAGGAAGGTGATGAATCGAACCAAGGTTGTGTGTTCTTTTCAGATACCTGGCAGTGATTGAGAAGATAAACTGATTGTTTGTTGATTCCATGGGGTCTTCTCACAGTAGAACAATGTGTACTGTATGTGGTTTATTTGGGGGTGGGAAGGGGACAATAGACTTAGAATTACAGCACTATGCTGCAAGTATAATTTTCAACTTCGGCCTTCCTTCTTCGGCTCTCCTTTGTACCACCGACTACCAAAAAAAAAGAAATGGTTTTAATGGAGAAACTTTTGTACTATGTACAAGGTTCCTTAATGTGGAACAGGCTCAACCTGATCAACAGTGTAGCAACAAGAAAAGTATTACTTACTGCAAAAGTCTTTAGGATAATTTTACCAGAGTTTGCATGCCATTTTGGCAATGCACTGTTCAACACTTTTCTTTTTTTACCACACTTTGCTCTTGCTCTTGGTGTAAGTTTTACTGTCATTCTTCAAATACTGTAGTCCACTCCTTGTGCAGTTTTACAGTAAATGCTCCCCCCTATGATTGTGGTGGCCAATTTAAACATTGCCCTATCATACAATAATCGTCATCACCAAGTTCTTGTCAACAGAATTTAAGCTACAGTACATTGCTAATGTACAGTATGTGATACACTCCATTTGTCAAATGTTATTTGTGCGGTGTGTCAAACTCTGCAAAGCTACCCATGTGTATCTGATACCTTTCCCTGCACCAAACAACATTAAAGTTCCTTCTACTTGTAAACAAACTTGCTGAAACTGAGGAATGAGGTTACTGTAATCCAATCAAACTAAAGACTATACTTATGAGCGAGGTCATTTGAATCCTTCATTTCTCTTTACAAATGCAGATCAATTTCTTTGAAATTCTGTTCTAACCTGTTAACATGTTTGGCCAAAACTGACTTACAGTATGGAGGTTACAGTATATGAAATTATGTAGTTTAATAATTGATTTACCCATTTACTTTGAAGTGGACAAGCCATCTGTATACTGTACCTAGATTGCTGAACTTTTGACCTTGTCAGCAAAGGACACCTTGGAAAGGTGAAAGGATAGCCAGAGGAAATGGGTTAACAACTTCATAAACAGCAAAATGGTTAAATACAAACTGTAAAAGACATATATCCCTAGAGGTATACATGACCAAAGACAAATGATCCGTCCGGAGGTGAAATCATCCAACAAAGTCACTGTGGCCGCAAAATCTGACCTGTAAAGTGCCTGCCTGCTTCTAGTGGAAGTTTACCACAAATTCAGAAATTGATTCTTATGCACAGCACGACATCATGAACAGATTGAAACTGGATGATATCATGTGACAGAAAAAAATATACGGTGCAACCTTTTAACACCTGTTTGCGTACACTTTTTTGTCAATATTCTCTTTCTTCATCGATCAGATTTCAATGAACAATATATTTTAGCCGAATTACGTGAGACTAAAATTAACGACCCATAATCTTAGGTTATCCTGGGTTAGGTAGGTAATCTTTTCATCATTCAAAACTTACAAATCCTACCCGACAAATGGGTTGTAATATTGATTCTGCTTTGGATGGCTGACACCACGAGGTTAACCAAGAACAAAATTCCTTGATTGCGACATTGTCCATTCTTCTATGAAACCAACTTTCATGAGGTCCTTGACTCAGATATTTCCTTATTCTTTGTAAGCTTTCCTAAATTTGTAATACAAGTAATAGTGAGAATATGAAGCATCTACTGTAGATGAATTTATGCATCATACACTCACAGTACATCTAAGGGAAGAAATGTTTCTGTAATCTGTATGAGGTACGAAAATAGCAATGCTACTACTTTTTCTTATTCTAATTTATTGTAGTGATGCGCACTACAATCTTGTCATGTCTAATGCCAAATTCTTTTGTTGAGCCTTGTAGGGATCATAATGCCAATCCTGCGCGTAATGTAACTTAGTCCATACAAATGTGCATGCTCAACCTTTTCGCAATAGCAGTAGGTGCGATCTATGGCCGTCCTCAAACAAAAATTTACTGAAGAAAAACAAATGCCACAACTACAAGAACGATTTAAGGAGTTCAAGTGATGAGAGAGCCCTGCGGATAAATTTCCAGAAAACGCCATGACATGTGGTTCGGTCAGTATCAATCGTTGCTTCCAAGTTGGTGGGTAATATGGCGCCATTGTGTTTAATATGGTTACACAGAATCATGTACTGCTTCCTTGCTTCTTTGTGGGTACAACATGACGTCCTTGTACAAATCATGTCCACATTTTGTATGTTAGTTGTCCCTTGTCCCTAAGCTTGGACAACCAGTTAACGTAATTATACTGCTGTGAATTTTGTGTTCCGTTGCATTAATCTTGCCTTGGTAGGCCTGATATTAAAGGTTGTCAATTGGGATATTTGTTCATGGTTAATACTCCTGTGGGAGTTACATTTCATCACCTTCTCAATTAACATTATTGTTTGTTTCAAAACAGGCCCATGTAGTGTGCATCACTTGAAGAAAAAACATGACCAAATTTTGTAAACAATTTGGAGAAATTATTCTGCAACATGTTTGTATTACCCAAAGTCCATTAAATGTCGAATGCTCAAAATCACTTCATTGCAAGACTGCTCATAAAATGATATTCGGTCGATTAATAAAGCGACGTACACCGATCGTTTACGTGTCTGAGACATACCGTGGAGTCGAAAGGATGTAATTAAAATCTTCTGAAGGCATGAAATAGGGTCTGTCAATCAAAGAATTCTTTGCAGTAATTGTAATTCCTGTTGAGGTTTGCCCTTAATTATCCGTTTCCTCTGTAACTGTTTGCTTTTTGTTTCTTTGCATTGCTACGCATCGATGATTTTCTGTCCGTCCAAACCCTGTGTCAGTTTGTGATGATATCCACCATTAAGAGAAGCCATAAATTCTGAAAAGTTCTCTCAGCTTGAAACATTTTTTTTTTTTTTTCGTTCCTTTGATTGTATTGATAGTTCAAGGTGTACAGTATGTATCTCGTATAACTTTCATGAACAACTGGATTATGTGTGCAATGTCCACAATCTCGGCAAATCTGGCTGAGATATCCCTCCCCTATTTCATGTGCAATTTTGCATGTGAAATTTTCTCTTCCTGCATGGTTTCATCTCTCTGTGCATTTGGAATAATGTGGATATGCAGTTGGAGCCTCATGTACAGTATTACATTCAATATATGTCAGCTAAGCATCTCCCCGTTTGCTTATTTTGCAGTTTGGGACGAATTTTAATCGAATCTCAAATGTCTGCTTTCATCCTGACTCCTCCACAATTGTGGTTGATGAAATAGTTTGTCAGGACTTTCCTTATCAGAACCCCAGAATTGACTTTATTGATTTTCATCTGATCTTGTGCTGCAGGACTAACAATATTTGCAGGTATTAGCATTTTGTTATTTAATAAAAAAAAATCTCAGGGAAAGATCAGATGCAACAAGTTATTTTTAGTGTCCTCCCAGTGATCCCATAGTACTGTACTGTAGATTATGATGGCATATCGTATTGTGGGCACAAATGCAGTACTTACTGTTGTAAGTGTCAAAGATCAGGTTTTTGGGTCCAAAAATGCCCTTTTTTTTTAAGGAGACTTCTGTTTTTTTAATTTTTTTTGGAAGGAGACGCCCTGCCAGATTTCATCCCCTTAGAATTTTATGTAGGGCTACCCAAAAATAAAGATATTTTGGCAGAAAAGAACAGAATTAATGAATTGTACATGGTTTACAGTTTTAAGTTTTCTGCATAAATTTTACAGTCGATATATCAAAGAAACTATTGTAACGCTTTGCAAGCATAACACAAAAGTTGGCCCCAGCAGACCAACCCCGACACTCTTC
Source organism: Stichopus chloronotus (assembly GCA_021234535.1). NCBI lineage: Eukaryota > Metazoa > Echinodermata > Holothuroidea > Aspidochirotida > Stichopodidae > Stichopus > Stichopus chloronotus. The sequence goes on from CM037849.1 coordinate 6,827,593, forward strand.
CTAAAGAATTATCGGTTGGGAGTTGTCTGAGGGGGGGGGGGAGTTCCTCTGGGTTGGCGGTTGTTTGGGTGTCTGGAGGATTGTCTGGAGATACGAATGTTCAAGGGAGAAATTTTCCCCGGGGGTAATTGTTTTACAGGGGGGGGGGGGAATTTAGGGGAGTTGTCCGATCAGGGATTGTCCCATTTAGACTTCCGTTCCCCAGTTTGAACTCCAAATCATCTTGTGTGCTGCACAAACATCAATTTGTTAAAATTATTTTGTTCCTCACTTTCCTGTGCCTACACAGCAATTACACTCACAGGAAACATTCCAATTGATAGTGCTGCAACGTTTTAGGGCCTCCGAACCAGACCAGTCGACTTCCTTATGCCAGTCTGCTGTCTCAAGACTCGAGTTTCGAGAGATTAATTTTGCGAGAATCAAATTCATTAATTTGAGCATTGTCTTTTTATCAATGCATCATAAAGGTGCCCTCTATGAAGACCTTTTGTAAATTGTGTTTTTGGTGACAACTTTCAAGTGTATGTTTAATACATTGGCTTTTTGATATGTTCTGCATGGTCATTAAAGGTATTCTGTATCTTTCTCCTAAGTAATGGTTGCTAGGTTTTTTATTGGTTGTATTTCCCGAGTGAAGATCTTCTTTTATTGCCTTAACTGGGAAATTCTCTCTGGATATATTTTTGTCAGTGAATCCTCTCAATCGTATTGTATTACAACATCATGGAAATGCAAACTCTCCTTGACATGACTTTGAATCAGGAACTTTACGATGGTAATGTTAAGCAGTGTCAGAAATTCAAAAGGTTGCTTGTGTTTAAAACCTTAAACTACTGTATCAAGTAAAAAAAAAGCGACCAACGAAGAAATCTTGATTACTGGGAAATATGGCAACAGAGGTGAGTCCTTTCTACGTACTGTAGCTGCATTACTCGGCTCTCTAGCCATGGTCGATGCTATTTACTAAATTGAACAATAGGTACAGTAACAGTTTCTTAACCATGGATGTCATTACTAAATTGGAAAATGGAGAAGGTAGAACGATGAGGATGCAGAGGGGGCGACATTAATAAATTAAGGATCAATTTCTGCCTTGATCTTCTCTGTATTTTTCAAATGTCAGTGTGACTTTCGTTCAACCTGTTGAGTGTGGTTCATGATTTGATCCTGTGATTTGACGTAGGTCATTCGAACTCGTAGGAAAACTGGTGGATCAAGTATTCAGGAATCGATCAAACAATCAGTCAGTCAAACAAATATTCAATCTATCGAAGTAACATCTTCCAAAAGGATTCTGCTGCCAATCGAGTATTTAGCAGTCACAGACAAAATGATCGATCAATCAATCAATCAAATGATTTCCATCTTAAACTGTATTGCAAGGAATCATTTAAATGAAACAGCTTTGCATAGCATCATCAGTAGTACAAACTGAACTTGGAAGATATTGGACGTCGTGAAAATTGTTGGCAGCCAGTTGGCAGTCGATGTCCAAAGGTGTCTAAGGCAGGCCCAAACTGCGCCCACCTGGCGTTGATGCGACCGAAGACCTGTTGGGTCGCCGTCAGTTTGCTGCAGCGTGCATCAATTTTACTCCTGATCCGACTTATATCCGACTGTCAGTCCTCAGGGTAACTGAATCTGACCTACGAAACATTTCTGACACCTGCTGTAGATTCAGGGCGGTGAGTCATACCGTATTTCAGTTGGGTCGCGGCAGAGCACTGTCGTTTACCAATCCGACTGCAATGTGAGTTTTAATGTATCGGCATTGATATCATCTTGAAGTCAGGTAACAGTCGCAGAAAAGCAAAATTGCGGGCTCCACATGGACAGGAGAACAAGAGCTGTTTCATGATCAGATAAAGAGGGCAGCTATTAAAGTATACAGTCCCACTGCAAACTGACCTATGATGTTGAAACGCAGCATTGGGTCACACTCAGGTGGTGCAGTGTGCACATGCCTAACGGTAACAGTTGCATACAGTACACACCTGGCCTAGCTTCGCACACTCCTTTATCACCTTACGTATGCTACCTTTAATGTTAGTCATTATACAGGTAAGTCACTGTATGGCAGGTTGGCAGACACTTTTGAAAACAGACATATTCAGTGAACATATCCTATTCAATGCATCATATTGCCATAGACCTCCTACCATGTGGAAGAAATCGATTTTCGTTCTGCAATGAGTTGCCAACCTACCATAGGCATCAATGGATCGCAAACTTCTCATGTCAACCATGTACAGAGTTGTGTGAATTTCTAACATTATCACCTAATCCTTGTCTAGTGATAGAACCCCTAAATTAAGTAAAATCCTGTGTTCAATGACTGATGGTCTTCAATCGTGCACTGTCGTCTTCCACCCAATGAAACTGAATCATTGACCTCATACATGCACGGTAGCAAGAAGGAGGAAGTTGTTTCTTTTGCTTCTTCATCTTTTTTTTTTCTTCTTGATCTTCTTCTAAAGTTCCAGAGTGTCCCTCGGGTTTCCTCCGAGCTATTTGAGTGGTTCATTTGCATTCAAATTATTCCTAGATGTGCTGAAAAAAGTGTTGAAACAAACTTGCCCTTGAGGTTTTAAGAGATGGATTGTCAAAGCAGATGAGGTTGATAATGGAAGAGCGAGAGATAGAAAAGGGGGGGAAGGAACTGTTGATTTTTACGGTAGGAAATTCGAAAGATATGACTGTGCATACCATATGCTCGTAAAACGTTATTGTTGAGAGGATGTTGGTCGAATGTTCGAAGGTATTACCACACGTTAAACGATTTCCGTGACTAGTCTCTCAACAATAGGTTTTTTTTACTGGTGTTCTCCAAGTCTCAGAGCTCTGTGGGTGAAACTGTCAGTGTACACTTTAGGGATTGTTTGGTTGTACTGGCAACAGTTTACGAAGCACAATTATGCCATAGTGCATCAACTGTGTTGCGCACCATTTTATCTCTCTGAAGGATTTACTGCATTTGCCATGCGTGTACATACTGTATAGTGTTGTACACCTCTCTACAGTAAACTTATTGCACACAGTATACTGTATCTCGAACCTGTGCCCAAGTGGAAGTGCGGCATCTAGTCGCAGCATTCAATGTCTTTACATTTTTTTTTTTTTTTGGTTTTGCAGACTTGTACAAAAATTGGGTGATAACATGTTGCTTGTGAAAGATTACAAACTTTTTGATGGTGCGTAGGTGTGTAATGTCATTTGAAATGTTAATCCATTTTGTGACTCTAGGTTCACCAGCTGGACATGTTAATATCTGCCACACACATACTGTACTGTACTAGTAGACACAACGATCCCTAGGAGTCACAGGGATCTGTGTAGGTACATTAGAGTAAAATATTAAACAAAATCAAATATATGGAAAGTAGATTCAAGGATTCATCTGTCAAAAGTTGTTTTTTTTTCAAATTTGTATCTTTAGCCATCACCTTTTGTATCATGCATGGTTTTTTTTTTTCTGTATGTATGGCTGATGTACTGTATTTACAAGAGAGATTGAAGAAAAGTGTATATCAGATGAAATATGATCAATAAAAAGTAGGGCAATTTTGTCAAATGTATGCCCAGAAAGTAGGTCAAAAATATGCACAAAAGGATGTCAAAAGGATGAACATCATTAAAGTAATTGCATGCAAAGGCAAATGTAAAAACATTGAAATTTCCTTTCCAAAAGTTTGGTAAGTCTTTTTATTACACCATTCAGACAATCTGGAAATTTATAAATAGGTTTCCGTTGGTTAATTCTGACATATGATTTCAAATTCTTCTAACATAACAACAAAAAAGTGTAGAAATTTGATGATATGGCTGACAGGTTTCATTCAAATCAACGGTGTGCTTCTTTGAGCAAGCCAATGGGAAGTATACTAGTATTGAATATTCAGTCAACAACTCAGGATCACTGAAGCTGCAAGGTTGTGTTCAGTTCGTAGGTTATTTGTAAGTAAAGTGCTTTCTTTCACCAAATGCTACAATTCCCGATACCGACCAAGGAGCAATGACGTGAGTAGTATCGTTTCGATACGCAAGTCAGACCTGTACTGTTGCATATTCATTATGTAGGCGGTTATAGTAAGAACCATTGATTTTCAAATATCATTTCTGTTTTTTACTGTTTTTATGCCAATCCCGTTGCTTTTCGAAGTAGTTACTCTCATTGTCCTTCATTGAAAGACATAGTCCATTCATGTACAACTTCGTGTGTACATTTAAAAATAAAGAAAAAGTTACGATTAAACATAATCTTATCTTTTTGGTTTTTCAGTACATAGGCAATTACTTTAAAATATTCCAAATCAAGAATATAGTGTCTAAATGAATGGTCAGTGTGTACAGTACTGTATGCACACAAGATAACAACATGTACAGAAAGTCTGTCAAATTCTAAGTATGTCAAATGCATCTCGCAGAAATTATGTGCAGAAAAGTTGTCAAATAAAAGTATGTCACATAAAAATGACAGGTGCAGGAATGTTACTTTATGCACAGAACGTATGTACCCACAGAAAGTATGTCAAATGAAAAGTATGTCAAACAAGACGCATGTCAAACAAAAAGTATGTCAACATGAGTGGAAAAAGTTGGGAGTCCATGAGACTTCTTTCTGGAAAACTTGTATATTCAGAGGGAAATTTGTGTACATTAAATGAAAGGTACAGTATGTCAAAAGTATGCATACCTGTAGAAGTGTCTGCAGAAAAGCATCCACAGTACAAGTATGACAAAGTGTTCACAATTGTACGCAAAAGTATCGACAGAATTGCGTGCAGAAAAGTATGCATGGAAAGCATGTACAGAAAAGTATGTAAACTTTTTTTTTCTCACAACTACAAATACTGTCCCTTCAGTGCATTGTCCTCCTTTATTTGACACTTTCTGTCAGGATGCCGGCATGAAGCCATCCGCCAGCCATGTTTTATGTTGCCGTAGTAACAACTTAATATCGCTAGCCGATGATGTATCTGAGGCCAGTTGCAAGTGTCCCCACAGTATGGTTGGGGACGGTGGCTACCATAAAACGAGGACTTTTCATTTCCCTCATGATGAAGATGAGGAGAAAGAAGAGGCGGATGGAGAGAGGAGATGATGAGATGAGTCTCACGATGATGAAGGTGACAATTCAAGATGAAAGACACGGTGCTGGAATCAATAAGTCATTTCAGGAATTTGATAGAATGTGTTCAGTTCAGAGTGCGAGTAAAACGCAAAGAAAGAAAGTAAGAGATCTCGGTTCACCATCGGGTTCGCTGACTACGAAGGCACAGAGGAAGCGGCGTAGCCTTCCGGCTATCGAGCTGACGTAATGACTGCAATCACTTCAAGCTGTTCCGGAATTTGGGTTGCATTGCTAAAGTTGAAATTTCTCCTGCACCTGTAAACTATCTTTCTTTTTTTCCTTTACACTTGAAGTAGGGAAGACAGTGATTTTGGGATTGATGGGAGGGGGGGGGGGGAGGAGAAGGAGGGATTTCAAAGGGAAGAGTTACATGGATATGTGGTTGAAGCTGACAAGGGTATTACACTAGATAGATACTCACTCATTTTGTGACCTTGTTAACCAATGAGAGTCACAGTGCCAATTATGCCTCATCAAAGCTTTGTAGCAATTGAAAAATACATGTGAAAAAGCTTGTTACCTGAACTGATCAGTTTGGTTCGGTCACTAGTATTCATGGCGGGAGACTACATAGCTATTTCTAAATTTTCTGCCTTCTCCCCCCCCCCCCTCCCCCTTCTTTCCTCCATAACCTATACATAACTTGAATCCTTCCTTTTGTACTAGAGTGCTAAGAGCTTTGTATGTTAGTTGTTAGATTCAGTAACACTGGATAATTTGCCTCAGATCACATATTTATGATGAAACTATTTACATTTCATGATTTTCACATAGATCTACACACATGTACTGTACCCAGGAAGGTTTCTTTCCTTTTGTCAAATTCACGTTCTGTTTGCATCACCCAGGACTTTTATGGCTACTTACAGTATATGCAGGCCATACATGCCATGAGCTTTGTGTATCAGTTAGTGTTAAGCACACAACCCATTACACAGTCAGAAGGTGAGCAAATACCCCCCATCCCCTCCAGGAGCAGTTTGAATGGGCCCAATGGCACTTCACTTAGATTTATCAACAAAACTCAAATCCTCTTTGGCTAATTCAGATTGAATATATAAATGTGTTGGTTTTTGCCCCTGAGAGATCCTTTTTTTAACCCTAGTAGTCATAAGAATCAGTCAACTGTATTTTCAGGATTGGCATCAGTTTCCCCATTTTATCAGCACTCTAAAGATCGCTAGCAAAGAATGTAAAGTTCTTTGAAGATAATCCCGACTTCAGTTTATACCAAGAAGCTCTGCCCAGCCCTGCAGCTTTCTAATTCATCCTACCCAGCTCTGAATATGGTGGAGAGAACAGGAAGGCACTGAACGTCGACCGACCAGAGCTACTGTATGTTCGGTACACTACACCGTATGCTCTTGTCATCAGGTACCCTGAGATTTTTTGTTGCTGTGCACAGATGAAACGTTACAAGCTCTTTAGAGTTGCAGGATTCCCAGCTGATCTGGAAATCAGGGAAAACCTGGAAAATGTCCTTTTATATTATATCCAGACAGGGAAAACTCTTGAAGGGAATTTGAAAAAAACCAGCAAATATCAAGGAAGTGATTTCACAGAATTCAAACACTGACTAGGAGATTTTGATGTGTGCAGACTAAATTGTATCCCCATTGATCTGAGCATTTCATGTGGCCAAAATGTCTACAAGAATTTCCAGAATTGCTCTGGAGAAAGTCAGGGAAAACTCGGGGACTTTGGTTGCCATGAAATACTGGAGTCTCACCTACAGTAGCTGAATTTCCACTGTTGTGCCTTCGTATGCTAAGAGATTCAATTTTGACACATTTGGCAGACTTGTACTCTTTACTTGTCCTTTTTTCTGGAGAATATATTGAACCATAAATTTCATTGCAGCTGTGACCAAACTTTGTTTATTCCACTAGGAAAAGGTTAATTGAGGTAGAGAACCCATCAAAAATACACTGTTAATTTTGTTCACTCTAATCTGGCATTAAATGCATATATCTGCTTTGACCTGGGCATAAAGGGCAGGTTGTCGTTTCTTTTAATAATGTTGATGATCATCACAGGTTTAATAGCACTGTTAAAGAGTAAATGTGGCGGTAGGGTGCAGTTCTCTTCTGGACCTTACCCATAGATGTGTCTGTGTGGCTCACGTTGTCTTTTGTTGATAACGCCAGTGCTGTAAGTTTCTGTTGTGCCTAGACACTTCTCCGGATGAAGTACGTATTTTTCACAAAGAGATTGAGACTCATTGGTTGATTGTATGTCAGCAAATTTTTGTTCCAAGTTTTATGTTTCTAGCAATTTAGTGTGTACTTATCCAGTCACTGCCCTTTCATGATTGCCAGCCTTCCATGTCGTAGCCTGCACAATGGAGGTATATTACTCATGCATCGGTTCTGACTACATTCATAATAGTCCAATGTCCCACTTGGACAGTTAACAGAAGGACGGTGACCAATTACGCACACTCACAATTGCCAGTTGCTAGACTTTGGTCACTTTATATGATAAAATGCGTCTGGTTGTATCAGATGAGTATGCAAGTCGCTCATTAATTCCCAAACCCAAAAGTTTTAGGGAATCTATTGTTTTGCAGATATTAACTGGCAGCCACCCCTAGTGGTTCACATCTGGAATCCTCACATCAAGTTAAACAGAAATTACTACCGGTAACCTCACAATTATTGTTTTGATGTTACACTCTTCTTTTATCGTCAGTTATAACTGATAAACATCCTCATTGTGGTATCAACACTACTTGTATCATCAGTGCTGTGAGTTGTTGATATACATAATACAGTAGGGCAAGAAGAGAACCCTGAAGTTGTGTCAGCTCAGCTCTCCCTAGATACCCTTGAACATCAACACATATACAGTATACATGTGCCTGCTTCTTGTTTATTGTTCTGAAAAGTACTGTACTACACAGTTTGCAATGTGAACATTTTCATGCATGCATTTCCTGATATACTGTAGGGTATGATTACAAACTTCAATGATGAATGCAACTGTTCCTGTTAATACTGGTTTAATACAGAACAGTGTTTGCTGCACTGTAACCAACTGCCCGCTGCACCGTAACGTACCGCGTGCTGCGCCGTAACCTACTGTACTATCCTCTCCTGACAGTTCTTGATCGTTTAACCCATAGAGCACTGTTGGTATTATTGGATTAGCAGTCCTTGATGTAATTATATAAAAGCTGTTTACTGTTTGTGTGCGCCATCCTGTCCTCCTACTTATATATATATATGTGACTGTGCCAAATATTGAATTACAAAGGTCCACCGCATGTTTTTCCTGCTGTAATTTTACTCCAAAATAGTGTGTTCATCTCTGCATATTAGATCTGCTATCTGACTTCCCACACCAAAGCCAATAACATTTTTTTTATTTTCCCCTCATTGGAACGATCTGGTGGAAGATCAAGTGCTGGATGAATTTCTCCAGTTTAATAAAGATGTGTGCGGGATGATGTTTCGAGACAAGCAGCAAAGTTCACCCCTGATCTTGACTTTGTTGATGTATTTATATACTGCCACACAGGAGTCTCTTTAAGGGATTTGGTCTCGTACTGCTCGTTCTTTCAATGTTTATGAATACTTCCATGCTTAGTAAAATCTCACTTTTAATTTGTTGAGACCTCATGTTTACTGGGAAAGTTGGTTCATATTCTAAAATGTCTGCTTGATTTAAGTCCTGTGAACTTTATGAGATGTGCGATAAATTTTCCAGTTAAACAACTTGTAGATTAAAGAGAAGAATGTAACTTCAAGAGATTCTCGGGGAAATTGAATTGATTGTGGCAGCACTTTGAGCGAGGTGAAATGAATGCATTAGTGTTTACCCAGAGACAAGTATATTCACTTGTGAAAACCTACACCAGTGAGTTCTGAGGAATGTATGCCTTGGTCTCTAGACAGTATACCTGTGTATAAAGTTTCTACATAGATATATATACCAAAGTGTTCAGGCTCTTGTTCAATGGTGACTAGGTATGTCATCTATGAACGTATAACGGAGGAAAATTCTGCAACATGTCTGCCAAAATTCGTGTTACTGTAATGACTGTTTCTTTGGGTGCACATGTATAGTACCCTGGTTCAATGTGCATTTTCAGGTAACCACGCAGGCAAATAGTCGTCTGCGATGTTTTCCGTTTATTGGGGTCTACTTCATGTGCACATGTCGTCATTTTTGTTTTACACACTTTCATAACCACACCATTAATTTTATTTTAAGGAGATGGGCGGGATAGAGAGCTAATTTTGTTAATTATCGATCACAGTTTGGGTGACATACAGTACTGCATAACGTCCATCAGCTTTGTGCACTGCATAATTTGCGAAGCACCCAAACAACTGAAGACACAGTATTCTCAGTGATCTCTGTACAGCAGGTATATGTCGTCGTGGAGATGTTAATTAGCCTCCCATGGTGCACCTGGTAGTAGTCCATTTGGTCTGTGATGATATCTGGTCTCCATATACCCTAATTGTTAAAGTGATACTAATGACCCGTATGCAACATACCTCGTTTGTGTTGTCTACCTGCCTAAAGAGGTTGTTGTTTAAAGGAAGGGATGGCACAAGATCCTCGTGATGATGATCGTGACTTTAGTAGCTCTAGTAATAGCAACCTCCGAAGTTAGCAATCCCGTAGTGTGTTAAAGATACAACGCCCCATGGTAGCTATCATGTAAAAATAAAAATGACAAAAGTATCAATATTTCAACCTAGAAAATAAAATGTCTTATGTAAAGTTTCAGTGATACAGGTGCCATGGTAGCATTAACAGCCTGTCACGTATGACAAATTGCATTGATTTCTTTCCCAGTTAACACGAGGGAGCTATACAGACTTTGTGACTGGTTCTCATCATGAGAATCCGGCTAATTGGCTTTTATAGCTGACATGCATTGATAGAAGTACTAGAACAAGCAATGACTGCATCAAAGACAAGTATCTCATGGTTACAAACTTTACACATTTTTTCATCACTCCCTTCTAATATCAACTTGCTGACATTGAAAGACATATTTAAATGTAACCTGCAAATGCACTATCTCTCCTTTAATCCTAATTCACCCAATGACAACACCGCTGGCAGCTTAAATAACTACATACTGTAGCTATTAAACAGTGCAGCGTCAGACAAGCTTCAAGTACGTAGTAACTATCGCATGCTCCTGTTCTACTATATTGATTTTTCTTTCTTTTGGGTACTGTTCTGAGCAGATTCCTTTGGAACAACATGCTTCAAGTGTAGGCTTAATTAATGGAAGTTTAATGAATACTCCAAGATTGATTTACTTCCAGAGGAGCTGTGCTCCACCAGCGTTTCTGACCTTTGACATTTCGGCGATGCATGCCGTCCTCCGTGACGAAGGCGTCAGCCCTGACCGAATTTATAAGTTGCAAACCTATCCGTTAGTATCGGTCTTGGTCGCCGAGTATCTGGTGATGGATATCTCCCCGGGAGTGAATTAGTCTTAAAGTATTCTGTTGAAGCCTTTTCAGTGGAAAGTGATATATTTGTTCGTTCTTTTTGAGACGGCAGCTCGTGCCATCCGAGCCTGTGACGTGGGGATAGGTGTGTGGTTCAGACGAGATTTCTGATTTTAAGTTAGCTCTGGTCGTGGTATTAGATTGTATCGAATTCAAGTCAGTTGAATGCAGGTCAAAGCTTTCATGGACTGATTTAAATATCCTTGAATATATTAAATTTTGTTTTTGGATCTGTTCCAATTAACAACACGATGAGAATAATTTACACTCACAGTATTCCTCCCTATGTACAGTGGGTATGTCCCTCTTTTCAGTGTATTTAAGCTTTAGAGGCTGTAAAGCATAGCTCGGGGCAAGGTGAAGTATGGATCCAAATTTTGTTAACCTTGATTCTCGCTTTCAATTTATTAACGAATCAGTTGGTATGGGTTGCATCGTCATCGAAAGTCAATATTGCAGGAAAATCCATAAATATTTTGCCAGCAGAGTTTTGAAGTTCCCAAAGAAGAGGAGAGAATTGTGGAGGGAGGGGGATTTAAATAATCAATGGCCATGACAGCATACAGTAGTTTCCATGTACATGCTGAAGGCCTGGAGGACAATGTAACGTTTTCAGGCATTTACTGTATGAATGCATGGGCATGATCAAACTGGAGGTGCTTGATAGTGTTATAAATTACTGTCACCATAAGGCTATGAATCAAAGAAACAGATCTTTTCACCACTAGCTCTCTTTAGTTCATTTAGTCTTTTTTTCTTCAGGACATTATAATAGCTGTCATGTAATTGCTCTGTTATAGAAGATACCTTCAAATATATTGAGGGCATCAGTCAGGATACAAGACAGAATGAATGCTTTTAGATTCCTTGCCGAAGGCAGAAGGAATCTATGTGATGCTGTGTGTGTGTGTGTATTTGTGTATGTGACACTTCTTGTATACACAATATCTGCGAGAAGGGTAACCATAACTGATCCCATACATGGTTGGTGGGTTAGGTGTTCTGAGCAGGTGATCCCTATTGTTTTTGGTCAAGATCAAAGGTCATTTGAGGTCACAGATGTCAAAATGTGAAAACCTTGTAAACACAATATCTCAAGAATGGTAACCATGAATGATCTCATTTGGTTTGTGGGTTTGTAATACTGAGTAGATGATCCTTTTTGTTTTTGGTCGAGGTCAAAGGTCATTTGAGGTCACCAGAGGTCAAACTGTAGAAACCTTGTAAATACAATATCTCTAGAAGGGTAACTGCGAAATTTCATAATTGGTGTGTTGGTTGGTTATAATGAGTGGGTGATTCCCATTGTTTTATGTTGAGGTCAAAAGTCATTTGAGGTCATCTGAGGTCAAACTGTAAAACCCTTGTAAACACATTATCCCCAGAAGTGTAATGTTGACTGATGTCATACTTTATGTATGGGTTGACCATACTGGGTAGGTGATCCCTGTTATTTTTGGTGGAGATCAAATGTCATATAAGTTCACTTAGAGGTCTAGACTTGTAAAAACTATCTCAGGGAGGGTAACAGTGGGTTCATCTCATATTTCCCATGTGAATTGCCCGTATTGAGCAGATGACACTTACTGATTTAGTGGAGGTCATAGGCCATTTGGAATCACCAGAGGTCAAAGGGTCAAAATCATGTTGACTCCTGTATTTCAGAAAGAAATATTGTAAGTGATCTCATACGTTGCATGTCCATTGCTCGTATTTAGTAGTTCAGTATTTAGTAATCAAAATCTTGTAAGCACTCTTTCAAGAAGGTTAGTTGTGAGGGATTCATACTAAGTATGTGTATCGGCCATGTTGCATAGATGATTTTTATCAATTTTTACACCTTAATGTATTAAGAGGAAGTGAAAGGTCATTATGAGTTAAAGGCTTATTAATATGGTGTTTGAGGCCAAAAAAAAATATGGTGTTTCAGGAATAATAAATGAAGTTGATCTCACACTTGTCATGTGGATAATTCACATTTGTTATAGTGTAACCATATGGCAAGGAATCACAAAACCTTTTTGGCTTTCCGGTCACTACTTTCCTTTCCTTTGTGTACCCATGATGTCACGGTCCTAGTGCGCATGTATTCCACCGTTATGAACATGACATGGAGCAGATTTCCTTCACATGTAGAGTGTTTCAAATCGAATAAAAAAATTAAAGTCAGTTAATTTGTTGTCGTCATTTTACCGACATTCCCTCTCCTCTTTTTTTTCTCACATATTTCAGGACATCACACTTCAACGGAGAGTTTCGGCAGCGGTTCCCAGTTAGAGGACACCACGATGCAACAGCCGCACAAGGCCATGTCCAGTAAACGACAGCTGATCACCGAACTGAGTACGTACACCATAATGCTATATTATCATGTTTCTACCCGGGATACTGAAATCTGAACGGGTGAATAATTCGGGTGAGAGCATGACAAAGATAGCCATCTTTTCCAGCAATCCAGGACCTACACTTTCAGCCACTCTGCCCACCCCCCCCCACCCATCCCATTTCTACTGGGTTTTCTGCCTACCTGTGCACCAAGTGTTAGAGAGTCTTTCCAGTCAAAAAGCTTCTGAGGGAAGATGTGAAAATTTCAGCAATGGTTATGGGTGATGATGAGATGAAAGTTTACATCAGGATTTGCTGTTATTCCTTCATTGTCAAACATGCTCCAGCGAACTGGCTATACTTCCTTACAATTGTAAAATGCTCTATAAGCTACCCTCTCTTCCTGTGAAAATAGATAAAATCTTGCCAAATTTTGGCAGAACAATAATTTTACCAGAACCGAGCCCTGTGCTATTTGTTCGGAACTTCTGTGACAATACCCCTTTTTTTGTCTTCACATTTAGTGTTTTGTCAACAAAAAAAAAGTAAATCAGTCTTTACCATAATTAACAAATCAGTTAAAATTTCTCCTACAAGACACGTGGTGTAGATTTTGTCTTCCCGGCTGGTATTAGTTGAAGGAGAAAGATCAAAGAATAATAATGGTGAATCTGTTCTATTTTTCCTTTGCTTGTAGTATTGAAGTCTTAAATTCGCAGCGCACACTCCCTCACCTCATATAACCTGTGCATTACCGTATTGACCATGGTCTAGCATCTGGCAATTTTGTGTGTGTGTGTTTGTCTGGCCACCGCCCTTCTGTAATTGCCAGCCTTTTGGTCTGCCAGCGAAGTTTTGCACAGCTGATTGCATAGGTTATATGAGGTTAGTACGTCGCTAGGGAATTCCCAAACCAGTAAGTTTTGAAGATTTAGACTTTGAAATAAGCTTCAAAAGGAGCATGGCACAAAGAATTCCGAAAAAGGTCTGTAAGAGCATTTTTTCCACAAAGTACCAAAGGCAGATTTTACTACATGATTGTCAGTATCTGAAAGATGCCACGAGATTTTACAAAACTCTTTGAATAGAAGAAAACAAAATAAAGAATCAATGCCAAGTTTGCTCCTTTACGAAGCAGGAAAATAGTGGCTCTGGGTAATTCATGTAAGGCGTCCAGTCCACCTCAAAGTAAGGGTCCCTTGCAATGGGCAAAAGTTCCCCCAAATGAAAAGCCACAGGTTGCCGTCATGCGCTGTGTCATGTGTATTTTTAGGGGCATCTCAGCATGCGCGTAGGACATTGCAGCTTTTTGCCATTAGTGCCTTGGGTATTTTGAGCACTGTTAAAATCGTTCAGTCATACTTCCACCCTTTACCCTATCCTGATGTAGGAATAGAATATCGTTAGTGTATCACCGAAATGCAGCACACAGAGTGTTGTTCTTTCTTGTGGAATTACCCACTATGAGTACTCTGAAAACCACACAGAAAAAGAAATTAAACATTTTGTTATTCTTGTCCGTGGGATAGAGGGCCTAAATTCTTTAGAGGATTTGTCAAGCTTCGTCAAGGTTCTTTTCCTTCGATACAGTTCACAAGTGTTTGCCATTCCTCACAGGGTAGTCCTCCTTGACTGTGGTAAAGGCAAGCAAGTGAGCTGTTCAAGGCATTCCTAAACCCATAGTACAGCTGGCATATGGGACATTCATCTTAGGAAGATGTGTAGTAGAATTCAAGAATGACTGAGTAAACAAATGGATGGATGGATGGATGGATGGATGAATGGATGAAAGGATGGATAGATACTTGGATGCATGGATGTATACATGGATGGATGATCATGTATGAGTTATGTATAGTATTTCTTTTTTCAATTCTGCATTATGTAAACCACAAATCTAAAGCTTTTTAAAAAAGACCTGATGCTACCCTGGGCGTGGTGTCAGTAAAGTGTAACGGAAAAGAAAGAAAAGTTGAATGAAACCAGTATCATTGAATTGGTTTTTGTTAGTGTAAATAGTAAGTCGCACCACATACTGTACGCTTTCGCTTCATATAGCCAAATGCATTTTCTGTACTGACCATGATCTAGCAAGTTCTGGCAGTTACAAGATTCAACGAAGTGAGTACGTTCCTGTTTAATTCTCAAACCAGGATAATGTTCGAGATACTCTGCAGAGCCATTATTTGATCAACTGAGTATACAGTGTTTGCGTTGCCACTTGTTAAGTGCAGTTGGTTTCAAAATAACTGCAGTTCAACTTTTGTGTGATTAATGATCGATGTTTAAGTCAATAAATTTGTCAGCTTTACATAATGTAAACATACAAGCTGCAGGCTAATAATCTGCTGGTTAATCCATGTAGTCAGTTTACAAATATTCAGTACATGTACAGACTACAGTATACCTGTAGTAGCTGCCAGCTAGTACAGTGATCATTTGCGGACCAAAGCTGACCAGCAGCTGTGTGTTATAAAGTTTAGAGTTTGGAAAATACATTGAATTAAAGAAGAAAAGCAAAGCAGACGATATACATGTATGGGCATTACAAAGCCACATGTTCAGCATATTATTGTACATATAGCGAAATTCTCACTTCCATGAAAAACACATTAAAATTAAATATTTATAGCTGCTAACACATCTTGATTATGAGCTGGTACAGCTGCAGTAGTAATGCATGTACAGCATACTGTAGTTAATTATGACTGGAACTTGCCGACTTAAGTAGGACAGTAAAACATGTACAAACAGTAGGCTATGTAGCAGGTTGGGATGATAAACACACGTACTGCAGTGCACAGTGTTTGAAACCCTCAAGCAAACTGGAGGCAGTAGAAAACTCATGTACTGTACATACAGTACTGTAGTAGTCAGCACTGACTTACCTGCAAGCTTGCAGCAAGTGTGTGCAGTGCAGTAGAGATCAATTTCATAGTTGCTGCCTGAATTGAATCATATACGAGAATTTCCAACATTTTTTTCATATTTTTCGTAAATGCCACTTGAACTTATACAGCCATTCATGGCCATCAACCATGATGTTTTTTTTTGGTTTTTTTTCACTCACATTTCTCGCTCAGAGGTTTCAAAGGTTTTGTCATTTGAAATACTGTACAGTACATTTCCTTTTCCATGGATTCAGTTATCTAATTAGACCTAATTTAAATATTGATTCCCATTGTGCATTTTATATCACATCAGGGTAAAGTACAGTAAGTCTACAATGCTGCCAATGTACAGTATGCAAAGCCATATATGGCGTGCATTTCAATGACCCAGCCTGAATAGTCTGTCTAAAGTTAAAGATGCTTTTACTTTCTCATCATTGAATATTCTCTCCAGTTGTCAGTAGAGCTATCGATGCTCTCAATATTATACCTGAAACACCTCACAGCGGGCATTATAGAGATGGCAGCCCACGAAACAAACGTGAATATTCATGACAAAACCTAAGTGGCGATTCATTACTTCTTGTCCTGTTTTTGCAAATTGAAAGTCTGTTCATGTACGGTGCAGGTAGTACAGTAATTTTATATATTCCATGTGGGAGCTTGGTGCATGCATACATTGAACACCTTTCGAAAGATCATCTGTTTTAGTCCCAGATTATAGGGATTCTCGGTATGATTTTCTCCCCTTTCTTATTTTTTTCATCTTCTGCTTGTTTTTGGAAGCACTCCTTCTTGTGTTTATTCCTCCCAAACATTGACTGGCAAAGACCATGTAAAATTTAGTTCTATAAATGGTCAAACATTCACACAGTAGTGTCTCCAGGTACAGTACTTACAAAAAGAGTTAGTTTGAAAATATTGACAAAAAAAGGTGACAACATTTGGATTTCTAGCATATTTTGATAATGCAGTAAATTCAGATACAGTTACTATGTCTTTTTAGTACTCCTACCAGTATGTGACCTTTTGGTGTCCCTGCTTTAACATCAGGAGCCTGATGGATAGAAATTTTCAGGTACTCCAAAAATTTGATACCCAAACCGAAAAAAAAAAAAAAAAAAAATCTGCCCTTTTTAGCAATCATCACATGGTCTTTCTGGTTCTGTTTAAGTTTTCACTAACTGAAAGCAAGTTGATAAGGAGTTTCAATAAAATCAAGAATTGTAACCCTCGGACACCACGAAATGTGTCATAAACAAGAACCAAAAGAGAAAAATCATTCTTATTGGCTCTTTAAATAATAGGGACACTAAAAATTCCATATGTCTGGCACCCATGGATGCGTACTGTAAAATAGTTACATCAGACTTCTCAAAATTTTAGTGGATTTAAGATATTTCCAAGTAGATACTGTATAAATATACATTGTAAAGTTTTACAAGTCTAAGATAAGATGCAAATGAGCTCTGCAAAAGCCACTTCCTTCAAGTATCCTATACTGTATATTAAATTAAGTAATCATACGGTTTGAACTGATACTTCTAAACTAGTAGATGATTGTTTTTGTGTTTTTTTGAGACATTCCCACGTTTTTTTTCTTCTTTTTTTTGTACATGCTGGAGTGCTCTTGCCTCCTCACCGTCTTCTTCAATCAAATATTTGACGATTTAATATTTTCGAAATTTATGCAAGAAATGATCATTACTCAGACACAAAAGATGACTCAAAATTTGGTGTCCGTTTTTGCGAAGGTCATGCATGTCAGCAGGGTCGAAGACAGACTTTTACTAAAAGGGTGACCTACAGTACGGTACGGTACTCCTCAAAACGGTGTGACTGGGACATGAAAAGGCTCCTTGATTGAGTCCACTATCCATTGTATATTCACTGCAGCCATATACTTTCCTATCTGCACAGTATGTGTACAACTACATGCATGTACTGTAGGGTACTGGTATGCAGGTTGCACAGAACTTTCTTTCCATTGCTGAAGAGGATGATTGGTTTAATACGTTTAGCAAGGCCAATAATCCTTGTTTACAAGACCACATTCCATGGTAGCTTTAAGCTATAAATATATGTACATCCTCGGTGTTTGCACAACCCTAGACTTAAAATACCGAGGTCCCAGTTATAGATGCATGAGACTGGTGTACACAGGACAGTCCTTTCTGACGCACATTGCAGTGCAGTTGGTCGAGGGATTATACTTTTAATAGTCCACATCTCTGTGGCTGAGATAGGCAGATTCGAGATGTGAGGCACGAGAGTGATCAAAGGGCTCCTTCACGGTCGAGAGGTTTGATCGAGACATTTTGTTGACTGACTCGATACCTGCCAAAGTTACATGCCTCAAACCTGGGATATTTAAATACAGATTTGGGCCATGCGTTTAAGAGACAAGATGAGTTTAAAGGAACTGTGCAGTCTTCATCTGAGTTGTATGTAATACTGTACATACATCAATTTATGATAGTAGCAGTTGAAATACTGCATTGGTGTTTGTACTGAGTTTGCCTTTTGCTGGTATACTGCTACTATATCGTGACAGTTATAGCAGTATTGTAACAGTAACACTCTGTTGACCAAATGAACCAGAAGGTTATCATTCTCTGCAGCATACATTGAGAGTATTCTGGGAATTTGAGTGTATTTTGACATATATATGTAGTTTGACCGTTATTGCTGATATTTCTGCATGTATGCAGTAGAAACCATCAGAAGCAAGGCAACACACAGTGCTGTTACGATTTGTTTCGTATAAACTGGTGAATGATTTTCAAAAGGATAACCAAAATTATTAACAGAGGAAATGAAGTTGAGAGCTACAGTAGCACCGTTAAAGTCGCAGAAGATTTTGAGTATCAAAGGGCCTGATGGATCAGCCCCCCAGTTACGTAGGCATATGCAAAATGTACAGCTATGGAAGTTATCAAAATTGTAGTGAGAGCATGAGACGTATAAAGCTTCCTTGTTTGAACATCTGTTTTATAGAAACACATGCTGAAATGGAAGTTGAGCATCGTGACCTTGGAGAGGCCTATGTGCTGCAGCTTGAACAGTACCAGCATTTCTCATGTAGTGCAGTAAAGATTTTACAACTACATTTGTGGCTAATTGCTAATATGTTAGGTCCAGTGCTTAACTAGGATACTGTAGTGTTCTGTAATGGACCATTATATAATTGGGACAATTAAGAGTAAGTTTGAAATTACAGTTCGTGCAGCACTTCGCTGCAAGTGCTGCACGTGCCCACAGTTTTGCTGAATTGAATATTGTAATTCGAGTGACATAGAGCCGTTTCATCATTCATTCAATGGAAACAGTATACTGTAGATATGAAGTTTCCTACTGTACCACTGTATTCAATGCTGAATGTCATTCAATACAGTACAGTACATTCAGATTACAGTAGGTAAAAAATTACATCTCTGTGTATGAAAGTTGCATTTTATACACTGCCTTGTTCCATATGCTGTATATATCTATACAGTGTACTAAAGTTTAACTTAATGCATAATGTTGAAGTTCAACGTCATGTACAGTACAGTACGTGCTGTACTCAATACTGTTCATTATTCATGTTCACATTATCTTAGCTTAAGTTGCACACAAGCATTTATTTGCATCAGTTGGAAACCATTTCTTTAGCTGCAATATACTGTACATATGCTTCCACACAAAATTTGCATAGATTCATTTATTGTAGTATATATACTGGACATTCAGACTGAAGTGAATTTATTCCATTTTCTTTTCACAGTGGTAGCATGCATGTTTACAGAATACCCTCATTGTTCTTTATCCATATTTTTATCCTGTAGTGACAGCAGCTGTCTAGACAGGAACTTCAAATGAGCAAGAGGTGTTGTTATATTGCTAGGGGCATAATTTTCTCCTGCAGCACAAGCATTCATTTGAAATTACGGCAGCAGTGGAAACATTAGTCACACTGTTGAAACGGTCCAGTCTGGTGTACTGTCCACGCTTTTCCTCAATATGGAAATTTAAGGAGGTTCCATATTACAGCAAACGCATTGATTTGTGTCTTTCAATGGCTTATGTGGCTATACTGTACCTCTGTTTCAGTTGTACGGAAATTATGGCATTCGCATGGTAGATTCATACAGTACCTACCCCTTGCAACCACTAATGCCTGCGATTCACCCCCCAGGACATGGGGGGCAGGGTGACAGAACTATATTCTGGAGTATGTAGCACTACATTAGGCTATGCATGTAAGGCCTTTTCACACTAGATGCAAGGAGATGCAATAAATAGGTTAAAGTAGTGATATAACCTTATAGACCTTGTCACACCTAGTGCATTGTGATTAAATGTGACTTGATGCGCCATGTTCAAATGGAGTTGAAAAGTTAAACTTTAATTGCTAAAGCCTGTATATTGGGAAGACTTTTGTTCTTGTGACATATCATTGCCCTGGATAAAAATCACCTAATTTACTGACCTGCACACCATGGGTTAACTGTAGTAACAATATGTGCCCAAGATAGAAAAGGTGGCCTGTAGCAGAGGCAGTTGCGACATTTTAATGGTATCATAACGCATAGTGCCGTGTCGTGTCACACCTAGCTTGAAATAGCCATTACAGTGTAATAGCAAGGGGTATGTAACCACTTTGAATACCCACATTACTGAATTGTGAGGAATGCTCTGCTATGTCCATATCGGCCATGGGTACAATACTGTCAAGTTACTATGATACAGGTGGATGCATGATCGTTTAATTTGAGGTGCTCAGAAGTGCTTTGTCTAAGGCACTACCTTCTCAAAGGAATCCATTCAGTTCACACAAGTCTCGATACTTTCGTCATTTTTGTTTCAGAACCTAAGCATGCTCAACGAGCAGTTTCCTAAAAAACCTTCTTTATCTGTGTCACAGCAAGTAATCGAGTGTAGGAGGAAGAATTTTGTTTTAAGTTCTACAAGCTGTCTTAAACTTTAAGATTCAATTATAAAGTTCTCGTTTCCATCCTGCTTTCTTCCCGGTTTCCAGGCTATCAGCCTTTAAATTTAATTACCTGACTGTTATTCAATTACTTCTGCATGTTGTTTAGTTTTAGCAGCAATTCCTGTACGATTGAGTAGCCATGGGTACTGACGTGTGAGCATTTGGATTGCGTTAAATACGTGCGAGGGAATGTGAAGGGGGGGGGGACTAGTCTGCCTGCCTGCTTGCAAAAGTAGGCTGCTTTCTTTATAGCTACTCAGATTTTGAAGAATGGTGTTTACAATGTGGCCATTAGAGTGTTTGATCGGTGATTTTGATGAAAATAAACTGTGATGGATGAAGTTAACCAAGCTGAACTGATCTTAAAGAGCGGTGATCGTAAAGAGATCCAAGGCATTCTAAAGGCACATGATCACGACTTGAAATTTGGAACTCGTCATTCTTTAATTCGTAAAAAGCTGTGACAGGCCACGAAAATGATGGAAATTGCTCTCTTTGTTCCTAGGCTTTCGTGCAGATCGTACAATTAAATTCGTAAAGGCAGAAAGAAAAAACTCAAAATTACATCTTTCTTTGTTTTGAAATCTGAGATCAAAATTACTTTTGAATACACCACATTATTTGAAGACAAAATATGGACATTTTTATGCCTGAAATTGTAATTCTATGGTAGACTTCCAAGAAGTTTAAGCCGTAGTCCTGCCATCAGAGTTACCCAAAGGTTTTAAAGAAACACTAGATTTTTCAACAGTGGCTCTGTTCAGACAACCAAGTCTACTTTGGAACATTTGGATACAAATTGCACATAGATATTTGGATATATTTGCATTGTAAACAGCACAATGCAAGTTCATTGCAGCACAGAACAGTAAAATTCACAGCGCATACTCCCTCACCTCATATAACCTATGCATTACCGTATTGACCATGGTCTAGCATCTGGGGATTGCCATCTTGGGGATTGCCATTTGACAAGTGACTTGATTTGCAGTTTGAAAAATTATAAACTCCTTTTCGATGTAAGCCGTCCTCTGGAAAAACCTGAACTGAAATTTGCCTTTTATGTATTGATATTCAAGGTCAAATGTGCTTCATCATTCGTGATCATTGTTTTAATTTTCAAAATACTGTAATATTAGCTATGTACTCCAATTCCAAGCAGTAGATGTACACATGAGCTATTAAAATCAAAACATTTCATGCATAACCTGAATTTTCCATGAGAGCAGCCTGATTCTGGAGATGTAAGCTGTGTACATGTTGACAGCGACGAAAATTCTTTGTACATCCTGAATGATGTGACATACCTCCCCTGAGGGTGACCCCCTTGTCAGGATGAAGGACTTTCGCTTTCAAAGATAAATGTTCAAATTGGCTCGGTGAAATAGCCACAAAATTCCCTGACCTAATGGAGGAGCGTAAAGTTAATTTGTAAAATTGGATCAAGATGTTGGTTTAATATTTTGTCAGCCACCAGGGATCTGAAATTTAAGTTGATCTGACAGGCCAAGTGTGCCAGGCGTGAGAGGGATTACTAGCCTAAGTGGCTGGTGTTGGATGTTTGAAAGACTGGTATTTGGTCTGTACATTGATGATAGTCAATGTGTGTGGGGAGGGGGATATCTGTATATTTAGATAAATCTAGGTATTTGTGCATTGAAATAGTTCAGTCTTCCTGGGTGTCTGATACTGCATGAAATTTTTGAATTGTAGGCTGACCAGATAGTGTGGGTAAAGGTTGTCTCCTAGACCAAAGCTATTGATGTGCTAGCTATGTGTAGTAATGCAAATAAAATGTCTGAAAAATACAGTATATTTAGAAGTGAAATTGCATGGTACAAACACAATAAATCAAACAATGAAATTTCACCTTTGTACAGTACCATCCATGCTCATAACATAAATTGTACACATTGTTCATCGTGAGTACGGCAAATTGTCACAGGATGTTACGCCCGCGTTTTGATGACGCAGTTCATTTAGTATATATGGCAACTTCAATAAATTTAGAACATTCTGCATACATTGTCCATTAATAACACAAAGTGCCGAAATGGTGCCTTAACTTCAACGGTGCGCACTGTTGCAGGATGCTGATCAGTATGTGCTAGTGCCTGTAGCTGGTACCCTGGCACCACTAGCCAATGATCTCAGGGCCCAGTTCTGAGGAAAATAACAGTATTAACCAAAAGTTTCACTAACAACCAATGTTGTATGTGTAAAGAAACAAAGCATCTACTGTATACCTAACTAAGAAATGTTCGTTGTTTTCCCTGTACAGTACATCAGATGAATTATCAATGTTGAATTAATGAGTAAATTACGACCTTGTGTACTGACATTATAGGTACATCACCATCGTAGCTTATTGTGAACTGTATTTTGAGTACTTAACTGGACCCATGGACTGTGATGTATGCCACCTGTCCAAATTCTTAACCTAGTGTAAACAATGCACTATCTAGTGCTTATAGTCAACATTAGGAATTTACCAAGAATAACCTGTGTGGTTGATCTTGAAAAGTTAGTGTATCAGTTTAGTTAGGTGCAGTGTGTAGTTCAAATATATGCAGTGCTGTGCCAACTGACACATATACATGTACATGTACATGCATGATAATACGGTGCTCGGTGGTCCACATGGCTGGTGTTTAGTTTGGAATTTGTCTGTGTTACACTTTTTGTATGAGGTGTCTAAGCTGTAGTGCCTGAGGAAATGGCCATTGTGTGTATTATAATTAAGAAACTGGACAAACATTTGTTATTGGTGTACAATATTGAATGTTAGTTCTACAGCTACAAAGGATTTACTTAACCGCTCACTCACCTGTCTTTACTGAACAATAAACATGACATGTACCTGTAAGGTATGCCAGTTTGTAATTACAGTAGTCAGTGTAACGCTACAGATGTACCAAATTGTGGTATACTTGATAAAATTAATTTGTACAAGAAAAGAGGTTTCATTTGAGGTAAAATGTGTATGTATTTAAGGGAAATAGGGCGTTTAGAGTACACCAACATGACATACTAAAGAAATAGTTTAGTCATTATTAAACCATTCTGTCCCATTAATAAACATCTGCCAAAGCTTCATCTCCTCAAAACATTATGGACGTGATGAGTAACGGAAGATGCATCATTTGAATTTTGGAAAGTTTGGGTGAACAAAGTAGTTTTAAGCAACAAATAACTAAGTTTCTATCTGTGAGAAACTTATTTATTGGAAAAAAAGATTACTGTCCCTTCCATATTTTGAATAATCTATCATTCTGCATCCACAAACATTGGTTTTAAAAATATGGCTGTTTTCTGTAAAACAAACGCCCTATTTACCTTTAAAACAGTATATAAATTAGCAAATATACAACAGGTACTAATGTAGTGTTTAATATTTGCGACTTTGTTATTATATGGCAAAATATGAGGAAACCTTAACGTTATAAACATTCACAGTATTCCATTTATCTAGCACTTTATTATATCATTTTGTGTTGCAAAATAGGATGTAAATACTGGTCAGATATTCACATTGTCGACACGTACCCCTTGCTTCACTTGCATGTATATTTAGCCCATTTTGCAGACTTCATTGAAAGGCAAATGAGGGCAGAATAGACCTTAGAGGGCACGGTGCTACAGTAGAATTAATTTTGGGGGCATTTAGCGGAAGACTAAATGTGTGCATTAGTGAAGCAAGGGGTAAGTATAGTCACTTGTGAATATACCCATGCCAATGATTTGTGTTGATTCTCTGTGTAGCAGTGTGGTGTTAAGTGATTGTGTGTATACCAAATGCTAAAAACTGTAAGGATAAGATTATGTTTAATTCTAACTTTTTCTTTATATTTAAATGTACAAGCGAGTTTGTAGGCAGATGGACAACATCTTTCAGTGAACGAAAATGACAGTAACCACTTTGAAAATCCACGGGATTGCAATAAGAGCAGTAAAGAATAAAAAGCACATTTGAAAATTAACGGTATTCACTGTATATGTCTACCAAAATAATTAGTCTGGTCTTCCGAACAGAAAGCAAATGAGGCAAACCAAAGACATGGGACTACTGAAATTTTTTTTTCTTTTTCATAATACCTTTTTTACGAGGGCGAGCTAGGCCTCAGAGGGCGCAGTGCTAGAATTGATTTCGAGGACAATTTGAGCAAAGTTCAAGTGATGCATTAGTGATGCAAGGGGTATGTACTGTATAGTCACTCGTGAATACCCACACCAGTGGGTTGTGGGGAATACACAACAGTGAAGTGAACTCCTCAATACTTAGACTGTCATTCTGTCATTCTGTATTTCATACTGCCCTCGTCATGGAGCATATATACCAAAAAGATAATTGCAAATGTAAATGAAGAACAATACACTTTAAACTTAAAATTAACTTTGCCTCAGAAAGTTACTCGTCTGTCGAACTATTGGAAGGAGTAGATTTGGTCGTTTGACATGATTTTTACTCGTCGTGGAGGATCTTACAGTTTGTTGTAAAATTCGTCTTTGCTATGTCAGTTGCCTATTGTGTAGGACCTATTTTCTTGTCTGTATTTTTCTGCAGACTGAACCACAGTATGGCAAGTAGATGTGACGTTTTTCACTCAGGTTGGACATGTCTTTTGAACTTTGCAATTCCACCGTAGGCAAACTAAGCCAGAATCCAATCCTGTGTACATCTGATCTACTGTAATCCAATTCAAAGTAAACGAGACAAAAATAATAATTGGAAAGAGGAGAAAGCCAAATCATCGCAGCATTTGTCAGCAGCTGACATTGCACGTTGATGACATTACACCTGTTTATTGCTTCAAGGCTGAGCTGTTTTTTTTTTGTTTTGATGTTTTTCTTTTATTTTCCAAAAATCCAATAATTCAAATGCCAATGTATGAAAACTGTAATCACAGAATCATACAATTTTAATGATGACACCAGGATGCTTAGATTTTGTTGACTGACAAGTCAACATACAGTTCATCTGTGGAGTGATTTTCTCTAATTTTGAGAGTATTCTCTCAGTGATATGAGTGAAAGCTTGTCTATATGTACAGTGAGTCGCAAGTGAAAGCTTGGAGAAACTTGTTCCTCGTTGTGCTCGGTAACTTGTACTTCTTTCAATTTAGCTTTATAAGAAATGTGATAAAGCCGTCAGAGGTCAACTGTGATCTTGAAGAACACTTTTAAGGTTAATGCAATTAATATACTACCAATTTTTTTTTTTCTTGGGGTTCGAATATATGCCAGTAGTGCTACATGTGGCCGGTTACAGACATCTAAGTATTGTGTGGGCATTGTGTATATAGAGCCATTATTCCACACTGTCTTATGCTACAGTACACTGTAGCTGTTGACTGCAGATTCCAGTTTGGTTTACCCAGGCACCAAAATGTACACAGAGCTCTACAGTCATTGGATCAGGTGTGGTTAACAGCTATAGATGTGTTAAATTTAATTAATGGAACAAGCACTCTCCCATAGATACTGAGATACTTTTTTTTTAATGTAAAATCCCTCTGTCTCTCATCATTAAAGTCTTTGTTTAATTTTTAGTTAACTGATTGTGTTGATCTCTTCTCATTTGATGTGGTTATGTAATGCACTGAATGTTATGATTCACTGTTTTCCTTGCATCATCTTTTTGTCTGATAATTGACATGCAAAGTGTGCTTTTTTGCTGTTGTTTGTTAAAATGATGTACGCGATCCTACCCTTAATTACAAGTACAGCCTGTAACACTACTGCTGTTGACAGTAGAAATTCATTGCACAAGTTTATCACTAAAGGCCCTGTTCATGTGAGATACTCATACTACAAATTTGATGTGAATTTGGATAAGGACCCCAGCTGATTTTGTTTAGTTTTCATGCTTTACATAATGTTGTCACATCACACTTTATCGTGTTTAGTCGAGAGAGCCAGATCTAACATGTTAGACAGCTTTGCTGTGCGGTATTCAAAACAAAGTACACAAAAAAAGACAAATTCCTAAGTAGTTCACTACAGTACCCATCTCAACATGAACAAAGTTAATTCACAGCGCGTACTCCCTCACCTCATATAACCTATGCATTACCGTAATGTCCATGGTGGAGAAGGATGAGGATCAGTCAACTTGCGATGAAAATCGAAGATACTTGAAAAAAGGTGGTAGATTGAAGCAGATGCAAAGCACAGCACGAAACTTCGCTGTCAGACCATAAGGCTGGCAATTACGGAAGGGTGGTGACCAGATACACACACGCACACACACAAAATTACCAGATTCTAGACCATGGTCAATACGGTAATGTATAGGTTATATGAGGTGAGTACGTCGCTAGCGAATTCCCAAACCAATGAGTTTTGGGGAATTTATGAAATTATCATAGAAAATTTCAATGCTTTTTGCAAACTGACTTCCATTTACCAACAATCAGATGTTTTATAATGAGTCGTAATGTAGCAACTTGTTTCCAAAAAAATGTTAATTAGCAATTTTGATAATCAATTTTATTGACAGGTGCATATCACCTTTAGCAACTTTCATTTATCAAAGGTAACTTAAGTAATTATCAGTACCATCAGAACTCGCAGGCAAGTTATTAGTTTGCAGTCCGGTGATTGATAGGTGGAATATCTTATTTCTCGTGCTGTACTCTGCCAATATCATCTTAGTTCAAGTGAATTAGCAGTCTACATTCAGATAGAAGTCTGCCTTAAAAAATTAGTAGGATCAATGCAACATGTCACTCTCTTTTTCCTTTTCTTGCCAGAGTGTTTTGTTTCAAGTACTTCACACGACTCTGCCAAAGTATACTGTAGCACTGTCAAATATTTTCTGCATGGCTTGGCTTCTTCATCTCTCTCAACATCTTATTTTCTTTACTCATCTACCTAAGATAGCAAGCAAAACAGAAAGCATTAGAAATACAAAGAAAGCCTTCCTATTTAGTTGTTCACATCGTAGATTCATCCGAGCCTCCTGTCTCGCTGCTTCAGTTTGCAGAGGAATCGATCGCGCAGACTCCATCTTGCCGTTCGAATGAACAAAGTGTGTGTACACACGTATCGCTGTATCAACAATTGATGGTTCGGAATTCCATCTGTCAGTCTTTGGAAATGTGGAAAAGATTTGAAGGAGCAGCTGTCCATTAGAGCCTTCTCCTGCAAACTAGCAGAGAAGCAGGAGGTACAGTAGTATTCAATAGAGTATGTACTGTGTGCATGTGCACAGACTTGGTTTAAATTTGTGTAGTTGAAGGAAAGTCTCTTGGTTTGATTTTCAGATCACCAAGCATACATAGTGTATGTTAATCTTGCATTCTCAGGGTGGATTGTTGCTTGGTGCTGATACTGTTCATATACTCTGTGGGTTTGATCAAATGGAGAAGCTACCATGGTGTCCTACAGTTATCACTGTTCCCATTTATTGTTAATCGATGAGAAGAGAAAAATGTATGCAGTCATGATTGCCTCTGTATATATGCATGCATGTGTGTGTTAATATGATGCTGAGTTTGTTATCACAAGATCTCAAGTACTTAGAAGAACCCTACAGTATCATTTTTGGTGGAAGTCAATGGTCGTCTGAGGTCACCAGAGGTCAGAAACTGAAAAGTTTGTTAACATAATACTGTATCTCAAGGTAGGAATCATGGAAACTTTTAATACTTTACATGATAATGTATTACATCAAGTAGAACGATAGTATAGTTATTCAGATAGGTCAAAGGTCATCTGAGGTTACCAGAGGTAAACAAGTGAAAAAGTTGGCAACACAATACTTCAAGATGGAAATCAGGAAAACTTATATACTAATAGGACATGTGAATGTGTTATATCAAGTGGAAGAATGCTCTTGTTTTTGGTAGAGGTCAAAGGTCACCAGAGGTTAAACACTGAAAACCTTGATTCACATCGTAGACATATACTTACCCCTTGCCTAGGCCTTAGAGGGCGCGGTGTCAGAATTGACTTCGAGGGCAGTTGAGCATAGGTCAAACTGATGCAGTAGTGGGGCAGGGGGTAAGTATAGTCACTCGTGAATACCCACACCAGTGAGTTGTGGGGATTATACTGCATCGCAGTATTGGAAACATGGATATCTTTTTATGCTTAGTATATGAAGATGTCCCATATGAGAATCTAGAATGATGTCAAACATCATTAGATGTGTTTAAGCATCATCAAAACCACAGGTCTCTGAACTCTGGTTGCAAGTTTGCAATCATACCAACAAAGTTTTGTACCCTTTACCATGAAAATTGGCAAGGAATCACTGGCTGTTTCTCCACTCAGATAGTGTGAATATACAGTATTTGCTTATTCCCTTTTGCTCCAAGGATGCTCAGCACTGCCTCATTTTCCATCTCATTCTCCCCTAGACTGTACCTCTAATTATGTTATTCACATCTCTGCTGTCATTTACCTGTCATTTCCATCCCAGTTTATGAAGATTTTACAAAACCTAATCATTCTGTTACAATTATGCATTAAGCAGTCAGCAATCCATTCCCTGCAGTTTATCCCACTTAATAAACAATCCGAAGTGAGAAATCTCGACGCTGTCTTCCGAATTACCAAAGGAAACTATGCCAATGTCTGTCTGGTGTTTGTATTTCAAGACGTTTATATTTTTGTTCATAATTTTTTTTAATCGCCTGTTCATCACAGCTGGCAGCTACTAATTAAGCTTGATTTGGTTTGACGAGCGGATTAGACGAGCAGCGTAGGATGGTCGATGTAGTGTGTAGTCTATCGTACAGTCCTCCCTGAAGAGAAGATAGGCACATTCTAAATTAACATATATTTACACTGTATGCTGTTGTTTTCACATTAAACAGTATCTCATTTGATTAGAAGCTAAAATGTTTGAGTAAAACTTTTTATACTGATCACAATTCTCCAATTCACTCAGTAATTGAAATATTATTGAATCTTTTAGCTGCTAGCACTTCACAAACTTGACTGTACCATGTAAGAAAACAAATTATTCACAGATTTCAAGTCTTCCTTGGATGCATTATTGTACTCATGTACCACAACTGTGTATCTTCTGCAATGTTCAATAACTTCAGTGAGTAATTTTTGTGAATAAATCAAAGCTGCAGTGTAAACATTTTCCAATCTATCCATATGCACGTGGACCGTTGAATGACTTCGTTGATTTCAAGTCTCATATGTTCAGTATGTACTGGCTTTGAAATGGTTTATCGACAGCCACTGTGTTCTCTTGGGAGTCTGCAGCATGGAGAGAAAAAAAATTCTGGCCAGATGCAACTAACCTGCAGTACACGTCTAGCAGCTTGCACACTGCAGCAGCTATCGTAGGATCTCTCCATGTTGTTTAAGGCGTCTTATTTACTGTACACACTGTCGTGGAATGATGATTCAGTTGTGCATTTTTCAAGTAGTTTAAAGTCAGGAACCTAATACAGCAACTGCTTTACGTGTACGTCTTGGGACACGAAGTGACCAAACAATGTTGAACAGCATTGCAGAGGTACACGATATACAGTAACTGAGGACCTGGATCCAGTGGACATTGCAAATGAAAACATTACTTCTAGAGTCACTGCCAGTCAACGGTTCGTAAGCACCAGAGCCATATTACTTGTCGATCTTTCAACCAACCTTACTATATTTGTGACAGTATACTTTGAAAGTCTTCCTGTAAGAGAATCTCCTTCGATATTGAAGTGTCATTAGCTTACTGTTACTGAAACGTCTCAGCAGTCTAAAGTATCACTGTGTTGTTAAAGTTTGTAGTCACTTAATCACCATTGCACCTTATCGAGAGCATCTCCAATATCACAGTCAAATTGTGCCTCTTAATCTAAACTGTAGCTCTCATCAGTATTGTAATTGTCACTACAGTGATCTGCGTTCTCTTCGATTATTATTTACCGACCGTTATTACAATTCACCAACATCATTGTTACTTTGAGTGTCTAGCTGTGTAGTCACCATTACCACTGTTTAGTTCCTGTCGTCACCAACGGCACTGTCAGCTCTGTGCGTGTAGTCACCAGTTTAACTGGACGATTAAGTGTCGTGTCCGCCATTCAAGTTACCAACATCATTCGTTATGCTAATACCTTTTGTCACCAACTGATCACATGAATTCAGTGTCTGTAGTCACCAATATCGTCAACTGGCACTTAAAGAAATAGGCCAGGCCTTATTCAAATTATTAATTAGTAAAGGCCATAATAATTTCAAACTACATGTCAACAAATTTCAGTCTGTTCGAAGGTTTTTTGTATAGATGCGGATCATTTGAGATGGCCAAAATTAATAGGCCGAAGGAGCCTACCGTATGACGTAGAAGTCGCAGAGGAACAAGGGACAACAAAACTATTGTGCGACTTTCACGTCTTTGTGCCATTATTATGAATTATTCATGAGCCTGTCTCGAAGTCATTTCTTGTAAAATGCTATTTCAATATCTTTGTGGACCAAGTGGGTGTTCCTTTCATGGGAAAATGGCTTGTGTGGTCATTATTGAATATTCTCAGTTTGTGACATGTAGTGTGGGATGATCTGGAATATTCTTTTAATGTCTCGTGAGTCACCAATGTCACTGTAATATCAAATGATCAGCCATCTGTAATATCAATAAATCAATAAATTATAATTCACCAGTTAAGGGATTGCCTCCAATCATGGCAAAATTTTGCTCTGTTACATCACTAGTATGATCTGTGAAACTGAAATATGCAATTTGATTAAAACAACTGTACATCCTAGTGAAGTTAACATGCAAAAGATGTAGGTCTGTTACAATAAGTTATGATTCGACCACCAGTGCTTGCATTTTGAACTTAAGTGCATTTATGATAGACTTTGCTTTGTATGGAGACACAACAAAAACATGTAATTCCTGCATGCAAATTTACTCCACATGCAGCTTTAAGGTTGTTTCATGTACAGTATTTTCATATGGATTTTCATCCTCTTCTGAAAATAACGGTATGTGGAAGGTGTCAATAATGTGGAGAATTCGGCCAGAGGCAGAAAGAGAGAATGAGCAGGAAAAAATCAGATGGTGACCAAAGGTCATCAGTCTATTGTAGTTGCAATTGAATCTGATTTAATTACAGGGTTAGGGTTGATATAACACTTGGTGATGAAATATCAGAGAGAGTAGAGGAACAAGACGAAAAAGTGCAAAGTCAGAGGGAAGGATGGGAGCACTGCAGTTTGAGGCAAATGACTCAAAATTGATTATGCAGTGTAACTTTTGATGTGTGGTAACTCGGCAAACACAAATGTAATAAAACAACTAGGTTGTGGATGTTACTCTGTCAGATGAATGGAATTTATGATTCGTAAAGTGCAGTCTGGCAGAATTGCAGACTGCTGTTGCGTTTGAGACTACCATACAGTAGTACTCATTGCTGATTCCCTCTGTGTTTCTGCTATCGATGTATGACTCCTAATGCCCTTGCTGCACTGCATCGGCACTTGCTGTGTGTTTCGGTGGATGAGTGTGTACAAGATGACTACAAAGGGTGACAGAGCAGTGCACTGGTAGTGATCAAACAGCCATCGTCCAGGGGCCCTTAGGAAGTGGGCCTGCATTAGACAATGGGCGTTTGGATGTGAGGGGATTAGAACATGTTGCGACGGGATGCGGTGAAACGCATGAGATACTTTCAGTGGCACGTCTTACCTACCTTTTCACGATGTGAAAGAAGGAAAATAAAATGTACATACCCATGAATTGTTTAATTGTTTTTATTGAGGTCTGACCAAGAAACTTTCTCTGTAACATTATGCTGTTGTACTTAGAGAAACATTATGAAACTGGTTGCATGTGTTTTGTATGTAACCTGTGCTACAAAAACAGAAGTTTAAGAAATCTTTCATACATTGTTTGAGCACTGTGTGAGGTAATGTAGTCTTATACAGAATTGAAAGTGTATTCTTACTTAGACTTACATCTTTAGGATTGACTAACAGGATGTGAATATATCTGTGATAGCTGCCATATCTAATCAGAGGGTGGCAATTAGTTGCAGTTGTTTGACTTTGCTTTGGAAGATATTAACTGATCTTAAAACTGTTTGTACATTGAATAAACCTATTTTTGAAGACACACATGAAGGAAAATTAAACAAGGACCCCAACAAATCAAAAGTGTGACCAAATCAAATTTTGAATGCAGAGCTCACAGCGATTTTTTTTTTTTTTTGTATCTGACATACTCTATATCTGACAAAATTTCTGTTATACTTTGGAGTTTGCATTGTAATCCTTTTATAACCAGGTACTAGTTTTGTGTGTTATTTCACCTCCCAACCCCACAGAAAAAACAAATATTTGACCTCCTTAGCCACTGATCTCTAATGGATTCTTTTCTTTTGTCACTGAGAAGAAAAAGAAAAAGATCTAGGAGATGATTAAAATTTCAAAGTAGTTAAACTGCTGCTTACAATGAAATGGCCATTAAAAGAAAGTCCCAAATAAAAAAAAAAGAAATAAGAGAGAGACAAAATGATGAGCAACCCATTTACTTATTGTTTAATGTGACTCTTACAACCCTAAAATGAGTTGGCTTTTAATGGATTGTGGAGTATGAATGTTCAAAATGAACTTGACAATTTTGGAGTCATTAAATTTTTCCTTAACCAGTAGATGTGATGAATGTGATGAGCTACATTCCGTTCTCGAACCATGGATGAGAAATTATGCCTGACTGCGCTTCTCTTCCCGCTGTCTCTTATCTTCTCTGTCTCTCACTCTCACTGTCTTTTCTTTCTTTTTTTCCATTTTTTTTCCATTCTTCTGTTCTGTTTTTTTTCTTCTATATTTTGCTTTCTGTCTTGGAGTGCTCTATTTAGTCAGTTGCCATGGTAATCCTTGCAATTAAGAATTTGTTGCTTGTGGTTATTTGTAGGATCTTGGAAATACTATTCTCTCCCCAGAGCTGAAGAAGACAGTCAAAAAAGCAAGGAGGAAAAATACGTGAAGAGGAGAAAAATATTCTCGCCAAATAAATTCCGAGCTTGTGACACTAGGCCCCCAAAGATGGAAGCAATACATGCAGTTGCCTGAATGTACCTGCGATGTCATATAATATCAGTTTTACTCTATATAGCTGGAAATCATTTTAAGACTGTAATTCGAACCGACTGTTGTTGAGTTATGTACATATTTTTTTGCTTCGGTCGATTTTGTGTTAAAAAGATGTTTCTTTTATTTTGTTTTCAATTCCTACATAATGTTCAGCTGGGAGCTGATTTTGTAGCACAATGCATTCTGTAAATACAGTATTGTTCCTTGTACTATAACATTTTGTACTGAAATGTCGAACAAGATTTTGCTGTAGATCTGCAGTGCCGTTGTATTGTAATATCACTAAACAGTAGAACATATATTTATGTATTGAGCATTTCATTGGTCATCTTCTGAAGATGAATTGTAGATGTTTTACTGTGGTCTTTTGTCCAATTGCAAAATTTAGTTGTTTCTATCAAAATAACAACAAAATACCTATCAAGCAAAATGAAAATTTCATTCCATGGCATTGGTAGGTATTTTGTTGTTACTTTGATTAGAAAGAAAGAAGAAATTCACCTGTGTGAAGGAGAACAGTTTTAAACAACGTCTTCATGGTTGTTCTGTAGAGATTTTGGGTGTCTCAGATTACCACTATACTTCATTGCTGGTCCCACACCCACTTCCCTTTCGTCCATGATATCATGCAACCCCATTTTCTCTTTCTAGCCTTTGCTTGGGTGTTTGACATCCTCTTTTCACAGTATACAGAGCAGTTCTTATGGGAAGGAAAATACTGTAGGGGGGGGGGGGGGACTGTTGTATTGATGTTTGCTTCTGGAAGTAAGCTGAGGTAGGTTGCTATAATGGTCTTCAAACTCATCAAATGAATGAAGATACTCTCTGCAGATGGAAGCTACAGTACTGTATCCATATATTATTGGTGACAGCAATTTAGAAGGCTCTCTGATTGATTTTGAGGCTTGTTTACAGTATTCATGTCAGGGGTTTTAGGTAAATTGTGGAAGGTCACTTGTGTCAATTAGAGGTACTGTGCTATTTTATTTGACGTATGAGGGTATTAGCATGCAAACTGTCACAGTGTACAGTTGCATTTTACACTTGCAGCTGAAATATTGTCACAGATGAGGAACTCCAGACTGGTGGTCTAGCATCCTTTGAAAATTACAGCCCTGGGGAATCTATGTATTATCCCTTTCACCCACAGTATCATTTAGTAACTTGGAATTCACCAATGTCCATCATCCTACAGCATCTTTACACCAGCAACATTTTCTGACAACCCCTCATCCTCAGTATTTATTCAGTTGACTCTGGAATCGCTGCAAACACGTTCACGGTCAGCGCTCCTGGTCGGTAGTTATGCTC
This sequence comes from Stichopus chloronotus, assembly GCA_021234535.1. Lineage (NCBI taxonomy): Eukaryota > Metazoa > Echinodermata > Holothuroidea > Aspidochirotida > Stichopodidae > Stichopus > Stichopus chloronotus. Next base: position 6,862,768 of record CM037849.1, read on the forward strand.
CATCATCTGTTTTGTCTCATGGGATGCAGACAAAAAGAATCCCCATGGGGTACTTGCAGTATGGCTCCTGTCAGTCTGCACCCTCATCCAATGAGCACAAAATTGTGTTTGACATATTCAAACAGCGATTTAAAAGTAAACAGTTGTAACATGTTCGCGGCAAGTCGTGTCGGAGATAATTAAAATGATATTGTTTGTGGAGCACTTGGGAAAAGAGAGACTAAAATATTAATGGAAATTGCAAGAAAGTTGAGATATGCCAGAGATATATATGCAAACTTTGGTTTATAGTTCATTTCTTGTGTGCTACTGAGGTGATTGGTCTTTTATTTCAAAAGTTTCTTACAGTAGGTGTTCTCATTAATTATTTTAAGGAGTTTTGTACCTGTACAAGTTCCCTGTGCACGTCACCTATGTGACTATGTGTCTTTAGTGTCATTTCTGTAATTGTGTGAATTCTCTTTGAAGTAATTCTCTTCATTCACCTGCTTCAGCACAATTAGGGATGTGGGTTGACCAAAGTGAGTAGATGATCCCTATTGTTTTTATGGAGGTCAAAGGTCAGTTATAAGGTCGCAGGAGGTCAAATTGTGAAACCTTTGTTAACATCATATAAACACTAAGTATAGCCGTGACTAATGCCGTACTTCGTGTGTGGGTTGGTCGTAGTGAGTAGATGATCCCTAGTGTTTTTGGTGAAGGTCAAAGGTCATTTGAGGTCAGCAGAGGTCAAACTGTGAAATCCTTGTAAACATGTTGTCTTAAGAAGCGTAATCTTGATTCATTTCCTACTCAGTGTGTGGGTTGGCCATAGTGAGTAGATGATCCCTATTGTTTTGGGTGAAGGTCAAATGTCATTTGAGGTTCAGCAGATTTCAAACTGTGAAAACCTGGTAAACATGCTTTCAGGAGAAGTGTAATTTTGAATATTTTCATACTTGGTGTGGGTTGGTTATAGTGAGTTATAGTTGGTTATAGATTCCTATTGATTTTAGTGGAGGTCAGATTTCATTTGAGGTCACCAGAGGTCAAAGTGTGAAAACACATAAAACTGCTCAGTTCACACAGTGGTGGAAAGAGCTTACAGTAAGTGCAGGCATGCTTTCTCTAGAATGATAAGGTGTTCGAATTTCAAAAGTGGCCGTATGTAAATGTACTGTGTTCTTCATGTATATTGGCAAGGAATCACAAAGCCCTTTGACTTTCTTGAAAATAATAGTCTTTTGTGACAATTTGGAGATTTCTTTGTCAGTGTTTGTGGTATTGACAGCACCATCATTGTTCGTTATTTGAAAAAAAATTTACAAAGTTACATCAATGGTTCAGTGTTGTCATTTATTAATCGGGTTACCCAGTGTGTTTGAAAGCATCATATAGTTAAAATAACACTACCTGATACCACATTCCAAGTATTGTAGCTAAACAAGTAATACACTGTGATGAGATAATTAATGTCAGACATGCAAGAACAAAAAAGTTAAAAACAATGAAAATAAGCAGAGAGATGGTGGTATCATTTAATGTGTACATATCAATGTACCAGATGAAATAAATGTACTGTAAAGGTTGGGGATGCTCTCCAAATTTTGTCGTGAAATATGTCATCAAATCATACAGTCATTGAAGTCTGTGCGATGTGACCGCAAGCTCTCAGGACCAGTAGCAGCAGTGAGACCGCGTGATTTGTGAAACGAAGCTGTTTGTCCAGAGTCAACATGAATAACAGTGCACAAATGCACAAGGATTGGGGCATGGAACATAGAAAGTTCCATGCCCCTCTCATTAAAAGTGCACTTTTGAGAACTTACCCTACAAGGAATGTTTATTAAATCGGTGCAGTACCAAATGTACAACTTTCTTTTGTGGTATTTTTCCAGCAGTTTGTCTTCGTAATGGACATGAAAATCTTCCATGCACGACGTGCTCATCTTTCTGATGGTAGAAGAACACTATCCAAACCTTGAGTGTCAAAAAGCTTTTCGCTATTTATTGCTTAATTTTTTTCCTGCCCGGGTTTATCAAGGGAGTGATGAATGAGCCAAGGTAGAGGCACATAACATTAATTTGATGTGTTTACATTTAATGTAGACGAGACCGCTCGTGCCCAGCTAAAGATCGTTCGAGGACTAGCTGCATAATGTCTGCATCGGAATCCAGTGAATTACAAATCACTCCCAGTAGGTCCCAACCAGTGGTATCAACAAACTCTTGTTTTCTTTGTGTCGAATAATCTAACGATATCCCAGTTGATGTTGCTATTAACTCAGTCTCTCTCCATCTTCTTCCATCCTCTGCAGGGAGCCAGAACTTTGACGTGATCCGATTTGCCACTTATCGAACCAGCTGCAAGCTCCGCTTCATCCAGAAGAGATGCAGTCGTAAGTTCTTCCTCCTTCAACTCATCATCTTCCTCCTTTGGGAGTTTGAGCTTAAAAAGAGTTTACCGTAAAGGATCTGTTAATTTACTGACATCGGAGATAAGCCGTGGAATTACCAGTCACTCTTTATTTTTCTGTACCTTCTGTTTTTCGATGAGAAAGGACTAGATTTTGGGATGAAGCAGTTTGCCGCTGGGAGGAGACAAAAATCTGGTGAAGTCATTAGTTTTATAATTGAAGATAATGAATACAGGACTATGCATTCATTGTTTGCAAAGCTGCGATGTTTCAAACAGATGTGTCATGCGTTCACAGAATACAATGTGTCATTAACCCTGTACTGTGTACCCTCTCCTCATCACAACCATCCCTTTATCATCATAACCACTGGTTATCCCTTTCCATCACAACCACCCCATCCCATTATAAACACTGGTCAATTGAGAGTTCATTCTGTAGTAGACCAAATTACTGTAAATCATGAGAGGGAACAACCTTCTCGTTCAACCTTCATGACAAATGTGGTTTATACAGCACAGCAGTACAGTAATGAAGTCATAATCTCCAGGCCGTGGTATCCATGGTGTTGTGTCCATAAAAAATGCATAACATTTACAATAGCTGTGCCTAGAAAATGGTCATCAGAGAAGATTTTAATCTCAGGGTTATGTGTGCTTATAGAATGTCAGCTACGGTAAGAACAAAGACATTGATTGTACAAAGATGATGATTTATGTTTAACATGAAATTTCACTTATTGAGATGACGTACTGTAGATTCCTGTTGTGGCGATGAGAACATTTGACAAGATGGCACATACAGTGTTCTTAAGAGTGCTTTAGTGATAAAGTTTGAACAGTGTTGCATTGGCTGGCCAGAGAAAAAAAAAGTTATCAGGGGGTGAAAAGGGATGCTGACAAGGGCAGGAGCCAGGGTAGAGGAAGCTGAGGGGCTACGGAGGTAGGGATGAGTGCCAAAAAGGTAGAGAGGTGTGGAGGGTAGAGGGATATCATAGCCATCATGAACCATGATGGCTGTGATACCATGTATACCAGGCAGCATACCAAACCTAGCTCCCACTCCACCATTAAAACCCTTTAAAGTGGAGCCTTTCGAAACATTTTTTGACCTCTTAGCTCTTTATTTTCTTTAACCTACCCTATGAAAACCTGTTAAGTTTACAAAAAAATTCCGATTTCAGATTTCAATCCATGCTTGAGTTACTATACAAAGCATCTTTAATAACTTGTATTTTGTGATTTAAAACCTCTACGAAAACAATGGCAGAGTGGGGGACCTGAGTAGACAGACATGTTACCTTTATTTAGAAATAGTCAGATGTTTGGAGCTTGAAGGGAATTTCCAAATTTGATCCGAACGAACGTAAGGTTTAAAATGGGCTCATTGGGATCATATTCTCTCTAAAACAATTGACTATGGAACCAGAAGAAGGGCATTTTTTTTTATCCATTTCCATGTCTGTAATACAATGGATGGAAAAGTAAAATTTACTCTCCACTATCTGTAAATCACTGTGTACCCTGTAGTTACTGTGCTTGCCCTCAGCTCTCTGCACAATTACATTACTGTACACTAAGTTGAAGTTCAATTTTTAAAACCGGTCGCTTTTCTGATTTTCTTGAAAATTAACGTGTTCAGAACGTTAATGTGCAACACGCCCCCGTTTATTCAGCAGTCCATTCATGGCTTCTCTTATCACATTGAAATGATATTGTTGTGGTAATATCTTTGTGTTGCTTCCCCTCAAAGCTTCATAATGTGGTGAATAAAGAGACACCTCTTTTGATGCTGCCGAATTTCAACCGTACGGAATGAGTCCAATTTTGTGGTATTGATCATGAGTAAACCTTTATTCAAAGTAACAAACAACATGACATTGAAGTTATATTGATTGTAATCCATCCGATCTAAGGATAGGTGCCACAGAATGTTATTGATTATGTTTCGTAAACAATTCGTTCAATTGAGCTATTATTATAGAACTACAGTAAACAGCCTTTTAGTAAATGGTGACGTAGTATTATGTTAGCATCTATCGTGTTGGTGGAACGTCTTCATACTGAATTTCACTTGGTTTGTAGTTAACCATTTTGAAATGAAATTTCTGATGAAATATGACCAACACAGATTTTTGTTTTTACAGATTATTGTTCTCTGTATACTGAAATGACAAATTTTAGACATATACAGAAAATCTGAATAATTTACGTAGTCATCGAAGAAAACAAAAAAACAATCAAACCTAATGTCAACAAAAAGTGAGTTTATACGGTGTAAATGTTGTCTGGCATTTCTGTAGTATACATAGTTAAAGTCAAATTTGGAGTCAATCATTATTACAGTATGCAATATTACTGTACAGTATCTATGCAGACAGGTCATGTATTAAAGACAGACCTCAAAGCAATAATGGCATCCCTGTTGTTACAATGCACTTGTTGCAAGTTAATAAGTGTAAATTCACAGCGCGTATTCCCTCACCTGATATAACCTGTGCATTACGGTATTGACCATACAGTAGGTCTAGCATCTGGCAATTATGGAAGGGCAGTGGCCAGATATACAAAATTGCCAGATGTTAGACCATGGACAATACAGTAATGCATAGGTTATATTAGGTGAGTATACATAGCGAATTCCTAAACCAAGAAGTTTTGGGGAGTGCACTATTTATTATGAACAGCCAGTAAGTGTGAATCAGTTTTCTCCAATTAGTCACATGCATTTGTTGAAATTGTTGTCAAGTTTTAAGTCCACTGAAAGTCATTACACCCTGCAGAGATTTAGTCAAATTCATTTCTATTTTTCAAGTTGTTCTCAGAGTTCCATCTCCTTTCATGTCTTTTGTTTCCATCCCTCTAATTTGTCAGCCAGCTTGATTTGTTAAAGACAACTCGGTATTCATATTTCTCCGTCAAAGCAACAAAACAATGGTATATTCTATTGATTTTTGACCCATATTGTAGTTTTAAATATGTATGCATTTTTGCAATATAGTACCCAACTGTTCATAGTTTTACAGATTTGAATTTCCTCTAGAAAATAACAGAATTCCACAGAAGTATGTTTGTATTACAATGGCCCTTTTGTTTGAAGGTGTAACTACAGTACTCATAGAGAGTTGTGAAAAGAAATACTAAATGCATTAGTAAAATGCTTTAATAATAAACAGTGTTATTACCATTAACTAGGCTGTACAGACAGGATGTGACACTGTGGTAGGCTAATATTTCATCTTAGCTTTGAGATCAGTATAACCTTTTGTGAATTCCATATTCTCACAGTTCTGCAGTGTACCTGACTGGAGAGAAAGAGAGAAAAAAAAAATACCTTTTCCTCTGTCCAGGTACCTGGACTAGATTCTTCTGGCTCCGCAATTTTCTCTCTTTTTACTTTTCGCAGTGAATTTAGTGGATATCTGGAACATGATAGAGGCCTTTCGGGAAAACGGTCTGAATACGTTGAGTTTATCAGATGAACTGAGCCTCTCCAAGGTGGAAGCAATTCTCTCCAGTATCTTTTATCAACTCAATAAACGACTCCCGTCCTCTCATCAGATCAACATTGATCAAGCCCTAGTAGCGACATCAAACTTCATGCAGATCGCGTATGATGAGTATGAAATTCTACCCTATTCTGTTGAACTAATTAAAGCCATGAATATTCACTTAATATGCATGAGTTAATATGCATGAAGGCATATAAATATGCAAGCTGTATTGTTCGGTACAGTATGCCATGGATATTAAAGTCACCAAATTTGTAACTGCTTGTGATTCTTGCTGTAGATTTTTGCATAACATTTCAGTGTTCTAATTTTGAAAAGTGTTTACTGTGCCTGTAAAGAAAAACTTATTGATTCACTCGCATGCTTGTTTGTCAACTTTTCGTAAAATTGAAGAAAGAAGGTGATTTGCTAATAATGTCAGGCTTTGAAGAAGGTTAGTGGTAGGTTTGGTATATTGATTATTGAATGTCTAAAATTTCTGGAAAGGAGAATCTAAATTTCTTACAAAAAGGTTCTCGTTTCAGACAATTGAATCATATTGAAGTGCGTTATACAAATTAATCTTTTACTTTAATAGATTGTTTAAAGTAATAGAGTTAACTTTGTCGGGGAATTTGCATTTTAACCACATTAATAGTTACGGTCTTCGTAGTTCAGCAGCCTACATGAAATTAAGTTCGATAGTTGCATTAATGACATAATGTTCATTTGTATGATGTACTGCAATTTTGAAAAGGGCATTCCGCATTTTGAGTGGTTGTTGTCCCTTGGAGAACTGGATAAAGATTCTAAAATTTCGTCACTGTCAGGCGAGAGAACGTGACAAAAATATTCATCAAAACATGCAAATTATTCTAACTACCTCTAGAGGAATACATCATGATTGTGATTCCCCTACGGTCGACACTTCCTAGTGGACAAAGAAAAATGTCAGATGATGTGATATTAAATTAAAAATGACCTATTTTATTTAGATCACTCCTCGTTTTAATACACCTGGTCGCACAGGTCTGTCTCAGTACAGCAACTGTGGCAAGGCAGGTATTAGGGCAGTGCTCTTACATTTAGGTTATTGTACCTCAATTCTAATGCATCTTTTAGTTGTGAATGATTTTGTTGAACTGAGACAGCTAAAGTGTCTCTCTTTAGTCACATCAGATACTGAAGTATTGACATGTTTTTAAAACTTCAGTGAATTCTCATAAAAGTTGTCAATCAGTCAGCTATATCAAGAGATTTAAAACTAAAACCAGTTCCAAGATCTTCACTAAACCTTATTTGAAAAATACAGACAACAAGTTCTTCAACTAATTCTTTCATTATCCTGCATTGTTTTCATTTGCAAAGATGATAATCTTTTGTAATCTCAAAATATTTCTGATAATCTCACCCCCTGTTTTGACTTTCAGTGGAGTCAGCAACAAAGTGACTGTTTTCTCACTCAAGGTGGCATTGTCTACGATGTGCTCTGGAAAACTCAACGATAAACTAAGATGTAAGTCAAGGCCTTTCTTTTTAAGCAAATAATCAATCCAACCGCCAGTGCAGATCAATGTGATTAAATATCCCAAAGTGCTACGTGGGATTTCAAGGACTGAAATGGAGTTGTAAAATAATGTCACAGCTACAAGTATATATTTTTATTTCTGTGTGTACTGAGCTGAGTTCAAATTATTGAAATTGGAAGTAGGAATATATGGTGCAACAATGCAACGCAGACACCTCTGTTCTCTTTTAGAAGTACATCCCATTTCAAGAAAGCGTGTCACATGTTGCGATGAGATATTGGCTTTTTCGAACTCCGATGCTGGGCATCTCTTCCATACATGTACGAGTATGTAAGAGTTTTGACATAGAACTTCATGCAACGCAAAGTCCTGAGTTGCCTGCAATTAGCAAGTCTGCATTGCCTTCAAAATGTGTTACAAATGCAACAGTGGTAGGGTAACCTTTAAAAGGCAGTCCGCCCTATATTTCTTTCTTTTTACGAAGTTAATGTTTATTTCATTTAACTTTGCAATATTGTCCTTGGCCAAAATCTGGCAAAAAAAAAAAACAACACAGTCTGAAAGTTTAAAAAAGCTCTTGGGACATATGGGTTAATGCCGTAGCAAAGTGCTAGTTATGCTGTTACTTAGGGTTCATCTAGGGGACCTTGTACAACAACTCATTTTTAAATCTACTTAAAAAAGCAGTGTTGGGCAAAGAGACTACCATCACGAAGCGATAATTGTCAGCAATTTTGATCCGTGAGATATTAGCTTTTTTTTTTTTTTTTTATACATCTACTTGGAAGATTCTCCACTAATTGAGAATATTCAGTATCTGGAGTTGGGTGCAAGAAAGAGAACCACTAACTCACAGAAAAATTATCCGAAATCTCATTTGTAAGAGAGAAAGACCTGGACGTGGGATGGTTAACCAACATCAAGTGAGATTTCTGTATTGGGTTCCCTCCCCCTTGACTCTCAGGTTATTAATTGAAATGCAAAATTAAATCCAAATGAGAAAGGGGATGTACAGCAATGAAGTCAACATTTTGGGGTGGAGGGTCGTTGCTCGGATTTAGTCTGTTACTTGTCATCCAATGTTCCAAAGTGTTCTTGACAAGTTTAAGTATTTAAGGATTGTGATAATAGGAAGTAATCTGGTGATTGTCTATAACACTGTTGCACCTCTCTCCTGACATAATCTACCCCTCTCCCCCCTTCTTTATGTGTTATCTGGATATAGATTCTTTTACTCCAATTGCCACTTTAAAGTACCAGTTAGTTTTTTTCTCTTTTTTTCACTGTTTGCTACTTCACTCTTAGCTTTTTCTTCTTCTTTTTTTTTCTCTTTTGGGATTTCTCACATATCCAGTGGATCAATTTTCATCTACTCAAGTCTAAACATGAACTTTCTATCATGTGATAAGATACACATGGAGAGGTGTTCTTGGCATCCAGGGATATATTATTTAAGAACCTGAAGTATCGTAGGTGATATATTCTTTATAACATTTGGCAATGATTGATGTGTTTGTACTGAATAGTTTCCAACATCAAAGAATTTGCTTGTCTCCCTTTTGTAAACCGAGTCTGAGGGGTTGCCACATTGTTGATGTAATTGTTCAGAGTTCAGGTGGTGATAGCTATCTATCAACAAATGTTGAATTAACTCCGGAATGAGTTCTTATGTATATATGTTGATTCTTTGTACTATATAGAAATTACACCACTCATGATCCAGCAATTTCTAATTCTAATTTTCTCTCTCCTTCCTTCGTATCGCTCATTCCATATCTCTCCTGTCATCTGTTTCCTTTGGAGTGGTGTATGAACTGGAATGGAAAAGATTGCTTTAAAAAAACTCTCATCAATTAATGACACATACACTCCCTCAGCTCATTCACACCACATAGTTACTTATAATCTAGACTCCAGCATTTTACATGTGCATTCGTCTGGTCACCGATGTGATCCTTAATCAGTTGAGATTCCTCGCATGCTACACGGAGCAGATACTGTATGTCAAGTGAAGATGATGTTGCGCTATGGTCGCCACGGTGATTGCATTTGGTGGTCACAAAATTAGCGTCACTGGTTCGTTTTGGCTTCGTGTCTGTCGGTCCTTTGGTATTAAACCTTCATATTTCAAGTCAATTCTTTGAGCTAAAAAAACTGGCTGCAAAATTTCGTCAGCTTGGACTTTGGAATGTTTCAGTTTCATGTGAAAATTCCACACAGACTCTCTGCCACAAAGGGAATTATCCCAAAGTTGTACGCTCTGGTGTCATAAGGCTAATCACGCGTATAGTTCTCTTTATCAGCCACAGCCTAACATCAATCTAGGAGGTGCTTTAAAAGTAAATGTTGACTGTTATGTTACTTCTGTACTGTGTGGATGTATACTGACATTTGACTGGGTACAATTGTAATTTGAAAATGTCTTTTTCAGTGAATGGATTTTGAAAGATTTTAACTTCTTGTCTCTATGCAAGAATTATCTTTTCATTCAGGAAGACTGTTGAAATCCCTCCATCGTGGTTGAATGTACATTGTGGAGTAAATAGCTTCAAAGGACAATAACGATGAAAGTGCAATGAAGTAGAAGTCTAATTTCCATTGTGAATGGTTTAGAAGCTTTACTTTTGTCGGATGAGCACTCCATGTGCCAGATGGAAGAGGCAATAAGAGGTCCACTTTAGTTGTGAAGTTTCATTTTGTATTTAGTATCTTCTGTGCATTACTGTACCTCAAGAATATCACAACCCTTCCTCCACACAACATGTGTCTCATGGTTTTAATCCTTTATCCAGCTGCAATAGTGAAATATAGTTTCACCATATTCATACCGCATACTCCCTCACTTTACATAACCTATGCATTTACTGCATTGACTATGGTCTATCATCTGACAATGTGTGTATCTGGTCACTGTCCTTTTGTAATTGCCAGCATTTTGGTCTATCAACAAAGTTCCATTACTTGTTTGCATCTCCTTCAGTCTGCCTTCTTTTGCAACCTTTTCGTGATTCCTTCTACAAGCTATCGGCTAGATTAATTTGTCTTTGTACGATGTTGACTGGACCTCATGGGCAGGCTTGAAATACTTATCGGCCTTACTGCTTTTTGCCGCACTTCTTGAATGGTCGTTTACTCGAGTCAAAGTGCGGGCTTCTCCCGTGCAGATACGGGTGCAGTTATCGCTCTCCTCGGCCCATTGGCCAGGGGCGTTTATGATCAATTTGCTCGAATCTCAGTCAAGGTCACGACTGCATGTCACGATCACGTTCTGCATTCTCTCGACTGGTCATCAGTACTGCCATTGAGGTGTTTGGCATCCTTTCTATCCTTGGTGACAATTGCTTTGAAATACAGTTTGATATGAAGCTTCGAGGAGGCGGAGCAGTTGAGAGCCCTCCGAGGAGTGAACAAACACATTTTCACTCCTTGGCAATCCCAGTAAGGTCGTTGCTCAGGTGTCTTGGCAATCCAGCAGTTGCAGAAATCGTCGTTCCGGTCAAGGGAAGTAACGTCAGAATTGATTGGGTCAAGGTCGATACCAGAGGTACCCGATCGTGCCGTGGCAAAGCTCTTCCGGTGATTAATCCTTTAATCTAGTTGCAATCATTACAGTAAATCATAGTTTCTCCATATCTGTCATATCAACAAATGCCCCTTTCAGATTTCTAGAGAAAATTATGCAGTCAAGCATGTCATGTTTTTTTTTTGTCTGTCCCTTTCTGTGAGTTCTCTGACCAATTCTTCTTATTTCCTGTCTACAGACTGATTAAAAGCCTATATATCAGGTAGATTTGATTTTTTATTGGGTTCATATCATGGCTTGGTGTGAACTAGTGACCCTGTACGAACCTCGACCTGCAATGAATGTGTTTTAGGAAAACCTCCTTTGTGCACATAGCAGTGTTTGAACTTGGTCCAAAATTTAGGTACCCACAGTCGGCAGTCGACCAGGTTCCCAGGAACTCGAAAATATAGGCCTATTAGGGTACAAGTTTGTTGTTAAGTTGTAATACATTTTGCTTTGTAACTGAATGTTGATATAACTCCATGTATGTGGCGTATAGGCTCGACAGTGTCAGGATAAAGGTTAGGATAAAGTAGCATTTGACGTCATCACACATACGATGTATGTAAGTGAAGCGGTAACTTGAAGCCTGATAGCAGTTTGAGAACATGACGTCGTCGGTCACCTATTCCGGTGCAGAGAGTCGCACATGTAATCTTTGGATGGAACTTCATGGAGTTATTCTATACAGGGAATGTTTTTTATGTGGTATTTTCATTGCATTCTTCCCTCACAAAGCAGTCAGATTTCCTCTGCAAGTACTTACTGTACATTGTGTAGTGTATGTTGTAAATGTGGGATATCAAAGAGCTTATTGTGCCACTGAAAATTCAAAAGGCTTCAGAAGTGTTGGGCTCAGGTCGCATTAGATCAACATAGAAAATTAAGTCCTATCTGCTTTTTTGCAAGTTTTAGCTCAAATCTCCTGTTGCCATTGCCAAAAATTATGTTCTTTTGCAGTCATGTGATGCATTGCTGACCAATGTAAAAGAAGAATGTCAACTATTCACTGCGTAACGTCATCTTAAAAGACAGTTTTTTATCAAATATTAGTTAAAAATGTCAGAATGGTTTTGAAATAAATCTCTCTGCACAGAGTGGCATATTAAATGGGGACAATTTTAAGGAATACATACAGCAATACCAGATATTGGTGTAGAGTGACCAGTGTGAACAAAAATCATAAAAGTCTGACTTTTTTCCAGAATTTGGATCTGATAAATATTGTCCGTATTATCACCATGCTTTGCTTCTTCTTTTTTTTTTGCTGTAAAAGCAACTTTATATTCCCTGTTTTAACTGTTATTTCAGGACTATTTGTTTGCAGCCATCATGTCTGCCATAAAACAACAGTGTAACAGTCCTTTCGATTATGTATTAACTTGCAAAACAAGTCCATCCTTATAAACAAGTCCATCCTTATAGAGCATATCTTGTTCAATATTTTTTACAGTCCAGATTTTCTTTCAACAACATGTAACTGCAGCACTGTATGGATCAGTCAGGTCCTAGTGCATTGCCTGTCTACCCTTGTTTGTTTCATCGTAAACTCTTGCCACAGTTTCCAGAAAATAAATCAAATTGATTTGTTGTCTCAGCTAAAAGACTCATTTTCATGAGCGTAGTCTTTCGAAAATGGATTTTTCAGCCGGTGTCGAGACACTCGAATAACAGCAGAGCCTCCACGGAGTCTGGATTCAAGTGTGCTTTATGTTGTACATCACAGCAATTTCAGCTTCATGAGATTTTAAATGCAATCCTCTCAGGAGAAAGACTGACTGGCGATCGGTGATCGCAGCCCGAGTAAACTAATGGCACCTGTAAAAACATTGATGATTGCGTATTGGTCGGCGTACTTAAAGTAATGTTTTTCCATCAGTATACAGTATTAAACCTTACATCTTCATCTGGGCAGGTCATAGTACTAACCTTTCATCGCGTTTGAACGATCGTTTATAAGTAACAATTAACACTGTCGATAAGGAATGACTTAATAATAAATGATAATAAAATAATTATATTTATGCTATCATGTGATGGGTTGTAGGTGATTTTCTCTGAAGTTTGCCAACATCTATCATCTATCTGTGTATTACTGAATGCACATCATACTGCCCCGAGGGATCCCTTCACGGCTCATGATGCGGAAAAGTCCTCGATAGGCTTTGCATCCTCCAGTCATTACTCCTGCCGTCGACGTCAGTCTTGATAGTTTCATTGATAGTCGAGAGGAGAGGTTCCGTGAAAGGCGACAGGGACATCACCTGACAAGAAATTAAAATAAAGACATTTAGCATCAAGGTGCAATGTGTGAAAACTTTCTGCGACAACCTAAATCTTGAATTGTGTCCTGGAGAAAAAAGTATCGACCTTTAAATGTCAGAGTCCTCTGCACACTGAGCACACCATTCTACTTTCTCCAGGGAGGGAGGGCGTGGGGAATTGTTTCTGCCTATAGTTTAAGTTTATGTTCACTGCCCTTTAGTCGAGAGTCCTCCTTCAGACGGCTGAGGCAGAAAGACTTTTTTTCGAATCTCAAGTCAATGACGACACCTCCACCTAGATTAACGTTTTTTCACCGAATGAAGAAAGTGTTCATTCCTTTGAGAAAATCATCAGGAGATTTTCAGAGCTCTGTTAGTCGGTTAAATGATTAGAGGAGAACTGGGCTTTTCCTTTTTTCTTCGCTCCGCAAAGAAAAAAGGAAAAGAGGAAAGTGGAACAAAAAATTCAAGTAAACCACAGAGTTTACCAGACATCTTGAAATTTGATGTTGGTCCTTTTGTCTTATTTGCAGATATATTTTCACAGATTTCTGATTCCAACGGAGTTTTAATTTCCTCTAAATTCGAGGAGTACTTAAAGCTGATCCTACAGCTACCTACCGCCGTCTTTGAAGGACCATCTTTTGGCTATGATGAAAACATGGCAAAATCTTTCTTCAACCAGGGGCAGGTAAGGACCACGTCCGATTTCGAGATCATTTTATCGCCACCTAAGGACTGAAAGACAAGCTACAGTAGCTGTGGCAAGGTGGGAGGAGGGGAATAGCTGTAGCAAGGGAGAAGAGGGGAATAGCTGTAGCAAGGGAGAAAAGGGAAATAAATGTAGCACTGGTTGAGGAGGGGAATAGCTGTAGCAAGAGGTGGGAGGAGTGGAAATTGTCTTCTTTGTTTCTCTCTGACATCATTTCTTTTAATTTTGGGGGGATTTGTGGGGGACATAAAATTGAATTGTTTTTACTCCCACTGAAATTTACTCAATTTTACAAATTTACCAATTTAGTACCATTTGCAACTTTATTTTCACAACATGCATCTGTTTTATAGCATACTGGAATAAAGTGTTTAGGAAACCCTTTTGTGCCAGTTCTTTTTTGTCAGTAAAAAAAAAGACCTCAGGTTCACATAAGATGTTTGAAGCATGTATCTCTGTCATTTTGACATGATTTTGCATCCAGTGCAAGAACCATTAAACATTTTAGATTGTGTCATTACCACGTTACATGGTTTGTTGATTCGCTCCAGAGGCGGTGCTAAATGCTTTTTGATGCATCATTTACCACATCGCTCGGTTGGTTAGCTCCTCTTTCTGATGTTTGCTGTCAGGACAAATTTTCCAGATGCATGAGCTAAAATGTTCCGTGAATTGAAAGAAATCAACCGTGAATCAAAATTGGTGTCTGACACATATTAAGGGGGGGGGGGGAAGGGGCAAGATGCTCTACATTTGCAGTATTTTTTATCACATATCTGTTATTTAATAAGTTAATTCTTCATTTTCTATTGTGTTCAAACACTTCTTCAATAAAATACACCTGTTGCATTTTTCACCTCTTAACAGAGTGCAAATCGACAAGTGACTTTGAATGTGTTTCTGGACACGATGTTAGTCGAGCCTGGCCCCCAGTCGTTGCTGTGGTTACCACTTATGCACAAAATGGCTGCCGTGGAAAATGGTAAGTGTATTTGGCAAAGGTAGTCTATCTGTTGACAGGGAACACATGCATCAAGTTAAGCAGTGAAGGTCTTCATTTTGAACTGAGCTTCTACTTCATCACACACATGAGAAGCATTGTTTCTTGTTTCCCTTTCACCCTGGATACATCACTCATATGGGAAAGAACCTATTCAACACAATATTGTTTATCAGTTTGGCAGTGTTAAGCAGGTCTTCATGTATACCCTTTGTCTGCTGATACATTGTGTACTCTGTCAGGTGCCATGAGTAATTTTGTATTTTACCCTCTAATATGAGTGTATTCCCTTGTAGCTTGTGACATGTTTCAATGACTTTAGTCAGTTTTCTGTTTTTTGAGGTATGTGTGATTGTGTGGGAATGTCTGTTTGTGTGCCTGTTCTGCATAAAGACCGAAATAAATTTAAAAAAAAAGAAAAACCACATAGACCCACTTCACATTGTAATGAATAAATTTTAATGGCAAGAAAAGCAAGTTCAACCTTACATTTACTATCCCTGATAAAGTCGAATGAACAGGGAAGCTTTTTTTTTTCATTCACCTTGACTGCAGCTTGTCTAGCAATTCTGATGAGTCAGTAAAATGCTCTTGAAAAATGACTTGATCATCATATGTCTTGGCTTGGATAATCAAAGCATATTTTATGGTCTCAGCTTAATGATGGTCATTCCAAAGACGGAAGGGTAGAAAAAAAGGAATAAACACTGGCAAAAACTGCTGATGTTATCCTTTCATTTGCCCCTGAGATCTCTTCGTTGTTGGTCGTGTATCAGAAAAGATTCTTATTTCTAGAGGGTGATGGCAGACATGTATCTGGCATATTAACTTCTGACGGACACCATGTTATAAAATTAATGTTCTCTTTCATGTCCTTTGCAAGTTTAAGCCATTTTATGTGTAAATTTGTGAGAAAGTATTTATAAGACTTCAGTATAATTTGCTTCTCAAATCGATGTCAGTGTTTACTTAGTAGACACTTGATCTGTGTTAGTTATATTAAAAATCCATGTTTCTAACATGTTTGCATGTAGTAAATCCTTCACATACAAGGTTGTATAACATGTTTAATCCATGCTGTCTACACATATGACAATACTGTAAAGTCTAGTATTCTATATTCTGCAGTGTGAGTTTCAATAAATCGATGCTGTATCATTTGTCCTTATTTTTAGCATGTGCAGTACATTCATAGTAATTTAAATTGTATATGTAATATTCGAACCTATGCTGTATACATGTTTATGCTTAGTCTAGGATTTTATCAAGTTTGTATAACATGATTCATGCCATATGCATGTTTGTGGTTAAAGCTGCAAGCACTTGTCAGTGTTACATTTGCACTGTAGATCCATGATATATACACGTTTGTGTCCAGTCTGGGATAAATGTACTTATGTCAGGAATACGTTAAATCCATGACATATACGTGCTCAGTCTAAACAGGTATTATCAGGGTTGAAAATATTTTAAATCCATACCTTACACATGTTTGGATCACTGTAGCATGTAGTTATCACAGTAAGGAGTGTTTTAATTCCATGTCATTTGCATGATCATGTTCAGTCTGTTGTGTCAACACATTCTTTCTACTTGGAAGTGTTCCATTCAGTTGAATGCAGTAACTGTCACAACGAATCCATGATGGGGTTCCGTTACAAGTGCCAAAACTGTCCGAACTACCAGTTATGTCAGAACTGCTTCTGGAGAGGCAAGACATCCGGTAGTCACACCAATGACCACGAGATGAAAGAGCACTCTACCTGGGTCCAGAAGTCGCCCGCCAAGAAAATGAGCAACGCCCTGAAGAAACCATTTAAAGGATCCCCTGGAAAACACAGTAGATCTATGCCTTACTTGGAAGAAATAGAGAAGCCGTTGGACCTGGCCCACATAGTGTAAGTAAAGTTGTTTCTTAAGTCTGTCCGACTTGCTGGATAGGAGTGGGATGTGAGACATAACCCACATAGTGTAAGTAAGATTAGTATGTAAGAGGGGCATGACACTTGGCCCTCTTTCCGGTTAAGGGTGGGATGTTGGACCTGGGCCACACAGGATAAGGTTGGCTATTACAACTGGCCTGCTAAGCGTAACGAAAGTTGTCATCAGGTATGTCCACTTAGAATAACCATGGCAGTTCTCATGACCCACCCGATGTAAAGGTTGGGTGTGAGACCTGACCCATGTAGTGTTTTACATAACATTAATGTCAAACATGTCCCACTTAGCATAAGTCATGATGACAGTAGACCTAGCCCACTTACCGTACGTGGCATTTAAGAGTGGTTTTGTAACCTAACACATTTTGCTATTTGTTTTGTCTTTAAGTCAGGAGATCGGTTTTGCAATGTGGTCTCTCACTTGTGTAGTTACCCAAAGGTTTCTGATTGTGCTGCTAGTCCCAGTGGTTTTGTGAATAATTAAGTTATGGTTATTAATAGGCACATCGTGAGCTGACCCAGGAAGAAGTGTTAGTAAGAAGGTGCAGACAATCAGACAATTTAAAAGCCAATGAAAGATGATTTAATCTCAGTTTTGGAAGGCTTCTCTAACTTAACCATAATTTGTCCCTGTTGAATTTGCTCCAAAAGCAGCGATTTTGCATTCAGTGTCCTCCTCGCATGCCTGCTCTCATTATCCCAACCAAGGCCAAAAGTTTCAAGTGAAGATCTCTCTCATATTATCGAATAATATTTGACAACTTTGCAGAGTTTGTCTTTGTTTTCATCAGGATCAACGTTTATTATTGTCAGTTGTGGCCCCAGACTCGCTTCCGTATTCATAGTTGCTCTGATGTTCTCTCATCTCGATCACTTTTACACGATGAGAAATTTGTTAACTGGATTGGGCTCAGTTATTCAAGTATCGTTGGTATGATGCCAATCAACTCCAGTAGGATGAAATCTCTGTAATCATCGTGTAAACAGTCCCCTCTGCGGAGTGTTCCTTCCCCTTCCATTAATTTTCTGATAACTCCGGGGAGACTAGATTGATTTTCCTTGTGTTAGAGTTTGACGTACTCAGATCGGGTTTCGTTGTCCCTCGGTTTAACAGTGCATCTCAGTAATCTCATAAATAGTCTCTCTGACGGGACCGGGGTAAGCAATCTGTCGCCAGTGGCCGTCGGATCGTGCGTCTGTCAAAACTGAAAGATTCGTTCACGAAATGACAGAGATCGTTCTTCGTTTGTTTCAGAGTGGATCCATTCATCTACCTCCGGTATTTGACGTTTATCGATAACGCTTGTTTATTTTAACGTGTATCACTTTTGTACGGATTAATTCGACTCACTCGACTCTGGTCACCCCAGTGCCAGTGTAACAGATACTAGACCTATATACATAGCAGTACCCCTCACTGAAGTAGAGACTGTACTACACTCATCAACCTAACAAATCAAGGGATATCATATTAAATCTTTAATTGCTCACTGGCTAATTAACTTCCTACGTGTAACTGCAGTACTGGCCGTTTACGATCGAATGTAGCCAGGTTTGGTGGCGTTCTTTGTGATCTTTTCGTTTTTATGCCTTTACCTTTTTAGCCAGCTGCCCCTGCCCCCACACGAACTTCGACAAATACAGTTGTGGATTTTGATACGCAGAGCCATGCTCCACCTCTTAGATCTTTAAACCTTTCGTTGAATGATATTCAGATCAACATGCCAGTACCCATCAAGCGATACTATGGGCTAAAAGTTGATCTGAACTTAACACAATGAAACTGTAAACAGGTCGTCGTGTAACGTTGAGATTCGGTAAACGCCGACGGATAAAAGTCAAACATGCCATGAGGTCCACTGTTTTGATAATGAGCCTGTCAAATACTTAAGCAAAGAAGAATCTGTTTGTATACTTTTTAACATTCAGTCAGAAATATATGAACTTTTCATATGTGCTTATGAAGTCTGATGCAGAAGCACAGTTGTTGTGAGATTTTATGTCCCAGGAGGGAGTACATCTTCAAATGAACAATTAAGCCTCGAGAAATGTTTCCTACAGAACTTCTTTCCATTTCAATGGATGCACCTTTGCACCGTCACTCGCTTTTAAATTTGGGACGTACAAGCAAAATAGATGCAGCACTTTCACAGAATGTTATATTTGTAAACAGTCCCAGATTTGCACCCTCCAGACCTACTTTGAGAGATGTGAAAACGATCTTGGCACTTACTATAACCTTTGATTACATCGATGAGCTGTTGGTAGTGATAAAATCAGAGGGCAGGTCATCTGAAGTCAGAAAATCCCAGACGGCAGAGAAATATTATGATAAACTGTCTCAGAAGTAATAAAGTGGATTGAGGAGTGTATTTCATAGATCTAGATAATCAATTCTAAGCCTTGAACAGGAAATTAGCCAAGATAGTTCCTTGTAAGGGTTCATGATTATTAGAAGTGGATTACACTTTTGGTCTTCATCCCAAAATAAATTGCGAAGTTTAACCAGATTGCTGCAGTTATATGGCTTGATTTGAACAGATGTGAGAATCTAGGACCCGTTCAAGTTTAGGAGTTTAGTAAAATTACTTATCAGAAATACTTGAGTGTTAGTGAAGTTTCACTGCAAATTTAACCTTTTTTTTCTGATAGAGTATCTTTTCAAAAGCAAGTTTGCTGTAAACCCAACTTTTGGCCTTGTAGAGACTTCTTGAAAGGTTGTCAGCAATCAGTGAACTCCTGTTTAGTCCATGGAGAGAATGTAACACAGGGAAACAAAAATCTGCATTCTGAATGCATTATGCATTCAGATTAAGAGTGTTACCCCTTGAAAGGTGAAAAAGCTTAGAGCCTATCTTCCTACATGTGTGGAATTTGCCTAAATTGGCAGATGTAAGACATCCGTTGAGTTTGTACCTACAAAATGGTCTATTAACGCCGTTGATTTAAAAAAAAAAAAAGTGAACTGAGGTGAAAATCATTTTATAGCCGTGATTTCGTGTCTCTTATCTGATAGGATTGGTGATGGTTTCACTAACACAGACCAGTATAACTGCCACAGTGCATACAGTACTCTAATTATTAACCTCATGAGTTTGTAAGAGAGCGATTGCGATGTCATGTGACCAGAAATGTGATCAAGAGAAATAAAGTGTGGACATTCAAACAACCTTTTTTTACTCCGACAAGGGAATCCAGCTCGTACTGCTGGATGTTCGGTGGTGGGGGGGAGGCAGCTTGTTCACTCACAATCATTCGGAAGGGGCTAAACATGCTATTACTTACCTCGTGAGGCATGAATATTCAACATACATCCATCTCATACACCGTATCTTTGTTCATATTATAATTTGCCATGATCGCTTATTTACGTAACAATGTTTATATTACTCCATCATCTCTCACCTTCCTCAGACCCCCCTCCCCAGTAACCATCCTCAGTTATGATAACCCAGACACCAAGAGACCATTGGCTGGTACCGAGGATGACTACAGAAGGTAACCCTGTTCACAGAGCAACTCTTTTCGTCTAATCCATATTTAGTTATTAAAATCACCATGAAACCAATTTTGCTATATGGACTGCAAATTCTTTTTCGGAATACAGTTGTGTATCTTGCATATTTTATTCTGTTTGTCATAAAAGAGAATAATCAGAAATAACAGCAATAGAATGAAAATGGTTTGCTCTCTTGAGTGAGAAAAGGAGATGAAGGTTACAAGTCAATGTTTTCCTTCACCAACTCCCCTCAGCCCTCTTCCTTAGAACATTCTCCAAGAAAGTTTCTAGTTAATTGTAAATTTATCTTGCAATGCATTGAAAGATCATGTCGTAAAGCAAGGTGTGCAGTCAAAATCAGAATTGATGACGTCTTCCCGGCTCGATAAAATGCCAAGTACAAGGTCAGAAAAAGGAGAAGTGTCCCACCTTCGTGTTCCCCATCTCCCCTCCCATAGTATTCCATTTTATTCTATTTGCAAGCATTATAAAGCTGGTGGTATTGGCCACAGTTGGTCTCTGAAAAATCAGAAACAGTTTTGTATGATGAAAGTTAGATGCCACGATTGGGTACATCTCATGCATGTCGCACCTTCCTCAAGTTGGCAATTTTTTCTAAGAAAGCGTTGGATAGTTGGGGAGATGTCATTACTATATAATTTATTGTGCTAAACAACAAAAGAGGCAATAGGTATGTTTTGTGTTTGTCATTTGGTTTATAATTTTTAAAATTACTGCAAAGCAGACTTTGTCAAGGTCAACTTGTTCTATGTGAAGTATACCTCAAATTCACCATTTTAAAATGTTGCAAGGAATTGGACAAATTTCACCCTTCGAAACAGAAAACCTGTCTTTGTTTCCACCGTTTGAAAAGTTCCTTGCACTTTTGCTTATTTTTATAGAGGTAAAGTTTTCTCTCTTTACCAGAAAAGTGTGTCATAAATACATCAAACTTGTCTTCTAGATTTTGTTGTTTCTCTGTCAAACAACATGGAATTGTTGATATTTCTGACCAGCTTGCTCTGTCGCCTGTTCAAAGATTGGTCGAAGGTCGAGCCTCATCATAATCGACAAAACCGAGTCACCTTCTTTCTTGTTCGTGAAAACTCGCAAATTTGATTCGATATTGGCATACTCATACCCTCAAAGGTCTGCTACACAAGCAGGAAAACCCATATAGGGTTCAAAAGTTGCCATCCAATGTCTAGTGGATCGTGACCTTGTGTCCTACAACCAGTAGAGATTCCCCCTTTGCTGAAATTTTTTGATCTCCAAAATAATCACTCCTTATCTCATGTGATGAAGTACGTACATATCATATTATTGTACATCGTATATTGTATCATACATATTTGTTGATAACCTTGATGAAGAAATGTCTAAATATTGACTACAAGAGAGCTGTGTTTTCAATTGGACTGACACCATTATCAGGTTTTTCTTTCTTCCTTTTTCGATTTTCCGGCTGCAGACTCAACAAAAGCCTTGATAACTCTCGTCTTGATGATGAACATAGATTGATAGCCCGGTACACAGCAAAACTAGCCAACGCTCAGGCTAATCCTGTGAGTGCTGTTGATTGATTTATCTTTTTCAAGAATTGTTGTCACAAACAGCACACCTAGTAGTCCTTCCGTGGAGACGACTGCAGCCTCTTTGCTTGTATGTTGACAAAAGAAAATAGTTGCTCTCTTCCCGTCCCATGCATCAAACTGTTTCTTAGGGGACATTTGCAAACACTCATTGTAGCCCATGTTGATTAATCACTCTCCAGTACTGAAGTAACAGAAAGTTATCATAGTCCTTACTTATGTTGACAAAAGAAAAGCGGGCTTGCTTGCAGTCCCAAAATATCCAACTGTTTTGTTGCAGAAATTCAAACACAGTGGAAAAGCATTATAACCACAGTTGTTGTATGTACTGAACAAGGTACTACAAAAAGGTGACATTGCAAAAGCTAGTCAAGTGCCACCATGCTCTAGTCTATCTGATGGTGTCATTCTGTTAAAGGTACACACCGGATTGCATGTAAACACTGGATTGCATCCAAATGTAAACACTGTATTGCAGCCAAATGTACACTGGATTGCAGCCAAGTGTAAACACTAGATTGTAGCCAAGTGTAAACACTGAGTTTCAGCCAAATGTACACACTGGGTTGCAGCCAAGTGTAAACACTGGGCTGCAGCCAAATGTACACACTCAATTGCACCCAAGTGTAAAGACAGGGTTGCAGCCAAATGTACACACTTGATTGCAATGAAGTATGTGAGAGACAATGAATATGCTTCAAATGTGTCTTCTCCATTAAATATTCTCATCAGCCATTAGTTTCCTCAAGGAGTTTGGTGTGCAGTATCATCTTTTTTGTAAATGTAACCTTTGACACTTGGTAGTCTATTATGCACTGCCTGTATTTGTCGATCTGCTGTTTTTCCGATTCACCATATGTGACATGAATATTCATGTATGGTTTTTTTCAGCTTGACCTTTGACTTTTGCCTGATATCGCTGTTTGGATTATTTTACCTAGTATTGTCTTTATGGATTTACCACTATAAAAGCAATGTTTATGTGACATTCATGCTGTTGGTGCTGTTATCTTTGCTTGCAAGACAATGTTGACATGAATACTCAGGGTTATTATTGTCACCATTTCTGGCAGCAGTGTGACAGAAAGGGTCACCCGAGGGAGTAATGCTTTGAAAAACATTGAGGACTAGAAGTTTAAATTCTACCAACGGAATTAAAGCTCTTAGGTAAACTTTCAGATTTGAAATTGAAAACACAGTTAATAAAGAAATGAACCAGTGATCTTTACAGTGCTAGTGGTTAAATATTTTGATGACGCTCAGCGAGAAAAAGGTTGTATGCCCAGACCAGCTTCCACATGCATTGATATCTGTAGGCGTCACAATGTCCTGTTTTAAACTTTTGCAGCTCTCGGAACCAGAAATATCGGCGGAGCTGGATGCAAACAAACACCAGAGGCAACTCATCCTACAACTTGAGGCCAAGAACAGGTAAAACTACTCACCAAGATAAAAAGAAAACTATTAGCAGAGAGGCAGAGAAGCAGCTGCGAGCCGTTCGGAAGATGAATGGCATGAGGGAATGTTGATGACGGAAAACAAATTTTCAAAATTCTGTATTACTTTGACCTTGCTAGGATCAGATGAGCCAAAAAAAAAGTTACAGTTGTAATTGTCACAGATGTATGGTTTAAATGCATTTTCTTATCAGATTAATCCATCAGTATTAGTAGAAGAATTTGTTAATTATTGTAATCCAGGGAAATCATGAGGGAGATCCAGAAGTTGCGTCAGGAACACGACGAGGCGATCCGATCCTCCAGCCTCCAGAGAAACCCTACCCTCCTAGCGGAGCTGAGGCTCCTCCGGCAGAGGAAGGACGACCTCGAACTGAGGATGTCCGCCCTGCAGGAAAACAGGAGGGAACTGATGGTGCAACTCGAGAGTCTTATGAAGCTACTGAAGGTATCTTAAGTTAGAAGAGTGTTAAAATATCGAGGAGGAAAACTCTTTTCCATTGAAAACATTCCATGTTTTAAAAGTTAATGTTTAGTAGTAATTCTACCAGATGTTAGTTTTCAACATATGATCACAAAGTTTGGGGACTTTTTATTTGAAATTGTTAAATGTTAAATATTAGTACCACTTTTTTGACAAAGATTAATGCAACCTCATCCAGTTTGCTATTGTGCGAGAAACCGGGATATATTATGAAGGAACTCTTATATATTTACAAATTAAAGATGTATTTGCAACAAAAAAATATATATTTGCAAATTAAAAATATATTTGCAACAAAGATATTTATTCACAAATTAAAATTATATTTTGCAGCATAATTTTACTTACATAAAGGAACCATATTTGCAACAAAATTATATTTTCAAATTAAAAATGTATGTGCAAGGATAATATATTTACAAATTAAAAGAATATTTGCAAGGATGGTATATTTACAAGGTTTCACTTTTTTGACACAGTAATATTTTGTCTGTTCCTGTCAGTGTGATAAACTTTCAAACTCTCAGCTGTGATGTAAGACTTTCGTATACCATTAGTGCCTATATGTACTGAACGATGGTAAATCTCCAAGTCTGAATACTGCCATCATTTAACATCACTGTGCAGTATAAAAATCAAGTCCTGTACAGAGTATATTTGATTTCTGTCTTGCCTCAAAGAACAAACAGAGGAGTTTTAAGAGGGTGATGAATGGCAAGCGAGCAGGGTAATGTGCATTTTGTCCCCTTGATGCAGTAATCCTTTTTTCCATTTCAGTTCACAGTTCTCCACAGTCATTCCATGTTCAATGTTGAATTCGGAGTAAGTACCGCATTTTTTTTCCCCCTTTCCAACAGACGCACGGATCGCCTCGATCCAGCCCTGGCCAGAGCCCCCATCACAATCTTCAAGGCAATTCAACTCCGGGCCATCAGAATTCTGGGGATTCCCCGACCAGGAGAATCAACACCAACAACAGCGGGGTGAGGAACCTACGGACGGACCTCCTCGTGGCGGCGGATTCTGTCACCAGTGCAATGTCCTCTCTCGTGAGAGAACTTAACTCAGGTTGGTGTCCTTACCACATAAGTTAATTATCCTGTCAGTCAGTTTTATGGCCACACCTACCTCTCTCTGTATTGTATATACAATCTATCTACCTCTCTCTGCATTGTATATTAAGCTATCCATAGTTTCATAATTCTTGACTGAGGAGTAGGTGTTACAGGTTGTAGTGGGTCATTGATGAATAGTTTTCATAATGTGGCAAACTACTAGGTGAGTCTTTCTCTTTTCTTTTTTCTTTTGGACAGCAGGGTTGCAGGGTTTTCATTGGTGTTGTGATTTGTGAAAAATTAGGCAAGTAGATGCATTAGGCAGTCCTTTGATGTGTCACTACAGACAAGAAGAAAAATTCTGTTAGAATATTACTATACCTGACATAAGAGTACAGTGTTTGAAGTTTCAAACTGGATGCACGATGAGGGGTTTTGGGGTTATTGTAATGTCAATGAGTAGATACTGCGAAGTTTATCACCATCTTAGTCCATCATCAGGTAAATGCAAGGAGGCGATGATTGTAAGCACTTATATACAAAGACGAAATAGCGTTACACAAGGGGGGGGGCAAGGCCAAGTATAAAAGCAAGTAAAAAAAGCTTAATACCTTTTATATATGTGAATACTGTACAAAAGGAAAAAGAAGACTTGAAAGAGAACTGCCTGGCATCGCTCTATCTGCTGTGACCTTTTTCCTTCTTTTGATGCATAAATCAGGGATTTACCTTTAACATATTTGTTTTGTTATACCACATCACAATTTGTAAATGTACCACCAGTACATACCGGTTCCTGGAAGACGATCATTCAGAAGCCCCCCCCCCCCCCTTATGTGTCACAGCTTCTGTTTTCAATGATCAAACCTTCGAAGACTGTGAAAAGTAACAAACAATGGAGATCTAATGTTTGGAAAGGAATTTTACTTTGCCCCAACTTTGTGCATTTCTTCTCCTGTTTTTACATACAGAGGATGAAAATGTTGATGCATTGAATGAATCAGGGAAGCAGGACTCCAACAGGAATAATGGTGAGAATGCTTTTCTCCGTCTTGGCAATGAGAAACATTTTCTTCATCTTGGCTGCTGCTTGGGGGGGTTACCAAGTAGCCTGAAATGCTGTGATTTAGAGATTAAATATATTTCAAATGCATTTCACATATACATCAAGGGAGTTGTTATATGAAGTCTGTACACATCCTGTAATTTCAACAGCTTGAAAGACAGTCATACCATTCCCCTGACCCATACCCTCCCCCTTTTCCTTGTTCCCCTCCCCTAGTGTTGGAGATGACCCCTCATATTGATGGATAGAGAAGTTAGTGTTCCCATATCTTTGTTGGATAATCCCCCCTGTGCTCTCTCATTGGTGAATCCATGCCTCAAGTTATGTGCTGCTGCTGCTGTCGCAAGTTTTGAGTCTTTTTTTTTTTTGGAGTGTTACTAATTGATTGTGGTACATTTATGCGTTCATATCAGTGTTTTCATCAATTCCTAAAACTCAGAATCTGGCAATTTCTCCCTGTAGCCGTCAGATGCCGGAGCACACGACCAAAATGGCGACTTTATTGTTAACACCAATTGCTACTTCCATAGTTACCAGACATAACATTTGTGTGGAGGAATCTTACTAGTACACTACATTCACCTGCCTACACCTTCTCATGAATATGACCATCTATTTTCCTTGAGAAAAAGAAGGAAATGCCATTTCTAGGTATTTGCTGTGTATGGTTAGGTGAAATTTGGCAATCTGACACAGTGTGTTCACACAGGGGTTGAGTTGTTTTTCACTTTGCAAAGGGATGGGCTAGTAATCTTGGATTCGGGTTGTAAAATGCCATTCGGGTACCCGGATATCTGGGTTATCCGTGACAACACTAGTTCATATGTTGTCATTCTTGATGCAAACCTAATTATTCTCCACTGGTGTTGGTAGGTATGGGTTCATATAAGTGAGCGGTCTTGTTTGCTAACAATATTATCTGTCAGTGGTCAGTTTATGGCTTCTTCAAGTTGCAGCACCACTCTGAAAGATGATTTTTGCCTCCAGGTTCTTACACCGGCGAAAAATCAGGAACGCCCAACGAACAGGAGAGAAGGATGGGGCAAAAGCCAGTCCGCCTCTCGGAAAGAGACTTTGTAGCAGAGATAGTAGCAAGGAAAGATAGGCCGAGACCGGTGCTGCAACCAGCTGGCTCTACAGAAATGTAAGAATGCTCTGCAACTGCCTCCAATCGTTAACATGGTATCCAGATATATAGTCCACCAGATCTGTATGATAGGGTTGCTCTTTACATGAAATAATTTCCAGGAGCAAGAGTATGAAATGAATATTCATCATCTTAGTAGAAGTAGAAATGATCTGTTATTTAAGCTACTTAGTACAGAACAAGTAGGAAATTTTACTGGTCACTTAGATAAAGTGCAAATGAATTTGTTCCATTATTTTGCATTCGTCTTGATCTCATTAGTGGGGTGTACATTTATGTGCATACCTGTGTTAGTAAGTAATCAGGAAAGACGGGAATTTGTCCTTGCATATTATTTGGGTTTGGTTTCTTTGGTGGTTCTAACCACATTATTTTGTTGCTCTATTTTCGTGGTCTGTCTTGACCACATTTAGATCAGATAACTTTGATTGTTTCCATATTTTTTTTTAAATTCTAAATTTTTTGCTCGGCCAGTTCTGACCACACCAACGAAAAAACAGATAACGACAGCTACATTGGAACCACAGATGATGCCGAGTCTTACATCAGGACAGATGACGAGAACTTCAGAACGGACGACGAAATGCCAAGGTCTGTTTCAGATGAGGATTTATTTAAGGTTGGTAATGTATGTTTGTGTGGGTCCAAAACAGCTGACCTCAAAAAAGATGTGCCATCCTTTCAACTCACCAATGCCGCCCAGCAATCTGCCCATCGACTTCCGATCATCGGCTACCACTCACCATCTCCACGTAACTGCCCCTCATGTGTGTTACATCATCATCTTGAGCGTGACGATTGCTTTTTAGTTCACTGTCAAAGCCAACCAAAGTGTCTGTAAAGAGTTTTAGCAAAATGCAAACGTGTGTGTTTATTGGCAATTTTCCACCATATACAAGCAGCATGCTTTCTTCTTTGTGGTGACTTCACATGGTAATGTCTTTACCATTCTTCTTGTTTTTCTCTAACACATACCATGTGAGGTAGTGTTTTAACTATCCATGTCTCTCTGCTGTGCTGTAGGTTTAGATGTAAGTTTGAAAAGAAAGCTTGTTTCATCACACTTGTTTGTTTCTCAATTAACAAATGTGGTTAATTCATTTCCTGTAGAAGTTAATTCTAGAAAAACCATATTGTGAAACATTTTTGATTAAGTGCCACTCTTTTTCCAAAATTTGAAAGTGTTAAATAAAGTCACAAAAAGATTACTTCCATGCAGAGTTTGATAACAGTAACAACTCTGAGTCACAAACTTGACTTGTTTGAATAAAAGAATAGATGTGATATGAAGTCTATAAAGTGAGACATGTGATTAAGCTGTTGAGAGTACCAGAGACATTTAATTCTGTAAAGGACAGTTTCTAGTTTCTTGAGTTATCGCTCAGTGAATATTTTGGTAGACACTTTCAAGAATGTCGCCAGTGCTTCAATTGGCAGAAGAAAATCATTTTTTTCAAAAATGAATAATTGCAAAATGAAAAACAAAAGGAACATTGAAGAAAATATGGACCTATTGTTGTTTGCTAAATTGTTTGTTCTTATGTTAAATGGTTTTACATTTTCTCTTCCCGTTGGTTTTTTTTTTTTACGTGGTTGTTTGTCTTTGTCTGTTTCTTCTCTTTGCAAACACCAGAATGAGAACAGAATTTGCTAAATTACAAAAAGGAAACCCATCAAGTTGCTTTTTAACGCAGCAAGCGGCAAAACGAAAAATAAAGGGAAAAAAAGGCAAAGAAAAGAATTAGAAATGCAGAAATCATCCGCAGTGCAATTCATGTCTAAGACTTTATCAATTTTATTGAATTGAAGCTACCTGCTTTTACAGCGGAGAATTTTGTGTGAAGATCGTCCCATTTAAAATACAGGGATGATGCAAGTTTTGCTTAAAATCAGTTTTTTTTTTCTTTTTACGATCTTTGTGTTCGCAAACAGGAATTTCAAAGATACACGACAGATGATGAAAACAATGTGAGATCAGAAGACCCCGCCTCTCGGACGGACGAGGAAAAATCCGCGAACTCTTATTGGGAGACCAAGATGAGCGAGTGGATGAATCGATGACACCCCCTCTGAGGGTTTCTCTCGATTCGTCGTCATTTTTGACCCGAGGCCTCTCTGGAAATTACCAACAGTATTCAGTTTAAGCAGAAAGCCGGATGGCATCGAGGGTTGGTGTCGGAGGAATGCCTATCCGTGACGTCACCGTCTTGTTTGAAATGTTTCAGCTTTTTTGTATAGAGCATTTTAGTCTTGGCTGGTTTAAAGGTCGATCTCCGTTGGCGCCACTCCACCAAGCTTTATCCCACCCATACCACCTCCCCATCTTTCCCCTTGTACAGATGATAATGGTCTCATGTCTATGCAATTACAAATCCTGATCTATCTACATGGGAACATATTAACTGTCAAAGTCACAGCTTTTTCTTCTTCTATTCCTTTGTCTTAATTATTAATACGTTGCAATATGTAAATCCTTCCATTTGAAGTTTCTCTGTTCTTGTAGCTTCCATCCAAAGTAGACTGTGTCGACATGTCCCACTTCCTTCTAAAATCATCAACTGATTTGATATTTCAAGCCCTCCTGTCACAACCCGAAGGCAGTTATATCTGATAGCCAAATTTGAAATGTACAAGATGTTTCGAGAGTATTGTGATGTAATATCAGTAGTTTCTCAGTGGGACGTATTGCCACCTAGCCACCTTACTATGGGTTCACTTGTCAGAGTCAGGCTATCCCTGTTACTGCTTGAAATTCAACAACACCATCTTTCTAGTGAGCAACACATTCTGGATTGTAAAGTGGGGAGGGGTTGTGAAGGGATTCGTCCCAAGACCCTGATGGTTGACAATGATTAAGTCGCAACTTGTGAACAATCGCATAGGATATTCGGAGAGGGGTAGTCCTTTGGCTTCCTCAAGTTATTTGAATTGTGCTGCTTTCGTGGTGGTGGTGAGGGAAACTACGCCATTGCTTAAATGTCAACTTAATCATGTCCCTGTGATGTGAACATGAGGGTGGTTGAATTCAAGTCGGTTTGCAAAATCGTATCTAATGGCAGGTGGTGCTATCCTAGATTTTGTTTCACAGTTTGTTACCCTGACGACACCAGTAGTGCTGCTACATTCTCCCGCCAGTAACAAAATGCTTCGTTTTTATTTTCAGTCTTTTCTCTCTTCCGT
The DNA here is from genome assembly GCA_021234535.1 of Stichopus chloronotus. Taxonomy (NCBI): domain Eukaryota; kingdom Metazoa; phylum Echinodermata; class Holothuroidea; order Aspidochirotida; family Stichopodidae; genus Stichopus; species Stichopus chloronotus. The sequence continues at coordinate 6,893,144 of CM037849.1, forward strand.
GACAAATTAACCTGGACACAAAAAGTGTGCTTGTACGACCTTTCTCCAATTGGACCAAGGCACCCATAGTTGTACGATATTGCCTGTACTTTTCAAAAACCAAATTGTTTTACAAATTACTGTCTTGTACTTAAAAGTAAGACCTAATTAACTTATACAATGACTAACCAAAATTTGTGAATTGTCAGCGATAACAGATTTTTTGTTTCTCTCTTCTTTTTTTTTTGGTTTTATTTTTTACTGTATATATGTTTTTAAGATTTTAACATACACATGAAAAATGTACATAAATGACGTAAGTAGGCAGAGGTAGTGATGGAGCTCTTTTAATTTTTTTCCCTAGGAAACGCAATGTATGTTGATCGTCTAGGTAGCCTCGCACAATTGTTTGGTAACTTGACTGCGTTTCTACAACACAAGGGTTGGGAAGTTGAAACAAAACTTTGAACAATGCTATCTTGAAATTGCCTTGTGCTGTTTCTTTTTTTGCTAGTTTTTGTGAGTGATTCTTCCCATTCCCTGCCCAATGTAGGGA